>JAPXFQ010000251.1:0-295928 GCA_028564705.1 Apricaphanius iberus
GAGACATACAGGCAGGAGAGGAGGTGCACTGTTTGCTTGAGTGTGCGTGCTGCACAGCAGGTGGTTCACGTGAGAGTGGGCGTGTGCTCGTACGGAAGGAGTGTGTAAAGGTGCACTCACCTGTATCACAGATGTGAGAGTCAGGGTTGGGAGTAGCCGTATTTTTTGTTGACCGCTGCGCTTCACTGCTCTAAGCATTCATTCATTCATATTGCACTGTGATAGCTCTGTGCTGTTTTGTTTGTGGTGTAATAAATGCACCAAAACGCATTTTGGATCTCAGCGTTTCTGTCATACAAGCCATAGCGCGTCACAAATCTGCGAACCCGAGGACCCGACCTTAAACTCTGAGCGGCTAAAAGGTTTGTTTTTGGAAGCCGCGACATTTTGTCAACAAAAAAAAGTGGCGTTTAATGAAAATCATCAAGCCGCACACAAGCGCCGATGAAGCAAGTCATCAAGTAAGGATAAGCCCGAGAATTAAGGAGCCACAGATAAGTGCCACAAAGGCCCCACCACACCATCCATTCACCTGGGAACAGGTAGGCCACAACCTGTTTATCTTTGTGGATAAAGGACCCCACTGCGATAACAATGCATTTAACGCCAAATGAGGACAATGTATTGAATGGATGTTATGCTGGTTGCATTGGCGCATTGATTGTGGCGCAAGTTCTCCGTGCTTGATTTGATTGTGATGACGCGACTTTATGGCCTGAATAGTAGCGGCTGGTGATGTCGAAGGCCCATTGCTTGTTGAGATTATTGGATTGAATCTGCTCTGTCAATTGAAAGCAATGTCTATGGATGAATTTTGATGTAACATGTTGGATGACTTTGAAACGCAATGTCTATGGATGAATAAGGAATGCGCTCTTGATGAACTGTGATTGTGTCGCTCCACACAAAATAAAATCTAATGGAAATGAGTCAAATAAACGCTGTTGAAAGTTCAAACATGGAAAAGGGAAAAAGAGAAATTAAACTGACTGTCAAAGCTTTGGAAAATCGGATCGAACGGCTCCAGCATGAGCGCAAGAGTGCCGTTAATAAAATCAAAGTGCTTATACCGCAAATTAAAGCGCACATGAAATCAAAGGAAAAAGCAACTGAAATCTGCTCACAACTGAACAATTTGAATGCACTGTGTAACAAGGCCTCTGACCTGCACAATGAGTTACTACCATTACTTCCTGATGATGAAGATAAAAAACAACAGGACTGGTTTTCTAGTATTATGGATAACAGTGATGCATTCAAGGAACAAGTAGAAAAATGGATAAAGAAAATTCTACATGAAAACTCAAATGAAATGAATGAACAAACAAAGAAAAATATTTCTGAGCAACTACCAAAGGAAATGAATGATGTAGAACAAACTCCTGTTGAAAAAGACAAGAATTTGCCTGCTCCTGACCCTCCATTACCTGTTCTTGATAAACAAGACCATCAGGATGAACTTCGGCCCTGTGACAGCATCTCAAATACAACCAAAAGATCACGCTCATCTGCTCGTTTGGAAACGGAAAGAAATCTTGCAATTCTGGCAGCAAAACAAAATGCATTAAAGGAAAAACATGCACTGGATGAAGAGGAGTTAAAGTTACGCAAACGACGAGAAAAGCTTTTATTGGAGAATGAAATTGCTGAGGAAATGGCAAGACTAAGTGTTATAAGAGTACAAAGCAGTGTCGGCAGTAAATCAAAGTCAAAGATTTCAGATGGGATGAATTCGTACTTTGAAAAGACACGCTCAAAACAACTTAATGTCAATGCTACTGAATTTCTGCCTTCACTTCCATTTGAAGTCAAACCCAATGCATATGAAACCATAAACCCAGCTGTGAAACCTAAAGTCAATCACGTACCTGACAAAAGACAGCCCCTAGGTCATTCCTATATGCTCCAACGATATTTAACGGCTCCTGAAGATCCTGTAACCAATGTCACATACACTAACACATTACAAAATGACAGTGTATTGGATATAATGAGAAAACAAAATGAAATCACAACACTCCTGATGCAACAACAAAGCCTTGCTGCACTCCCAAAAAAGGAAATTCCCATTTTTGATGGTAACCCACTCAAATACCATTCATTTATGAAAGCTTTTGAAAATGGAGTCGAGCGAAACACAAACGACAACTGTGACAGACTTTATTTCCTCGAACAGTACACCAAAGGACATGCCAAAGAGCTAGTGAGGAGCTGTCAGCATATTCAATCAGATAGAGGATATGTGAAGGCGAAGGTTCTATTGAGAGAGCACTATGGCAATGAGCAGAAGGTGGCAGCAGCATACATGGAGAGAGCTCTGTCATGGTCCACAATTAAAATGGAGGATGTGAGGGCCCTCCAGGAGTACAGCCTCTTTCTGCGTGGATGCTGCAATGCGATGGAAGATGTGCAGTATTTGAATGATCTGGATACACCCACAAACATGTTGGAGATCATCAAAAAACTGCCCTACAAACTTAAAGACCGCTGGAGATGTCACGCATGCGACCTGCAGGAAAGGTACAACAGAAGAGCAAAGTTTATGGACATTGTCAACTTTGTTGAGAAACAAGTGAAAATCCTGACAGACCCTGTGTTTGGAATCATCCGGGACACCGCTACATCAACAAATCAAATTAAACACAAACCTCATCCTCGCTCCAGCTTCAGAGGAACCAGCTTTGGTACCACAGTGAATCGTGTGGAGAGAACAGCCCAATTTATGAACGAAACCAAGGATGTAAAGCTACCAGCCAAGAAGATCTGTCCCTGCTGTACAGGAGGACACACATTGGATGTGTGTGTACGGTTGGAAAAAATGGCACACAAGGAGAAAATTGAGTTCCTGAAGGAAAATGGTGCTTGTTTTCGCTGTCTGTGTATAGGACACATCAGCAAAAATTGCCAAAGGAAAGTTTCATGCTTCAAGTGTGGTCAAAAACACCCAACTGTGCTCCATAAGGACAGTGTGCCAATGGCAGAAACAGCTGATAGAAGCGTCCAGATGACAGTGGACGGAACCTTGGTTTCCAGTGGGCTTACTGGGGCTGGTGAGATGGATTGCAAGCTTCCTATTGTGCCGGTCCAAGTAAAGGCGAAGAAAGGCAATAAGATCGTCCTCACTTATGCCTTTTTGGACCAGGGAAGCACTGCAGTGTTTTGTACAGAAAGTCTGAAGCAGAAGCTCAATTTGTCTGGGAAGAGAGCCAACATTCTTCTGAGGACCATGGGACAGGAGAAGGTGGTCAATAGCTGCATAGTGCCAGAGCTGGAGGTGGCCGCACTCGAAGATGACTACTTCATTGAGTTGCCAAAAGCATACACTCAGTTTTCAATGCCAGTCCACAAAACAAACATACCCACAAATAAGGATCTGACAAGATGGCCATATTTAAACCACATTTACTTACCACAGATTGAAGCTGGAATTGAGTTGCTGATCGGAACAAATGTCCCACGAGCCATGGAACCGCTGGAAGTCATCCGCAGTGAGCATAATGGACCCTACGCTGTAAGGACGGTGCTGGGCTGGACGGTAAATGGACCACTGACAGGAAATGGTGGGGAGGCCAATTACTGTGATCAGCCGGTAACTGTGAACCGTGTATCCATTGTAAAGTTGGATGAACTGTGGCAACAGCAATTTAAGATGGACTTTCCAGAATCTGCCGTGGAGGAACAAGTTGGTATGTCCAGGGAAGACTTGACGTTTCTGAACATGGTCACAAAGTCAGCCAAACATGTTGATGGTCACTACCAGATCGCTCTGCCTTTGAAACACCCAAACCTCTGCATGACCGATAACAGGAGAGTGGTGGAACAACGCCTATACCATCTGAAAAGGAGATTCCAGAGGGATCCAATGTTTCACATGGATTATAACACCTTTATAAATGACCTCCTGGGTAAAGGCTATGCAGAAAGAGTCCCTGGCACAGAGCTGGAAAGAAATGATGGCAGGGTGTGGTACTTACCACACCATGGTGTCCATCACCCAACAAAAGGAAAACTTAGAGTTGTGTTTGATTGTGGTGCCAGTTACAAAGGACAATCTCTGAATGAAGAGCTGTTGCAAGGCCCCGATCTTACCAGCTCACTAATTGGAGTTGTGACCAGGTTCAGGAGGGAACCTGTGGTCATTATGGCTGACATAGAAGCTATGTTTCACCAGGTGCGAGTGCCTTCAGAAGATGCTGACCTGCTGCGATTCCTCTGGTGGCCGCAAGGAGACTTGAACCAAACACCATGTGAGTACAGGATGAAGGTGCACCTTTTCGGAGCTACATCTTCACCTAGCTGTGCCAATTTCGCCCTCAGGAAATGTGCATTGGATTTTGGACATGAGTATAAAGAGGAGACGGTGGACAAGCTTCAGCACTGCTTCTATGTGGATGACTGTTTGGTGTCAGTTGCAACAGAGGAGGAAGCACTGACCCTCTGTCATGAGCTCATGTCTTTGTGTGAAAAAGGGGGATTCTGTTTGACTAAGTGGCACAGTAATAGACCTGAAGTGCTCGAGGCCGTCCCAGAGTCCCACCGAGCTAAAGGCGTGAGGAAGTTGGATCTGGAACAGGAATTTGTGCCTGTGGAAAGAGTGCTAGGTGTGGAGTGGTGTATCACGTCAGATACCTTCAAGTTTAAAACAGTATGGAAGGACAGACCACTCACACGCAGAGGTATACTTTCTACTGTCAGCTCTATTTATGACCCTTTGGGTATGCTCAGTTCCCTTGTTCTGACAGCAAAGAAGATCTTGAGGGATTTGTGCAGAAGAGGAGTTGGTTGGGATGACCCCATACCAGAATCTGTCTCCAAAGTGTGGCTTAAGTGGATGAAAGGGCTCCATCTACTGGACAACTTTGAGTTACACAGATGTCTAAAACCTCTGGAGTTTGGAGATGTTATGATTGCACAACTACACCATTTCTGCGATGCTTGTGAGGAAGGATATGGCACAGTCACTTACCTGCTGTTACAGAATGAACACTTCCAAAGGCATAGCGCTTTCATTATGGAAAAGCTCGTGTTGCACCACTAAAGACAGTCACCATTCCCAGAATGGAACTGATTGCTGCAACAATGGCCAGTCGTATGGACTCTCTGTGGAAGAAAGAGCTACGCATGTGTCTTCAGGAATCTGTGTTCTGGACAGATAGTGCTTCAGTGCTAAAATACATCAAGAACGAAAGCTCCAGATTTAAAGTGTTTGTTGCCAATCGCATTTCAGAGATACTGAAATCATCTCACCCTGCTCAGTGGAGGTACGTGGATACAGCTTCAAATCCTGCAGACGCAGCATCCAGAGGGGTCAAAGTGGAGGCATTTCTGAATGACAGACTCTGGTTAATGGGACCTCCGTTTCTTTGCCAACCTGAAACAGAATGGCCTGTGAACCTTGAGCCTGTGAGCCATCTCTCTCAGGACGATCCAGACGTGAAGAAAAGTGCTGTGGTAAATGCTGTACAAACCGGAGAGGATCCTACAACCCACCTGATCCATCATTATTCCTCCTGGATCCGATTAAAGAAAGCTGTAGCGTGGTGGCTAAAATACAAAGAATGGTTGTGGTCCTGTAGCAGGAAGAGGAAAAAGCTTACAGCCAATCAGAGTGAAGGTAGCATGCAGCAGCAGAGAATGATAGAGAAGGAAATGTGCACATTTAAAAGCACAGCTGTCCTAGGATGTTTTACAGTAGAGGACATTGAAAAGGCTGAACTGGCTATAATTCAGTTTTGCCAGAGGAGAAAGTTTTCAGAGGAACTTGCGTGTTTGGAAAAGGGACAAAATGTCAAGAAAAGCAGTCACCTATACAAGTTGTGTCCAAGGCTGGAAGATGGAGTCTTGCGTGTGGGAGGTCGGCTCAGTAAATCTGCATTGCCTTTGGAGTCTAAGCATCCTACAATTCTTTCAAAAGATCTTCATATTTCTACCCTGTTGCTGAGAAATATTCATCAAGACGTGGGACACAGCGGCCGCAACCACATGTTGTCCAAGCTCAGGGAGAAATACTGGATGATAGGAGTAAGCACTGCCATTAGGAGAGTCCTGTCGAAGTGCACCATCTGCAGAAGACTTAATGCTGCTCCAGTTTACCAGCAAATGGCAGACTTGCCCACAGAACGACTCAAGCCTGATGAACCGCCATTCACTTGTGTAGGAGTTGACTATTTTGGACCCTTTGAAGTGAGGACTAGGAGGAGTACAGTAAAAAGATATG
Organism: Apricaphanius iberus; assembly: GCA_028564705.1. Lineage (NCBI taxonomy): Eukaryota > Metazoa > Chordata > Actinopteri > Cyprinodontiformes > Aphaniidae > Apricaphanius > Apricaphanius iberus. Next base: position 6,218 of record JAPXFQ010000251.1, read on the forward strand.
GGGTCATATTTACCTGTCTTGCTTTGAGAGCTATTCACATCGAGGTGGCCCCTTCTCTGGATACTGACTCCTTCATAAATGCTCTGAGGCGTTTTATATCCAGAAGAGGACAGGTCCGCGAGCTGCGCTCTGACAACGGGACTAATTTTGTCGGAGCAGAACGTGAGCTAAAAAAAGCAATTGAGCAGTGGAACCAGGCAGAGGTGCATGATGTGTTACTCCAAAAGGGTATAAAGTGGACATTCAACCCTCCTGCTGGGTCACATCATGGAGGTGTGTGGGAGAGACTGATCAGATCTGTGAGGAAAGTCCTGAACTCCACCCTCAGAGTGCAACGCCTGGATGAGGAGGGACTCCACACAGTTCTCTGTGAAGTTGAAGCCATTATTAACAGCAGGCCCATCACCAAGGCTTCTACGGATCCAAACGATCTGGAAGCACTGACACCGAACCATCTGTTACTGCTGAAAACCCAGCCTTCATTACCACCAGGAGAGTTCCAAGCAGCAGACCTGTATGCACAGAGGAGATGGAGACAGGTTCAGTATATTTCTGATCTTTTTTGGAAACGCTGGACAAAGGAGTACCTGCCTCTGTTGCAGGAACGACAAAGATGGACTGGGATTCAGAGAAATCTGGTCGAAGGAGATCTAGTTCTGCTTATGGACAGTACCGCACCTCGTAATTCCTGGATTATGGGACGTGTATTGCAAACCTTTCCGGACCGCAAGGGATTCGTTCGTCAGATTCGGATTAAGACTAAAACCAGTTGCTTGGATAGACCAATATCCAAGGTCTGTTTGTTGCTAGAAGAAGATGAGGCAGCATAAGGGTGTTGCTGACCTCTACAGAGACTTGATTTTCACTGGCCGGTCATGGAGATGACCAGAAGAAGGAATATTCTATGCACATGTTTTCATGGACTTTAGCAATTTATTAGACATTTTGTATTTGAAATTGATACGATGATTTACTATGTCTTCTATTGTGTTTTGAAGTGTGAATTATTATGTTAGACCTAATAAAACATGTTAAAACTGTTGTAGGAGAACATACAGTTTTTAAGGAGGTGCACCTGGTTTGTTGATTGTAGCGTTGGCTGCCCAGCAGGTTGGGTTTCAACGTGAGAGTGGCGGTGTGCTCAGTACGGAAGAGTGTGTAAAAGGTTGCACGTCCACCTGTATCACAGAATGTGAATGAGTACAGCAGATGGAAGATACCGTATTTTTTGTTGACCGCTGCGCTTCACTGCTCTAAGCATTCATTCATTCATTCATATTGCACTGTGATAGCTCTGTGCTGTTTTGTTTGTGGTTTAATAAATGCACCAAAACGCATTTTGGATCTCAGCGTTTCTGTCATACAAGCAATAGCGCGTCACAAATCTGCGAACCCGAGGACCCGACCTTAAACTCTGAGCGGCTAAAAGGTTTGTTTTTGGAAGCCGCGACAATGTTGCTCCAAATAATTTTACTTGTTTCAAAAATGATAAGCCTGGAAATAAAGTAGTGGGTTCAGTCAACATTACATATTGCAATTTAATCCAAACTTCTATTAAAACTAGAGATGGGTTTGAGGCCGTACATGAGCAACTTAAAGCCACCTCCTTAATGGCTTTTCAAAATAGAATAGCAGTTGACATGCTCTTAGCTGAAAAGGGTGGTGTCTGTTCAATATTTGGTGATCAATGCTGTATGTTTATCCCTAATAATACTAATGCAGATGGAAAATTAACTAGGGCAGTAGAAGGACTGAGAATACTGTCAAATAGGCTAAAAGAACAATCAGGTGTAGATACCTCAATGTGGGACAATTTGTTAAATAATATGTTTGGAAAATGGAAAACTCTGGCAATGTCAATAATGGTTTCATTAGCAGTATTTGTGTCGACTATGGTGTTATGTGGATGTTGTTGTATTCCATGTATACGTTCATTATTCATAAAATGCATTGACAAAGCTGTTGGTAATAATATGCAAGGTCAATATCTGTTAATCCCTCACTTGGAGCCTGAAGGAGAAGTACAGAGTAATGGTCAATCTATTTAAAAAAAAAGATTGAAAGAGGGAATTGTCGTGATTCATATTTTTTAGGGCTACTTTATATAACAGTCTCGTATTGAATATGTTTATATAATCTTTAGTTAGTATTCAGAAAGTAAAAGTCTGTTTTAATTAGCTTGCATGATAGTAAAGAAATGTTTTGTCAAGTATTTATGGGGGAAAGCTTTTAAGTCGTAAAACTCTAGGCTAAGTTTATTGCACGTTGTAAAAGTGGGATGCGGAGATAAGAAACAGAGTAGAGAGTAGACAGTCATAAACAGACCGGACGGTTACAGCGATAACTCAGGAAACCTTGAGAATAAACGTTTGGTGTAATAAAATCTAGGGGGAGGAGAATAGACATGTGACTACGTTCTTTGTTCTTCTTTAATAAAAATGGTACACCCCTGTATACGACAGTTCAGTTCAGTTCAGTTCAGTTCAACTCAGTTCTGACTGTTCTCCATCTGCAGATGTGTATGAGTGTGAAACAGAAATTCTGTGTCTGTGCATTATTTCACTCTCTGTCTCTCAGCTCTGATTTTATTTTGGAAAAACTCCCGCCGGGGTAAATGTTGGCGCCCCTACACTCTCCGGAAGCGAGTGCCGATCGCATGGGAACTAGGAGCCAACATTACCCTTGTTCCAGTTGCAACACCTCTGCTTCATGAAGGAGCTTTAACTCCACCTTCTTCTCCTCATCTTCCTCCTCTTAAAACTCCCCTAAGGTGAAGGTTCCCAGGGTGGAGGGAGAAAGGAGATGAGGTGAAGAGGCTGAGGAGTCTGGAGGAGGGTGGACAAGAGTGGAGGAAAGAAGAGGAGAGGAGGAAGAGGGAGGAGGAAGGACAGAGGAGGCGGGTTTGATCTGAGTAGCACTGAGCCTCAGCGAGGAGCAGACTGAGTCACAGCTGAGGAGGAGAGACGAGGAGAGCCTGGAGAACTCTGATCTGAGCTGCCACAGATCCCTGCAGGAACACATCCACCATCATAATCAGAGAGAAACAAGTCTTCAGCAGAACCAAACACAAAATGATCAGCATTTGACCTCTGACCTCCCATCCTGTCAGACTAAAAACTTTGCTGCATTCCATTTGTCTCGGATACTCGGGCGTCCGAGTTGCTGTACACGATAACCTGATGTAATTCCCCACTTAAAATGCTCCTGTTTGTCTCACTACACTCTGAGTCAGAAAGAACACGGACGCTTTGAGGGCAGCAGCTGTCAAGGCGCAGGCTAGTAATTGTTAGTGTTGTTAGCGACAAAGCATCTTCAGCAGACCAGCATGAAAAACAAAGCTTTATATTGTATTTCACACACAGCAAGGCCATACAGTCTAAAAATTGTTGACCGGATTAAAGCGGAAATGTAGTAAAGTGTGTAAGAGCATTTAAAACCGACATTGAAATGACCAACATAGTACAAATGAATAGAAAATAAATCTGAACTATGGGCGCAGCCATCTTTGTTTCCGAGCTACCCGCTCTACTTGGTCTACTATCAGAGATCTGAGTTGGAGCTCAAAATTTCCAACCTAATGTGGATGTGTCTTGGTGAAATGACACGAGACAACTGCGAGATTTCCGACTTTCCGACTCAGAAAAGTTAACTGAAATGCAGCATAAAACCCTGATGATGTCAGAGACCACCTGACTGGGCTGACGTGTCGGCAGCCGTCCTCACTGTGTGGCAGTGTCGTCTCAGGTCAAGCACCAACCTCCACACAGACAGAGGCCGAGCCTGGTACCGACCCACGTGATCCCCCCCGACACTAAACTCACAAAGACAGAAACACACACACAATCAAACACACAAACACAGCCCATAAGTTTGACTCGTTTGGATTTGAACTTCAGAGTTTAAACTCAACTACCTCCTAGTAGCGGCTGATATAAAGGGGATAAAATAGAAATTATATCAATTTAGCCAATGGTAGAGATTTTGACGATACCCACCTACTGCGATTTTGAATTTTCCTACTTTGTACTATACACGCAATACGTAAAGAGGATAAATACTGACGTTCAAGTGTTCATCTTTACTCTAGATATTGCACATTTCTAATTTGTTGTTTTGTATGGAACGGAAAAGAAACCAGTTGAAGCATTTTAAAATCTAATATGTGCAGCTTTATTTTTATCCAATATCAACTTTATAAATAAGTGATCAGGAAAGCAGAAAGAAACATTCTTTTAACATTTTGCACTTTAGTTTAGACAGTGTGTAGGTTTTGCAGTACATCTTTGAAAATAGCCATTAAAATATTATGTAATTATAATTATGTAAAGCTCATTAATTGCAAAATATTGACAATATTGTAAAATATGACTTTAAAAATCAGTTTTAAAATACATAGGCGCGGGTCCTCTTTTCAGGGGAAAGCCATATTAGATGGCGTCTTTACTTCTACAAGAGCCCGGCTGGACAAAGCGCACGGAACACGCCCGCTTTTAAAACATTGATTTCCGCTCAAAATGCAAAAAAGTTTCGCTATAAATACATTTTTACCTTTTCGCTAATTCCAAGCGATGAAAGAGACTGATTTGCTCGTCATGTTTCTGCAAATAGATAATTCTCAGGGAATTGAGCGTTTGAAAACAGCACTAGTTGGACCTCCGTTGTTGAGTTTCTTACTCGAAGACACAGATACCGCATTCTTGTGGTATCTGTGATTTAATTTATCACAATTAAATCACAATTAGGTATGTGATTTAGGTATGCACTGCCCGCTACTGGCCGAAAATTATACACTGTACCTTTAAACAATTTTTAGCTTTGTGTTTTCATAACATTCAGGATATTTTAAATATCTTCCACTCTTCTTCTTCAAATCTTTTTTTTATGATGGAACTTTTCAACAAAGCTTGGTAATAAAACCAATCTACAGTATTAAATCACCTGAAGTCCTATCATCCCTCTGAGCACAAAGAGACACACACAGTTTTGAAGTGATGATGTTAGCAATACAACAGGAGCGGGATGTATGCTCTGTATGTGACATTAATAGTGAATGCTATATTCTATTGTTTTTATTATTATTGTTTGATCAAAATTCGAGATCATTCAGTATTGTAAAAATATCGTGATTATTCTATTTTCACAATCAACAGGCCCTACATTGCAATATTGAGTTGAGGCTATAGCACCCAGCTCTACCTCCTGCTGTCTCCGCCAATCAGCTTATTTTGCTCCGCCTCTTTCACGGCTCTCGTCCAATCTGCAGTCAGCTTCCTGAGGTCCTTTCTCACCGCCTGGTTGCTCTCCTCTGATTGGCTCAGCTGCTGCTGAAGGAGAGAGTTGGTGTTGGCCAGACTGATGTACCTGAGGAGGAACGAAGACTTTGGGTGTTTCTCAATGCCCAGGAACCCCGCCTTCATGCCTTGGTCCCGCTCCGGTTGCCTAGGAGATACGTCATCAGGGACTGTCAAGGCGTGTTCCAATGTTCATGTGCTACGGAGGAATCTGTTCTCCGTTTGTTAGCAGTTTAGCTAACCTTTTTTTTATTTTTTATTAACTGATATAAACAGAACAAACATATATACAACAAAACTGTTTGCCAGGGGTACAAGTAACAAAAGATACAAGGTTACAGAGATCATATAACAGAAAATCCCTAGTTACATAGGAATTTATCCAGGATATATTTTGTTTTAACAGCCTTTGCCTGTATAAGATCGTCAATGGAGGTGCCATAATGAGATAGTTCTTGTAAAAAAAAAAGGGTAAATAAGGGTTTGCTGTCAGACCATTTCCTCTTATGAATATGTAATTTTCCTAAAAATAAAATAAATTGTACAAAGAAAATAAAGTCCTTTTCCAACTTACTGTCCATAAAGTACAGAAGAACATCTTTTTCTTGTAAATGTATTGACTGACCAGTTTTCCTTTCAAGAAAGTTTTGTACATTTATCCAGAACATTTTAGAGAAAGTACAATGAAAAAACAAATGTTCAATAGTTTCTTCAACTAATCCACAAAAATTGCATGAGTACTCAATGTCGATCTTAAATCTTTCTAACGTCTTTTTTGCTGGTTATATTATGTGTATAATTTTGAAAGACACTTCTTTAATTTTATTGGTAAGACAGAATTTATTACCCATCAACCATATTTTTTTCCAATTGAGATCTTTACAAAGAGTTTACCAATAAGTTTTATCAGAAGGAACTGTTACATTTATCAAAAGATTTGTAATGAATTTATTTGAGCATTTGTTTTTTGAAATATCTACATTTCCCAGAAAAATATTAACAGGAGCTTTCACAAAGGAATCTTTTCTAGATCCAATAAGAAGCTGAAGAACATTCCTTGGGATAGCAGAAATAACAATATTATATTCTTCTGAAGTAACTGCAATATCAAATTTAGAAATAAATTCTTCAAAAGATAACAATTGACCATTAGGAGTCATAAGTTGAGAAACCAAAACAATACCATTACTAACCCAGTTTTTATTATACAAGGATCTATTTTTATACCGAATACTCCCGATATTCCATACGTAATAATTTTTAGGTGAGAAATGATGTTTGTATAACAATTTCCATGACAGCAAAACTTGCTTGTGGAAATTAGCTAAATTAACAGGCAATTTATCAGGGTTATAATCACATTTCAACACGAAGTTGAGTCCTCCAATTAAATTAAATATGAATTTAGAAAGCATTCCAAATAATATCTTCTTCTTGAATTAATTTAGTTAGCCATTTAATATTAAATGTGTTATTTACCGTTTCAAAACAAAGAACTTCCAGACCTCCATTTTGTCTTGTGATACAAATAACTCTTTTTTAAGAAAAACCTGTGAATATTCTCATTCATCCAGTCATTGTTTTTTAATGTGATACAGACATAATTTATTTTTTAAGATAATTACACTTATTTCTCCAGATGAAATTGAATAGAATATTGTCTAATTTTTTTGACACTGTAGTAGGCATTCCCAAAGCCAGAGATACATAAACAGCACGTGATATACCTTCAGCTTTGGACAGCAAAACTCTGCCATTTAAAGAAAGATCCCTCATTAACCACACATTAATTTTTTTTGTTATTTGTCCAATTATTGGGTCAAAGTTTAATTCTATACGGCATTTTTCATCTTTATCAATAATAATGCCCAGATATGTGAAGACATTTTTCACTGGGATATTATCTATCGTTGACATATTGCATTCCTTCAATGGAAACAACAATGACTTACCTAAGTTCATTTTAAGACCCGATACTTTTGAAAACTTCTCTATACACTTCTCTATATACTTCTCTTGACTGCTCTCAAAAATCTGTCTCCAAAACCAAAAGCATGTATAGCCTTAAACATAAATTGATGATTAATCATGTCAAAGGCTTTATAAAAATCAGCAAATAAAATAAAACTCTGTGGCAGAGCGCAGCATTATTCCAGGGGAATGATGGTGTGCGCTTGGGTGACATGCCTGTGCCCTGCCAAGCATTATTCCAGGGGAATCATTTCATCGATGGTTGTCTGAGTGGTGTCCAGCGAACAACGCTGGCTACATTCATAATTGGAAAACTTTTTTTGGAAAACCTGGTCTGATCTGGAGAGACGGCATCCATCACACTTTTGATCGAGCAGCTTCTTTCTAGGAATCTGGACAGATTTATTAGTTCTTCAAAACACTGAAACACCAGGATCCAAACCAGCAAGCAGAGTCGTAGTTCAACCCACCTCTCTGCAGCTTCTGTACTGTTTTCCACTCAATACCCCATTGAGACAGTGTCTTGCCCACAGCCAAAATCAAATAGACCTGACAAAAGCAAACTATGAAAATCTCTGAGTCTCTTCTCTGTCTTCTCAGACCCCTAGACGGTCGTGGCAGATGACCGCTTGTACTGAGCCAGGGTTCTGCCAGAGTTTTCTTCCTGCTAAACGGGAGTTTTTCCTCTCCACTGTCTCTACATGCTTGCTCAGTATGAGGGTTTGCTGAGGATTTGCTGTGGTTGGAGTCTGCATGATCCGGGCACAACCTCACGCCGATGACTCAATGCAATCTGCTGGGATTCCTTACATAGAAAACTTAACTGATTGGAATGTTTGTATAATTGTATTGAGATTACTTTTGTTGTAAAGTGCCTTGAGATGACATTTGCTGTGAACTGGCACTATATAAATAAAAGTCAATTAAATTGAAAAATTGCATTTTCTAACTTAACTTTTGTAATTTTTCTTCGGGCAAACAAATCAGAAAATACATTTACAGAAATTGAAAACTGACTAAAGTTAATTTTTTTCCCTTGGAATATTGCTCGTAGGTACAGCCTTAGTTTCCTATCCCAGGATGGTTCCTACTTCAGACTTTTTATAAATTCCTCAAAAACAACATTAAAAAGTTTTTTTTATTATAATATGGAGTTAACTTGTTGACTTAGGTTCGGGAGCAGGGACCACGTTTCAGATCCACTTCGTAATTAGTCTTAATCAACTCTTCCGGTACCCCGCACCTGTCCTACATCTCTAATCACATCACGATACACTTATAAGCTCTGCCCGCTCTTCATCCCTCGTTTGGCTCGATTGTTTCGCCCCTCCCTTCCCCTCCCTCTAGGTTCCGGGTACCTGCTGACCCGTCGCCGCTCTTTGCAGGGTCTTGCCGACCCGTCGCCGCTCTTTGCAGGGTCTTGCCGACCCGTCCCCTCTCTTTCGGGTAACTGCCGACCCGTTCCCTCTCTTTCGGGTAACTGCCGACCCGTTCCCTCTCTTTCGGGTAACTGCCGACCCGTTCCCTCTCTTTCGGGTAACTGCCGACCCGTTCCCTCTCTTTCGGGTAACTGCCGACCCGTCCCCTCTCTTTCGGGTAACTGCCGACCCGTTCCCTCTCTTCCGGGTAACTGCCGACCCGTTCCCTCTCTTTCGGGTAACTGCCGACCCGTTCCCTCTCTTTCGGGTAACTGCCGACCCGTTCCCTCTCTTCCGGGTAACTGCCGACCCGTTCCCTCTCTTCCGGGTAACTGCCGACCCGTTCCCTCTCTTCCGGGTAACTGCCGACCCGTTCCCTCTCTTCCGGGTAACTGCCGACCCGTTCCCTCTCTTCCGGGTAACTGCCGACCCGTTCCCTCTCTTCCGGGTAACTGCCGACCCGTTCCATCTCTCCTGGGTAACTGCCGACCCGTTCCATCTCTCCTGGGTAACTGCCGACCCGTTCCATCTCTCCTGGGTAACTGCCGACCCGCTCCTTCTCTCCTGGGTAACTGCCGACCCGCCCCTTCTACCCTTCCCCCTTTTTTCTCAGCAGCGTCCATCGGACACAGCCTCCACATTCTGTGCCCCTGTTCACTCCTCTACTAACTCTTCCAATCTCTCGTTTAGGTCCCGAGCCGTTCCCGCAGATGTTCCGTCGTGGGCTCGGACTGTTGGAGAACAAGCTCCATCCGGTCCGGCGTCCTGCTCAACTACAACGCCCCCTGCTTTCTGTCTCCTCAGACCCCCAGACGGTCGTGGCGGACGACCGCTTGTTCTGAGCCAGGTTCTGCCAGAGGTTTCTTCCCGCTAAAGGGGAGTTTTTCCTCTCCACAGTCGCTACATGCTTGCTCAGTACAAGGGATTGCTGAGGAACTGCTCAACCCCGCGTTGACGACTCGGTAATCTGCTGGGATTCCTTACTCAGACAAACTTTTATCTGATTGGATTGCAACGACCTCTCATAAAGGGCCTCGAGATGACTTTCTCTGTGCCTTGCACATTGTATAGGCTTTTGTCTGAGGGGGTTCTGAGCAGGCTCGGAAAGATGATTTCTCGAAGACTGCACCCCCACACTGAGTCTTCCCCTGGGTCTCCGATGTCCCTCCTCAGACTGTTCAATTCTCCATGCCTTCAATAAACTGTTAAAATTCTCAATCTGTGGCGTGGTCCCTGCTAGTGAAATACTGTATGGGGTAAAAGCTGCAGCTGAGTACAAGTGTGAACCAAATGGATGGCTACAACTGGAAAATGTCAGTATTCTGAAGGAAATAGCTCATTACAACATCATGGGAAACTATGAACTAGTTCCTATTTCAAACCTTGAACTTAGTTCAACAAATTTGAATAATGAAGTATGCACTGAAATGGTTCATTTTAATATGTATGATGGATGCAAACGCAAACCACAATGTCTGCAGTAGCAAGTTCTGTCTAACCGACCAACGTAGAGCACAGAGTGAAACTCCTGCTCAGACTATGACTGGGATGGAGCACTTCCGAGATGTTCAGAACTTGGAGGGGAGCCCTGCTAACATTTATTAACAAAAAACTGGTTAAATTATGGAGTTTTGGGGCAGATGATGCCTTATTACCTGCTGCAAATCACCTGCCCTTATTGACTCCCATGATATGGATATACGCTGATCGGGACTAAATAAAAACTTCTACTGAATGGCTCCAAGCAGAGGCCCACCCAGATTGACAGATTGCCCACCCACTAGAGGCAGGGCCAGGCTGTAGCTGTATGAGGTTTCCATATCAACACCAGAAACAGCTAAATGGCTACCACTGATTAAGCATTGAGGTGAGTTGGATTTTTCATGTACTTTAAATATTACTTCATTGTTTGAGTCATTTCATGGAAACTGTTCAATTTGGGTCCCCAACATATAAAGGAGAATAAGAGGTGTAAGAAAAATGTATCTTAACATATTGGGTGCCTGACATCACTGAATCTAGTGTATTTGTCAGCATGAATTGAAAAATAATGACATAATAAATATAGATTTAAATACTTTTATAGTTTTTGTTTGACTACAGTCATTTTTCCCTTGTCCGCTCTGAACAATTCTCATATTCATGTAAGGTGTCATTTTAAAATATTGCATATAACTCAGAATTTCATCAATCTTACGATCAAAAATACTTTCTTCTTCATAGGGAATGCAGTTATTTTTTCATTATATCATATTTTAAATTTAAATAGCATGATTTCTCAATGTCCATCAGTTTCCTGTTCTACCCCGTCACACCACTTTATTTCTGCATCAAAATGCAGTACTCTTCCTTTCAGTTACATCACCAACAGGAATTGACATCAGTGAATTACTAGCAGCCCCTGATGCAGTACCGGCTAGTGGCACACCGGGGTGCTCAAACTAGACTTTGTCCACAATGATTGGGTACAGTATATTATTAAATATACAGTACAGGCCAAAAGTTTGACACACCTCATTAAATGCGTTTTCTTTATTTTCATGACTACATCGTACTAGATTCTCAATTAAGGGCATCAAAACTATGAATGAACACATAATGTATGGAATTACGTACTTAAACAAAAAGGGTTGAAATAAGTGAATACATGTGTTATATTTTAGATTAATCAAAGTAGCCACCCTTTGCTCTGATTACTGCTTTACTTCAGCAGGTAGTCACCTGAAATGGTTCTCTAATAGTCTTGAAGGAGTTCCCAGAGATGCTTAGTACTTGTTGGCCCTTTTGTCTTCACTCTGCGGTTCAGCTCACCCCAAATCATCTCGGTTGGGCTCAGGTCCGGTGACTTTGGAGGCCAGGTTATTTAACACTTTTTTGTAAATAGTCATGAAAATAAAGATAACACACTGAATAAGGTGTGTCCAAACAACAAGAAAAGAATAATCGTTATATTTTTCGTTTTTGCCATGTCACAAGATGCAAATGGGCCAACAGAGATAAAATAAATGAATATAGCTATGGTGTACACTCATTTTGCCTTTAAACATAAATATATAAAAATAAAATCAATTATTTCAAAGCAACACTTCATATAGGTGCATTTGAACAAAGCCAAGTCATGTTCATGATTCAAAAAAGCATATCAAAAAGCTGTAAATGACAATACAAAAGGACAATGAATTTAGGTTTTACGTTTTCCCGGGACTTGGAGTAGCTTCAGTTGGGTCAGATTCTGTTAACTTTCTATAAGCTTGTACTTCTGCTCCAGGTTTTCAGCCCCGTCTCACTTAGCTGGAAAGAAAGGTAATCAACCCTGGCTCACACAGTTAGTCAGGGAGGTTACTCTGAGGTTTGGAGTGCTGCTCATCTCATTGGAATTTAGAACTAAACTGTGATCCACTGGAGGGGGAAAACAACTATCTAGCAAAGAAACTAACAAATAGATGACAGTAAATAAAAACAGAGAAGTGTTTATGTATATGATGATGTATGTTACAAGTGTTTTTGTGCATATGTCTTATACTTGGTTATTGTTTATTGCATATAATTCCAAATGTAACATATGAATTATAGAATTTTTCAATCATTATGCTTCATTCTTATGATAGAGGCATGGTGTCACAATTTGATGATTGGACTCAAATGCAGAAAGGCATTTTGAGGTTAAGAAACATAATTTAATCATGAACTAAAGCCAAACTCACAGGTAGAGGAACTCGGAGCGTAATGACAAAACAGGATTTGGAAGACTCGACTTCGGAGACACGACAACGATCCGACAAAGACATGGAGACACAGAGGGGTATAAATACCCAATGATGAAATCGGGAAAACAATCAGGAAAACTCTGGGCAGCTGGGGACACTAAAGGATGCAAGGTCTTCCAAAGCCAGGGAAAGATACCACACTGTGACATGGTGGCTCTTTTATAGAATAGCAGAATGCAACTTTTTAATAATCAATATACAAGATAACAATATGCCATTTATTATTAATATGAAAATACAAAATTAAGATACATAATTTGATAATGACATAAATACAGTAGAATCAACATACAAATATATAAAAATATAATGATGGCATTAAAAGCTTTGGAAATCTTCTGCTGAAACAGCTCCATTAGATGGCACAATCGACCATGTTCTTGTTTCATCATTGTAAAACAATAAAAAATTTTAATTCTTCTGAAACTACTGTACTTTAAAAGCAGCAAAAAAAAATCACATATACACTATATAGCTGGGATATAAATTTTGGTAAACAAAATGACATAGCCTATATATAAAAAAGGAAATTTAATGATTGATAAAACGAAACATTTAATTAGTGGTAATAAATGTCATGCAATGAAAGTTGGTGGATAAAGGCAGCACATTAATGAGTTGGATTTTATAACTAGATAAAATGTACCAAAGATTTATTTGTGCTCAATCCTAATAAAAAAATCCACGGCACAGTTTTTAAACATTATTTTATAAATACAGAAAGAATACATGTAAAAAATATTGCAACATAACAAACACCAAAACGAAATATTATGCATTGAAAATCAAAATCATTTGTGAATTATTTTAAAATTAAGTAAAAATTTCCAACAAAATGTACAAATCCAATGGTGTCTTGTCGCTTTGACACTCGTTTAATAGGTTTTATTTGTTTATTCTTTGTTTTAGAGTCTGTGATGATCCTCCTGTGATACTCAGGGATAAGATTACACTTGACAAAAACCAAAGAAATCTGCTGTGTTTGAGTGCAAAAGTTTTTTCTTTTTATATTATGTATGTTCTAAGGAATATAACACAACAATAGCACCTTTTGAGCTACATTAGCAGCCCACAATCAATAGTTGAGAACAAAGAGTGCACACCAAAAACTGAAACGTCTCTAACGTATGTGTTCCACTTACAATCATGTCAAGTGGATGTGGACACTGCAAAGTTCAGACGTAATATTGTAAGAAATTAAACTAATTAAAATGGAGCTTCATAGTTCTGTTTAATGTATTTTGTTTAAAAATATATATATTTAAAAAACACATCTGAGTGTTTAGAGAGCACTGGACAAAAAATTCTTCAAAGAAAGGATGTGATATACGGCTCAAACTTAAGGTTAAGTTTTCTCTAATGATTCTACATTAATTTCTCTATAAAAATATGAATGTGTTCCTGCCAAACATATAATGTTAATACTTGTGCCAAATCAAAGAGGTCAGCGGAAGCTAACTTTAAGGCAGAACGGTGCAACATAGTACCTTTCAGATTGGCTTGTGTATTTATTTTTCAAATAAAGTTTAAATAAAATTGTAATAAGTACATTCCTGTATGTTTCCACATTTTAACATGAGTGGTTCACCAGAAAAAGTACAGTTATAGAAGATTCTGCTTAGGTCATATCTATGTTCCTCATGTTGTAATCATATATCTCAGGCAGAAGTAATGAAGAAGGACGACAAATCCACCACATGTGAGTGGAAATACTTTTTGGTTAAGCTGTCAGGATAAAGAGCATTTCATGGTGCTCTGTCAGTACTTCTATGCCAGGGAGCCACACAACAGGTAAATCCCCCTAAAACATTCCTACTGACGGTCCTGACCCGCCGTGTCACTACACCATGAACTGTGTATATCCTTCAGCTCCGGTGACGATCACATCCATCCAGATCCTCATGGCCTCAGGAGAAGGAGCCACCATGTAGTACACTCTGTCATGAGTCTTAACGCTGAAGGTTAGGGAAGGGTTTGGGCTCTAAGAGAAAAAAAAAAGTTTTAAAGTGAGGGGAAATTGATCAAAAAGAATAAATACAAATAAAGTAAAGATTGGGAATGATGATTAGTTAAAAGCAACAAGGACTTAAAATTTACCTCCGACATGAATGTGAACACATACCTTGTGCGCACTCTTCAAGTGATCATAATACACTTCTTCAATAGCTTGGAAGTAAATCACACCTTTCAGCTTAGCCTCGTGTTTGTCTGTAGATGAGAAATTATAGAAACATAAAACTCTGAAAGTGTGAAAATGCTCTGATCTCTTTCTTTAATCTAATTTGAGGCGTACCGTATAATCTCTCTGATTAACAACATTCACCAACTTTTAGTTGCTGCTTTTAGTCGTTGCAGTTTACGAATGAATGCGAATGAATACGAATGAACTGGAACTACCTGCATAGTAGGACAAAGTGCGGCGGTTGCGGTCAAAGACGAACCAGCGTTTCTTCCAGGTTTTGATCTTGCCACCCATTTTGATCAGGTAGCCTCGGCAAGTCTTTTCCGAGATGGATAAGTGAAAGCACGTGTCAGTGTTGTGGCCTGCTGACTCAATGTGAGCCCGCAGGTCAAAGTCGTCCTTCCTCACTGGAAGGTAGCGAGTCAGCGGCCGGGACTGGAGGGGAAGGAGAGAACAGGTCAAGGGAATGAACTGTTTGAAGTGGTCTTTTGTTTTTTGTGTTAAGCACATCCATTGTACAAACGTATTTCATATGTGGCCAAACATGAAAGTGTATAAACCAGAGAACTTGTTGGGAGTCAGAGGAAGGACTTGTAAAAATTCCAGACAATTGGGAGCAGTCTTTATGGCTAAAAAGAAGCTTTTTTTTTTCTACAATGGCTTTAAATTGGCAAGATTCTAAATCAAAACAGCATAATCCTGTGAAAAGTTTCCCACTGCTGGTTTGTTTGTTGCTTTGGTTACATCGCTTTTCTTTTTTGTTTCACATAACACTTACTCTTTGAATGGAGCTTTTTAATTCTTTTTTTGTGTGTGAATTATGGAGCCTTGGAAGTATGGAAAAATCCAAAATTAAACAGGTTTCAGTTACAAGCCATACTGTTTGCAGTATTTCTACAAGCTGACAATAATCTTTACATATAACGCATTCGAACACAAAAAGGACAATATGGTGACAAATTATTATTTTACACAATCATGTGTACCAGTGAATTAACGGGTAACAAGGAGTGCAAATAAACTGTTTCAAAGGCTCGGCCTGAAGAATTAATGTGGGCAGGTTGCGGGTGAGAAGATTCAGACTAAATTTACACACGTAAAGACCAAACAGAGAAACAGATTTCAACTAGAGAGAGGTATCATTACAGGTGTTGCCACTATTCACACCCAAGTTACAGAAACTCACGAGTGGGAGACAAATGCATATGTCTCACTAACACACACCACATCCATACAAATAGAGGTGAAAATTCGATTTTGTTACATACATAAAGATGTATGTAATATAACTCATTTTTTATATAGTATTTTCCAGAAATATGCAACAACATAATGTTACATATACATATTTGTGAAAAAATACTTTCAAAATGGGTTTGTTAGTATATTTGAAAGTTACTGCATCTATTTTGTTTCATAGTGTTACATTTTTCTGGAAACTGCTTAAATATGCCAACGAGTTACTTCTATTTTTTTTTTTTCCTGAAAATCACAACTGAAAGCTCACATTTGCCTCAAAGAATGAATAAATGCAACAATGCAATTTAAAAAGTAAATCCCAAATCCCTGAGATGGGATCCGCAGAGTTGATCAAAAATACACACTGGGTTCAGGACCCGAAAAAGGTTGAGAGCCACTGTTCTAGAACATTGGACTTTATGTTATACAACTTGCTGGATACAATTTTGTATTTAACACAATTAGATGATTTTGTCTCATTTTTATAATATCAAGCAGCAAAAAAACACAAACTGTGACCAGGACCCCCATTTTGCTAGTCATGGAGATACAACGCTGTGGCACAGGTCAACGACATAATCGTCGCCGTCCCAATTCTGCTATTATTTGCACACTTGTTTACTACACCCTTTAACCGTTGTGGGTACTTCTGGCAAGTGCACTTCGTAGAGGAGCGTTGGCTGCAGTGTGGGTATTGGGACAGGGCCATGGTTTGCATGCAAACAAGGAAACAAGAGTAGCCTTTTTTTTACTTTCCTAAAAAATGGTTCCAAAAATCTCCAACTGTGTTTAAAAGAATCTGTAATCAGAGAAGATAAATTGAATTCAGGTTTGAGTATTTTAGAATATGTATTTCAAAGAAGAAATACAATATTTTAAGGTTTATTTTGATTTACTGTGAGAATCTGGATTGGGATTTAGAGGAAAAGAAAAAAAACTTGCTCTAATACTTAAAAAGTGTGCTAATAAGGTGAAAGAAAGATTGTGGGCTATTCATGGAAAATCTTGAAATATATTGTTCCTAATGTTGATTAGTCAGCTATAAAAATAATAATTCATTGCATCCTGAGTGCAGGGGATTTTTTCCATATCTTTCTGGTGGAAGAATAGTTGATTTATCTCGCCATTTCTTCACCTGTGCCCTTTGTTTTTCTCTCATTTTCACTTCACGATCAATGAGTTTCTGACGTCTGCTCGTCTCTTCCTGTAGTCTTTTCTCCAGGTCCTCTCTTCTTCTCCTCTCCTCTTCCAGGGCCTGCTTACGTATTTCCATTTCTCGTTCCTTAGACGCAATAAAAAAAAAAAAAAGAATCATATTAATGTAAATGAACTTAGGAAAAAATATCTCAAGTCCAAGTTTTCTAAAAAATACTTGAGGATAGTGTTAGTATTGCTAATTTTAGCTGAAAGCAAAAAAAGATGAAAGTGAAAACAAATGGACATTAATTATGTATTGTACTTTCTTACCTTGTGTTCCAGGAGGCGGTTCTTCTCAGCCTGCGTTTCCCTCAGCAGGCGCTCCATTTCCTCTAGCCGGGCCACGTTGGAAGTGCTGGCGCTGAAACCCACAGATGAATTAATTAATCATGAGAAAGAGGTGAAAAATATATATGTCTAAATGTAGGTCAAATGGGATTTAAGCTTAGTACACAAGATTTCTATATTTTGGTGCATTTGAAGCAAAACCAGTAATAAATAAGGATTCATGATTATTGTAATTGCAGTAAAAAGGTTGATTCTTTATTCTTTAAAAGAACGTGTTCAGTCTTCTAACCCAAAAGAGAATATCTCTGTTTATGTTTTTCTCTATATATGTTATAGCTCCACTGTCACAGAAAACAGGACGTCAAGGAAATTTGGAACATTACCATCTCTCTCTCTCTTTGATAGAACAAAAGGCATAGTTTATCCTTGGTCTCTAATTCTGCAGATGGTCCGCACATGATAAGCATTCTTAACTGACATCAAAGATATTGCTGTAGTTATTTAACTGTGTGTGGCTTTCTGCCTTCAAACATATTGTTTTTTGTTTGTTTTATTTTTCAATTCCTCTGATTTACTTGCTCCATTCAGCCATTTCTTCCACTGACAAGCAGCAAAGGCATGAAGGCGTTTCCATCACTGATTGGGCAAATTCCATAGATTTTCTGCATCTTATTCTAATCCTAACTAATCACAAAATATCCTTAAACTAATCCAGCACTTACTTTTGACCCCCCAAAACTAAGGCGTTCGCTCTCGATAAAGCTGAGTGGACTGATTTATGGCCTCAATTCGTATGTAATTAACTTCCACACACAATATATGGTTTCCTCTTATCTGGAGCCAGAAGGAAATGGATACTCTGTGTTGATGTGTGATGATGTCATAACATAGTTAAGAGGAATGGTCCACATTAGACTTTGGTGTACACAAACCAGGAGGATGTGGAGAAGAAAAGGAGTCACAGAAATGACAAAAGAAAACTGAGTGGGAGGGTAGGAATGTAGAAGGTAGAGAAAAAAAGAAAGCATGCAATCCTGTTTCCCGCTCACATTCAACTCTTTTTTTTTAAACTGGCCACTAAATTTCCAATTAGAGTCAAATTTGCCTAAATTCTATCAGTACTAGTCCAGTCAGTATGAATATCCTGTTTGTATAGTATTGACATAATTTTGTTTTTTACATTAAATGGTTATTTTTAGACAATAAGTCAACGTATTAGCCAAATTAAATATAAGGAAAACTTTATTCAAACAGCAGCACAAAACATCTGCTTTTCAAGCTAGTGCATTTTTTTTTGTTCAAAACATTGATTCTATTTTACATTAATATCCTAAGAACTTTTTTCTTAACCTTTCCGTTTTGTCGCAGCAACATCACAGTAACGTTTATTTCTTTACTTCGTCCTGCCCCTACAAAAATCTTACCTCAGTCGATGAGAGGAAAATGCACTCATAGTCATCATGTACAAAAATGGTTAGAATCAAAAACAAGAAGACAAAGACCATTTCCCCAAGTCCCAGAGCAAGTGTTTCGTCCAACACAGGTTCATATTCCGCAGCATGTCGTACAGTTCAGTTTAAAAAGGTATGATTCAGTCCACTCTGAGCAGATCACAGTCCCACAGAAATCCAACTGAATCCAGCTGAATTGACCTTCTACAAACGGTTTCAAAACTGCTGAAACAAGACTGCAGAGCGTAGAGAAACAAGACACGGGCAAAAAGGGGACGGATGCAAGTTTTGTAAATTAGGGCAAAAGAGTGCAAGCACACATGGTTTTAGTTCAGATGGGGGTTCATGCCCAAAATCCACCCCCCTCCCACACACACACACACACACTCAAACACAATTAGAAACCAATGCATTTCGTTCAGTTCATTTCAACCTGAGGGGGTTGACTGTTGACGCACGCATGCAGGCACACGCAAACCTTCATGTTTCCCGCTTACTGTAACACGATCCCTCGGCCACTAATCAACAGTAGGCCTAACTTATAGAACAGACAGCGCACAGATCCCACTCTCTGAAGGGTGAAACATCAAGGGCGGGAAAACCTCCACATGCTTTTAATATTAACTCACTTTCTAGTCTTTCTTAGTTGACGCCTCTCACCAAATTCAGCTATTCATATTACCAGCACAAGTTCTCCTGCTTTTGTTTTCTGTCAAAATAATTTTAAATGTTTTTTTCCTCAAATTCTTCAGAACTTTTAATTATTTTAGAAACGGATATACTATAACCACACATAATTTTTGCTTCGTGATTCCGTCTAAAACCAACTGGCTGGTGGCCAGAATCTAATGTTTTCACTCTCATTTACAAAACTATGGGTTTTTTTTTTTTCAAATCAATGTCTTAAAGTTAGCTATTTTTAGTGTCAGAGATGTGTTTAAAAACATGCCGGGGGAAGGACAAAAGCTGGAAGAAGCTTCTGGAAAGGAAACTGTATTTTTTTATGGACGAATGCCGACAATTTATTCAGCGAGCCAGACATGGATTAGATGTCATCAGATAATAGGACGCATTAATATATTGGAGCAAAGTTTACTTACTCTATCCTTTTGATGCTTCAATTCTATCTAGCATGGGACAAGCTGACAAGTTATCAGTTTAATAGACATTTAGTGTTATGCTAACTGTATTTAGCACAGTAACTATGCTGAAAAAGTTGTATTGGCAGATCATAACTTTACAAAATCTTTGACTTCAAATTAGTCACAAATCTCTTTTAGTTGATCTCAATATCCTCTGTAATATGTATATATATATATATATAGATATATCTGCTTAAATACAAATACAAGACTAGCATGAAACTTACCTGGATACATTGTCAGGTGAGCAAGCTGAGATGCTGGTTTCAATGGAGTCGCTGCTATCCACACTCATCGTATCAAAGGCCTGGTTTTCACGATACCCAAAGGCATCGAGGTAGACGTTAGTCTGGGAAGCCGCTCGGGAGCCAGACTGACCTGAACACACAGACACAACAAAAGCAAAAACCTTAGCTGCTGCTGTCTCTACTTACTTTCCTTTCTGTTTCAAATGGTTTACCTGTCTCTGGTGTTCCATGTGGGACAGGTTGGCCAGCTGGCTTTAAATTTGGATCACAAAAACCTGCCACGGTGGCACTTTGGGATACACGCCAAAGAAAATACTATCACACTAAGGGTACAATTACCTCTAATTTAAATACTAGAAAATTGGTTAAAGGCTTGAGAGAAAACTGAAAAATAAGCAATTTTTATAAGGACTAAACTTAGTGTTAGCCTCTCTAAATATGTCAAGAGAGAAACGGGATATTTTCTGATAGAGGGACGATGACAAAATGACTTGAAGAGAGGCTAACTCAGCCTTTGGGTAATAGGAAGAGGCACACACAAACAAAATCTGATAGCATCAGGCCCACACAGGAGACCCACCCATCAGATGAGCCAGATCAAGGGACCAAAGGGAATGAAGGGCCAGGCATATGTGCCACTTTCCAGAAAAAAGGGCAATGTCATAGTGTAAACAACCACATGAGACACAAAATCTAGAATGTGAATGTCCCAAAAACAGTGAATAGTTGATGCTTTCAGCTTGTGCAGAGACATTAGATGTAATTACTTGAATAGATTTGAGTCCAAGGGAAGTGAACATATTTTACTAATGAGGTGTAATGACTTACTGAAACTAATGTGGATGACAGTGTTGTAGGAGATCAAATGGTGACTGTGCGTTTCCTGTAAATGGGCCGATGCTTTTTTTTATTAGATAACTACAGAATCGAGAAGCTGTTCTTCTGTACTCAATCTCAAATCTCAGCGGATATTAGCTTAATTAACATGTCGTTTCTGGTTAGGCTCTTTATGCGCTTGTACCTTTCTGTAGACGTCGAGATTCTGCCTCCTTGTTGGACAGAGAGAGGATTCTGGGAAGAATGCTGCCACAACTTGTACTTTGTACCAGAGGCTGATGGGACTAAAGAGGAACAAAAACAGATTTCAACAGTAAGAAACCCCAAAATAATTTAACTTGTACAAAACTTGCTTCACAGATTATTAAAATACATAATAGCTCTAGAGCTTTAACCTTTGTTGGATAGCTGCGCCCAAGTGTTGAGCATGTGAACTGGGTATTCAGAGTGGGAATGTTTTTCTTCCTGGGTAGAGTATCACTCAGATTTGATCCGCTTTCCTTCTCAGAGCGCTTTCTCTCCTCCAGCAAACGGAAATGCTAATTAAACAGAAAGAAAGGTATATTGAAAATTCATTATTCATTGTTAAATGTGACACCAGGAGTGAAGAAAAATTGCTAAATTATCTTTAGGTTATGAAGCATTATCTATTGTAATGATTTGACATAGATTTGTTACTCTGCTGCCATCTGGTGGTAGCGAATAAAATGCATATGATGCAAATGTTGCTATTGAAGGTGTGTATTACAAAAATTATCTGTAGAAAATTTGATTATTTCGTCTAAACATGAAAACAACAGGATTAAGAAATACACAGGTGGTTAAAAGTTTTGAGAGAATATTTTTCTCTAAAAATTTTATTGGTTTACTCTTAGGTTAGATTTAGTTTAGAGCGCTGGACAATGTAATCAGATGAAAGATATGATATTACTTTTTAATCACAAAAACAGAATCTGCACTCTGTGTTCAACCCTGTCACAAAGTAACCGGGGAGGATTATTTAAATGATCATAGGTGGAGCGTTAATGAGAACAGGGCAGATGTTTTTACTGTGAATGCATCAGAAAAGCTCTAAAATGAACTGGGGATGGACTTCAATCTTCTTTAGTCAGCCATGGTTATAAAGATAAGGATATTTCTGCTAGTATGATTGCACCTAAAATCATTTCTGAAATAATCCAGAGCTTCAAGGATAGGCTATTTCTCACTGAGAAGGCATTCTGAAAGAAGCTCCAACACTGATCTGGTGTAAAGTAATTTTCTCAAATAAAGACACCTTCATAATGCTTGGAATTGAGGAAAAGACAGTGAGGAGAAGAAAAGTTGGACAAAACTAGGAGATCTGTCTAATTACAGTGAAGCATACTTTGATTGTTCAAATGTGGGATTAGTAAATGGGCAAACTAACAACATCCCAGCTCTGATACAGAAAAAGGGGTTCACCATCAAACAGGTTTTGGTCCAGACACTGTACAGTAGAGTATGCTTTGAAGACACGTCAACACTACAAACGTGGGGTCTGGGTAATTTGCTATGTTTTTCTTTATGAAACATTCTAAAGTTTATTACTGAACTTGAGAATGAACGATCTAAAACATAACAGAAGCTCTAGAGGTTTATACTTTTTTTTTTTTTTCGGTCTCATAACCTTTAGCCAAAACAGCACATGAGCAGAAAATGCAACAATACATACATAACCACACACACGTTACCTGCCTGTGTCGCTGATGATGGTTTTTGACAGGAAGAGGAGGTGGGGGAGAGTCGGGAAGGGGAGAGGGGTCTCTGTATGTTACCATGTTCTCTGGCCAGTGCACAGAGGGCGTTTTTGGGAGGGGACGAGAATTTACATGGGCGGAAGGAGAAGAAGAAGAGGAGGAGGAAGAGGAGTGACAGAGCTTTAAAAAGAAAAACACAAACACTATAAGATACAGAAACTGGGCACAAGAAAAGGACAATGAAAAAGAAATAGTGGGTTTGGGGGGACTCATCATCTGCTGGTACACTAAACTAAAAACTGGAAAAAGAGACTAACGTCACACCGCTCCACACACCTCATCCTCCGTTGGCTTTGCGGGGTCTTCCTCAGCGGAAAGGTTTACCTCAGACTCGGAGCACGTTTTGACCAGAGAGGGGGCAGGGGCAGGGTTAGGGTCCTGGCCAAGCTGTGAGTAAAGCTCATTGATTTCACTGACAGTGACATAGCCCTGGAGGGTATTATGAGGAGAAATAGAGGAAAGAAAACGGGTGAGGCAGAGCGTGAAGTGAGCGAGCCATGTGACCAATGCAAACATGAAAATTAGTAGTTAGAGTGCTGCAAAATTTGGTGGCAAAAAGTTACTTACACGTATGGTAGTTACCACACACATCAGAACAGACACGATATTATTTCAGCATTAATAAACAGAGTGTAAGATCAAGCTACTGAAACAGTTTTTATTTACTGGGATTATATTGGAGACTGGAGATTAAGTCAAAGGGGAAAAAGAAAAATTACAGCAAAGTCCAACAAGACAGAAGTACCTTGGTGTTCTTGAGAAATATAGAGCAAAGAAGGGACTGACACACATCTGCTAAAGAAGCTGTGCCCTAACAAGCAAAGAAGATCCAAATGATGATGTAAGGGGGAGTTTATCCACTTTTAGAGCCTTGAGGAGCCAGATCCTATCTGCATGCTGTTTGTCAAACCTACCTCCCTTAGAGAGAAACTCCGGCCACCACTGAGGTCAGCATATTTTCTTTCCAGTGTTGCAAGGTTTTCTTTTTCCTAACAGAGAAAAAAAGAAACTAAGGAATACGAAAAAATTCACTAGCACTTCATTTGTGTTTATACACAGGCTAACTACTCTTCATACTTTTTGCAGCATCACTTCAAGGTTGCTCCTCTCTTTCAAGAAGCTCTCCTTTTCTTTCTGGGACTGCTCTGTTATCTGCTCCGCTTGCTTCTTCAGAGCCAAGAGACGCTCCTAAACGAGGAAAAAACAAGCCTGCGATCAGTCACAGTATTTTATTCAAACACTCCTGATAATTATTTGACGCTTGCTCAGTTTTTCTTTTCAAACAACTCTTTAGGCAAACAATTGTTGGTGTAAAATCCTTGTGTCTGCAGTATAATAAAGTTTTCAATGCAAATGTTTGCATAAAAAAAGAGAGAAGTAGTACCTTGCGTGTTACGGTGCTGCGTTGGTAGTCTGCAACCTCTCTGAGAAGTTCCTGTGTATGGGTCTCCTTCTCCTCATCCTGCCTGCTCTCCTTTTCCAGCTGCTGGAACTCCAGGTCTTCGAAGCGCTTTGTCTCTGCCTCAAGTACCTCGCAGTCCTAATAGAAAAATTAAGAGACGAAAGTATAGGTATGCATAGAGTGCATTTAGGTTAGGCTTTTGCAGATATTCTTCTATCAAATAAATCATTTGATCTTGTGGCCATTAGGTCCTCTTTATCTACCTTTAGAGCAGTTGTACAACAATCTATAAAAAATGCATCTAAATTTTTGTGAAACTTCAAGGGAGGACTCCAAAAGATGTCTAAAATATGCCAAACTTAAACAGTAGTTATTGTATTTGGCAACTTGTTTTGAAAGATGACACGTTGGATATGTCTGAGCTATATGTAATCTAAAGTTTCAGCAAAAACATTTAATAAAACAAAAAAAAGTTTAAAAAAAACCAAGCAAACCAGACAAACACGTATCTGATTTTTATTCATGCAGATACCAACCTATGTAAGTTGCAACATGCAATATATTTCATACATTTAGGCATTCCCTGATAACCCCAAACAGCCAAATCAAAATCCCTATCAAACTTGTAATCTTTAACAAGGAATTGTGAACAAAACATCAAAATTAAAACCGTAATATTTTATGCCCAAACTTGTGCAACAGCCTTTCCCTTTAGACCCTTAATAGATCTCATAAGGGTAAACATTTGGAAAAAAAAAGAAGAAGAAGAAGCAGAATGGCATGTAGCAGTAGATAAACAAATGGTGTTATTCAGTGGGAAAAGAGCAACTTGGAAGAGAATGGAATGAAGCTTGAGTGAAGTAGGGGTGATGTAGGTGATAAAGCTCAGCTTTTTACATGCATAACAGACAGTGCAAGCATCACATGCCTTTCTTCTTATGGGCCCGCCCAGCAAACAATTGTCCACATTTACTTTTCATTAATGCCACACTACATGTACTGATCTATGTCTGAAGTTGCCTTTGCATGCTTTTTAGGTTATTCTACAAAACAATATGACTCGCTAAAAACAGCTAAGCAGAAACAGTGCCTTGGAAAGTTATTCCCAACTATTGAACCCTTTGTGTTTTACTCGCAATGAATGTTTAAGACCAACACAAGTTGGTGCATCATTTTGAAATAGATGGACAGTGATACAATTTTCGAAATACTTTATATTTTAAGTAAATATATGAAAAATGTTGGTGTGCATTAGGATTCACTCCCTCTACTATGTTCTTTCTAGGCTACAAAAACTACCTTTCTTTATGGCTATGTACTTAAACAAAAAACAACCTTATAGCATAAGGCTGCCACCATTTTGTTTCACTCAGATGATCGTGTAATCAGGGTGAAATGCAGTTTTACTTTTTGTCATACATATTGTTTTGCATGAAGGCCAAAAAGTTAGCATTTTCATTCTCTAACCAAGAACATTGTTCAAATCTAGTCAAATCATACTTTATTATCTCCTTAGGGGAATTCTTTCAAATGTTTGCATCATGTTATTCATGGATTGTGTCAAACTGGACAGCATTTGTCCGGAGATAAAAAAAAACAACAACCTCTATTTACCCATTCATTGCACTGTGATGAGTGTTTGCAATGGATTTTATTTTGAGGTATGAGAGTAAAATGGGCCTTTTCTGTAAACCTTGGGTTTTAGACAGGCACCCTCAAATACAATTTATTATTATTATTACTATAGTTTTTTATCTGAATTGACAAAAATTGTGAAAATCATTTGTCAATTTCGTCTATTTCATGTGTACATGAGTGTGTTTGTGTGTGTGTACTGACCCTGGCTAGCTGCTCCTGCAGGGGCTCCTTGGTAGCTTCAGGGCAGCTGTCCAGCTGGGAGCGCTGCTCACACACAATCTGAGCCAACCTCTCTACTCTGTCCCTTTCTGCCTGCAGCAACTCGCACGCCTGGTACACGCATGTTTCCATACATGTACACGTACGCACATTCCCACGCAACAACATGGACACCATGTACACATTTGTGCATGTGTACATATGAATAAAAAAAACAAATAAAAAACAAAACAAAGACAAGAACACATACACACGCAGGACAGAAAGAGGATGGCTGAGTTAGTGGGACCTTGCAGGATGACAGTTAGTTATCATGGTGTTTAAAGACAGTAACGCTAGCCTAGAGGGAGGGATGGGGGTACGCAGGGAAAATAAATCAATCTGGCAGCGTAAGGGAGAGCTGGTTAAAGGGAATGAGGAGGTGGTATGTGGGTGTAGTATAAATATTGCAACAGATTTGTGTCCCATCTTTTTTTCAACTTTGTTTGCATGACAATGATTGATGGAATGGAAACAGGGACATATGGAATGGTTCAGCAGAGGATTCACTGGTACATTAAAGCTCCTTTTTGTATATACACAACACAAACAGCCACCCAAATATGTGCAAGTACTCAGCTTTATTACTTAACTGCAGTTTTCAAACACTTTCTGATTTGTCTCTCTCTCTCTCTCTCTCTGTCATTTTGCTAAGTGCTGCTTTCTGGAAGATTTAGTCAGGCGAACAAACTGAACCCAACAAAAGGTAATCTCAAAGTACTGAATTTAAGAATGAGCCCAGACTCTACTTTATATGTATATTTACATTTTAAATCCTATATATAAATTCCACCTGTTTATCAATTTACACGTTGTTCCCTATCACTGCTACAATATAAGGGAGTCCAAATGTTAAAAGATACACCCTTGCATATATCTGTAGTTTTTCTGCAGTAGTGTTTGAGAGAAGGAAAAGCTATGGTGACTGATGCACCCTGGGTAGTATTAGCAGATATATATTTGGAGCAGAGAGAGCATGAGAAGGATTAACACCTTCCGGTTACTCATATGACCCCTGAATGTATGAGACTCTGGGCTGCCTATGTATTTGCAAGAATATATTCCATGGTTACATTCTGCCAACTGTTCAGT
Source organism: Apricaphanius iberus (assembly GCA_028564705.1). Taxonomy (NCBI): domain Eukaryota; kingdom Metazoa; phylum Chordata; class Actinopteri; order Cyprinodontiformes; family Aphaniidae; genus Apricaphanius; species Apricaphanius iberus. The sequence goes on from JAPXFQ010000251.1 coordinate 33,417, forward strand.
GACTTAAGATTGTTCCATAAGTTACATTCACCTTACAAGAGTTAAATCAATATCACTTACCAGAATTTCAATAGACTCATAAAAAATAAAATAAAAAAAAGAGTTGAGAATATGTTGCATCCAATTGAAATATTCTACCTTTTCTTTTTCCCTTTGGGACCGTGTCTCCAGGTCTTCCATCTTAGAGTGAAGTTCATTCAAAGCATCTTTTTCCCTCTGGAGAGCAGCTACTTCCGACTCCTGCTCAGCGTCAACAAGCGCTCGCTCAACTTCCACCTTTAGGTATGAAATCAGACTAGTTCGTTGGCTTCATATTGAAAACATGTCTTTTTTAATTTTGCTTGTATAAAAAAAACATTTGAAAAGAACACAATGGAAGGAACCTCACATGATTGAAAGAAAAGAGGTTCTAGGAACACCTAAATTAGATCTTAAAGGAATTCTATCTGCCAGGATAGATCAGGTACCTCTCGAGCAGATTCCTCCATTTGGTTTTCCAGCTCCTTGATTTTCTGCTCCAGCTCCTCAATGTTGTTCAGCACCTGGATTCTCTCCTCCTCCACACGCCTCATTTCCTCCTCTGAAGGCATCGAGTCTTGCCCAAGGCAGGAAGCTGCTGCAAACTGGCAAAAAATAAAACCCCATAAAACGTATTTAACTAATTTAAAAAAGAACTCTTGTGTAAAACTATATAAACAGAGTAAAGTCTCTTTCACTGTAAAAGCAAGTATAAAAAAATAGCTGCAATCCGTTTTAGAGCAAAAAAGTAAAATAAAAGAATAAACCAGAACAAATAGATTTAAGCACAGTTTTTATCCAATTGCAATAATTATTTTAAACTCTACAAGGAAACATGCACATGTACGTTGGTGAATGAAGCTTAATTGTATGTTCTTCAGTGATGTTTTTAGGAAAACTTATTTATTCTGGTTCTAAACAGTAGTGGATGTATTGTTGTGAGAGTCTAGGTGTTTTTATACCTTTGTTTTAACAATTTTAGGGCATTGAATGCTTTGTTTTTTTTGTTTTTTTTTGACTAAAGGTAGTTACATTTATCACAAGCACTCTTATAAATCTCGTTGTACTTAGTACAATGACAATAAACATCTATCCATCTATCCATATGTAATGTAAAATCAAAGAACAATCAATAAAAATAGATAAATTAGAAAATAAAATAAAAACTGACAGTACTAGTCAGTCATTTTCTGTAATTTTGATAACAAACATTAATTACAAAAACAGTGTGTATTTATTATGTCGTTGTTGTTTATTGCTGGATATTTTTACACATCGAAATCTTGCAACAAAACAAAAATATATATATATGTGTGTGTGTGTGTGTTTGACTTTAGATGAATTAATGCTATAGAATCCAACCCACTTACACAAGCAGCAGGTGTGAATTTAAAATGGTAACACTTGGCCCTCATCTAATCTAATAAATGAGCTGTAAATATCCTCCATCTGTGCACAGGAATGGTATCAATACTTTCCAAGTATTGTGTCAAACAAACCTTGTTACTTTCGTGCTTTCCACAGAGACGACCGAAAGCATAAACACTTCATAAAACAATAATCTAGTCTGATAAAGCTGATCCACAAACAATGTTAAGCGTTATCGCATCATTTTAGCGCTATAGAAAGCAAATCCATGAGGTCAACATTTGTATTTTATAGTTTCACTCACATTACTGTCAAAGCACAGTATGACACTGAATAATGTCATAGAAGTTCATATTTTCATAAGCAATACATAGAAATATTGGTACAAAATGATCTCAAACACTTATGAGAACCTCCCCTAATAGCAGATGGGTTGATTAAAATATTTGACTGATACCTCATTTGTCCTCAGAGCTCTTGAAGAGGGTGATGGAGCAAAGCTTCGCAGACTGACTGCAGGTGATTCGGCCCTGAAATCTCTGTGTTCGCCGCTGCGACTCCGCCGCACCTGCGGGTCGTCATCAAAGAAACTATTCTCTGATCCCGGGGAGGTCATGTGACCGCTCCCTGGAATTCCATTAACAATAGAAGAGTCTGAAAACACGGATGGCGCGTCATCGTCCTCGTCGTTCACTTGGAGCTTCTGAAGCTCCTGGTTTATCTTCTGGAGGTCGGCGACAGCTGACGTGGGACTCGTTGCCGGTCCCCCTCCTTCCCTTTCGGCACGACCCAGTTCCGAACAAAGAGACAGGATGGTTTCTAGGCGCTGTCGCTCCTGAAATGACCATACAAATACACACACCAGTCAAATGAGAATAAATGAAATAATAAAAAATCATTTTTGTTTAAGTTTAAGGATTTTTCAAGCTGTTTCAAAGATTACATCTTTTAAAAGATGCATAACATACAAAAAACTAGTGTACATTACATCTGAATAAAGCTAAAATTCTTAAAACTCAACACAAACAAGGATTACCTGAGGAAGCATTCCATAAATTATGGCTCCAGTCCCAATCAGATTATTATTTACTTTGAACCCAGAGCTATTCGTTTTGTTTACTATCAACAACCTACAGCTAAACATAACATTTTCATATTTAAAGAAGAGTTTTGTCCTCTCCGTTGGTATCCCTACAGCAAGAATTCCCCTCCCACTGTTGAGCACAGCTATAAGTGGCAAGCTACGGAAGCTGGGAAGAGACAAAACAACCCCCTCACCCTGAAATCCCTAGACGGAGAGGTATAGAGGCCACAAGGCAGGCCTGTGTGGGTAATATTAGAGGCAAATAGGAGAGGGGGGCACAGACTTGGTGTGTATGCGAGTGACTGCGTGAGACCAAATGACCTAATGAAGAGGAGGACAGCTGTCAGGTCCAATCGGAAAAAAAGCCATAGCCCCAAAAAACAGGGATTTCTCCAATGCCTCATAGGAGACAAGATGGGTTTGAGGATTCAACAGTCCAGGACGGAATAGTGAGATTAAAGGATGGAAGGTGTTAAGATAGTCAACCGCTAATTCGATGGGAACAGACTATGAGAACGATTGTCATGGGGGGAAAACCATACCACACCTCATACTTTGTGGAGATTGATCACAAGTCCTTTCAGAACACCTATTAACAAAAGGCATTTAATAATCGTTTAACTTACTTTTTCTAGTGAGTTCCTATAGTTGTATAAACAAAAACAAAAATTACCACAGTGAGGCTTTTCTAATATTTAAAGGCACAGTGTGTAAAGTGGAAGAGAGAACAGATTGAAAAATTAAAGACAATGTTTTTCTTTAGTCTAGTCCAAAATAATAGCAGGAAAAATATAAATACACAGATATTGTTTAGAAGGCAATTTAACAATACAACAAAACAGTCTTTATTAATAAATTATTTTATTATTATTAACATAATCAAATCAAGAAAATTCTAGAATGTTTAATTTAAAGATGGGGTTTTACCTGTGTCCAGATCTTCATATTTTTAAGTGCCAAAGCATACTAAGCTTTTATTATTATTATTATTAATATTATTATTATATCTTAAGAAGAGTAGAATAAGCAAGATGAGAAACTGTGTTTGCTCATGTTTTGACAAAGGAATGGCACAATGCAATACTAAGACAACAACCTAATTAGCACTTGATAGATCAAAGAAACAGAAGCATACCCTAAAAACCCAGTGATGTTTTAGTGAAAAATTCTGAGAAAACCCATGAACAGTTTCTTTATCTCAATTTATCATTTATAGTCAATTAGCATTCTGTTATTATATATATGATACATTTTTTATAAGATTATAATTTTTTATGCAAACTAATGTAAATTAAGTGGAAATATAAATCAAAATACCAAAGCTTAATCTTATTTTATCCAAATTGCTCTGTGATGCACTTTCTGGGCAATCTCATACATTTAGTTGTTCAAACATTTATATAATTTTAATAAAAACAAGTTTACGTTAAAATAATATCAGAACTCTCTTTCTTTTTAATTTCTTCAAGGTTTTAGCTCTTTTTCTATTTTGGTTCTAAACATAAAAAATAAAAAAAACTTTTAACTGTATAATTATTTTAATTATTTTAGCACGAACACTAAAACAGACCATATCTATATATATAATAGAGCTTCACATTTCTAGATCCAGTTTATAAAAACGACCACTAGATGGCAGAAAGACAATAGAAGATGATTACTGAGGAATTTTAGACAGAACTAAAATCCAGCCAGTGGTTCTGCTTATCATCATCATTTAAAATGGAAACACACAAAGTTTTAACTTTATTTCAGTTTTTTATGTCCTTAATCTATTAATTTTATATTAATAAATATATAATAAAGATAAATTATGACTTAGTGTTTGAGTAAACAATGCAGAATTATTTCAGGGATGAAAAAAGGGCAAATTTAAGTAATTGTTACAGTTGAATTTAAGAAAATGGGCTTGCCTCTATAACTCACCATCCAAAATATTTTAAATCAAACAGTTCATTTTTTACACAATTTCTCTCTGCGACAGTTTGTAGAAAAGAACAATGTGAAAGAGAGGCGTATAAAGACAAAGGAGCGCAGAGTAACTTTATGATTGCACTTATTATTATGTGTTTATCCACCTGCTACACTAAGTCTGTAATCTTGGTTTCCCTGACCCACATCTGAATGACGGCTCTGTGGCTACTCAGTGGTTGAAACCACTCTGGGCGGACCTCCAGATGACTGACATAAACATGTACCCACATATACACACACAATTTAAGCATAAGGTTAAGAATAGTACTGTTACTACGAGCTAACTGCCATAAGCATCTGTTGAGTGGTAAACCTCACTGTGTGTGTATGTGTGTCTGTGTGTTAAGATCCCTGGGAGAGTATGTTTGAGAGGCCAAAGAGAATACTATTCTGGAGTCAAGCATTCCGATGCTAAATTGATTTCTGAAGTCCATTTGTGTGCGTTTGCATTCCACGTTTTCCACTGTAAATGATTTAATTTAATGCAGCCATCCTTTTATCTCTAGAGCCCACATTTAAAGAAGACGGGATCCTTCAGTAGGCATTACTGATTTATAAATATTATACTCTGAAATTCTTGTTAAAGACTCAGTAATAGATGCTGCACAGAAGAGTGTTGGAAGAGTCGGCAACTCTTATTAATTTTTTTTTTGGTGCATCTATTAAGCCTAGTTTGTGCTTCTCTGACCGCAAATTTACACTCAGACGCAGACGTACTGACTGAGATGTTTTTCGTTTATAGTACTCAGCGTTTCCACTCCACTCTCTATTGTTTTTTCAGCGTTGCTCGACCAGGACAGCAGGGGGTGCTAAGTTTTCATGGCGTCTCTGCCTTTTTTCAATCAACGTCAGAAAGTACGTTTTGATTAAGCTGTAAAGCTTTTTACTAGTGGTGCAGCTCATTGAATACTCTAGAAATGCATGAAAACAAAACACAGCAGCCTTTTTTGTTGTTTCTCTACACATCCTTGTGTTCAAAATCGTCAAAAGAACAGATTAGATCAATTATCCTTTCGATACAAAGCATGTAGTGCACAAACACTGCATTAGCTACAGATCACAGCGACTATAGAGCCCCGTTCTGGTGAAGCGATCTCTGGCTGTTACTGAAACTGACCAATCAGATGCATACGCTATCCGTTGACGGAGACGGATAGGTAAAAATTGGGCCTCTGCTCCATGTGTCCTTGCGTAGTTGAGGGAGAGCCCTTGCGTTGACGGATAATGGCGTTGCATCAATCCGTCTCCGTGAAAACAGAGAAGCATAAAGTACATAAGGCTTAATGTATATTGGTTATTAGGGGCTGTTTAAACGCACTGCATTTACACGACAGGGCACGCGATGGAAAACGATGTACATATGCACGGCCTTTAGATGGCAGTGTGACCCGCGCGTGTAGTGTTCCAATGTTTCCACCTCCCAACCCGGATAAACGTCTCAAGATAACAAACAATGGTGACTTCTGAGCGTACAACAAACTTCTTATCGTTCTCCTCCATTTAAAGAAAGGCATATTGGTTATTTGATGCGCCTATTGTATGCGTTTTCATTGACGAACGCATAAAAGCCTCAAGATCTCTAATTTTTGCTTAGAGGCCGATTAACTTCAGAAACTGCATCAGCAGTAACAGCATACCTGGATACGCCATTGCAGGGTTTTTTTTCTGAAGAAAGGCGAAGTGTGCTAGTCAAAAAAAGCCATAGGTGGCTGGTAGTGATGTCGTCGTTTTCAAAACTCTCCAGCTTGCATTTGCATGACAACATATCAATCACTGTTTAAGTATTTCTTCACTCTGGAAGCCGTTTTCAGAAAGATGCGTTTTCGACGCCAGAACGCAGAGAAAAACCTGTTTTGCTGAAAAAACTTTGTCGTGGAAACAGCTCCTTAGAGCAAAGAAACAAAATCTCACCACTGTAGTTTATGGCTATAACTATAGACAACCTAACAGCCAAGCGCTTTGAAACTCACCAGTCTCTCCACCTCCTGCTCGCGAAGTCTTTCTTCTTTCTGCCGTAGGTGATAATCCGTCAGTTCTTCATTCCCACTAAGGGAGCTAATACTTCCCCTTCTTTCTCTAAAACCCCCAGGTGGAGCAATTCCAGCCTTTCCAAACGACTGTCTCCTCTCCCCTAGGCCCGTCCCATGATCCAGCCCCGCCATCCCGAACGAAGCCCTTGTCTCCCCAGGTCCCAATCCTGTCGTGCAGGTGACCTCCAGACCTCCAACTCGCCTTTCTTTCTCCCCCAAGGACCTCTCTATACCTGCAGACACTCCTTGGGTGGAATTAGATTCCGCCTCAGGAGGACTGGAATTTGTGGAGCTAATCGAGCCCAATGAGCTGGTGGAGGTTAAGCTGAGTTTTTTGGCGACGCGTGGCGAAGAAGAACCTCCTGTTTTGGATGGTATCGTCACATCTGGAGGGGCAGGTGTGGATGAGATGGAATACGTGGAGGAAGAAGAGTTTTTAGGGGATGAAAGAGAAATAGAAAAAACACTCTCACCCTGAGTATTGGTCTGGATATAATTCCTGTTAGTTACTTGCTGGAAAGAGTTACTGGAACTGTGGTTGAATTCAGGGTTGTTATTTGGGTTGTGACTGTAAGACTCCTTGCTTAACTTGTAACTGCCATTAGTATCAGCTTGTCTCGGGGGAAGCGTAGATAAAGGCAGTGCTCCACTGCTGTCACCCCGAGGAGATATGGAAGGACAAAGACGTGGCAGCGATCTGCTATGCCCTCCAGTCATAAGACTGCTGAGTGACCCTGCTGAATATTTCCTGGTTCGACTGGTGGGAGATGGTTCTTGGTTCCCATAGGTACGGCGGCCCAAACGGGGGCTTGAGGGCATGCTAACGGCACCCCCTGTTGATGTAGCGCGGGAGGGAGGAAGAGAGAGCAGAACGTTATCGCTACTGGCAACAGAAGTGGAAGAACCTCCACCATTCCACATGGACAATAAAGGGGAGGAGCCTGGGTGGTGCAGGCGCCGACTATCAGAGACGCTACGATTGTCATGACTGCGGCTGACTGAAGCACGAGAGGAGGTCGAGGGGTCGGATCGTCGTCCAGGGGGGATATTGGAAACCGATTTCAAAGAGATAGGAGGACGATCCGAGCTGTAGAAACGTCTCGCCTGTTCCTGATAGGTTGATGAAGACGTGGCAGGGCTGGAAGTTGGTGAGGTGGGGGGAGACTAAAAAAAAAAAAAGATACTCATGAACTCAGAAAAAATGAAAGTTTGAAAAATAAATTTGTTTTCAGTAAAACAATGTAAAATATCTGGGATGATAATCCCTTATGAGTAATCTTCCCTTTCACTGCTAGTGAGTAAATGTTGGATATATTTAGCCTGAAATGGATATCAAGGATAACCAAACAAACTTTCTAAAGTCTATGAAAGCATTCAGTACGAGGATAATAAACCATGTGTTGGAGTTGAACCATTGCTGACCTGTGTGACACTAAAATAGGAGGGGTTAGCGTTCCCATTGGCTCTCAGGCTGTTTTCCAGGGCTAATTTCTTGCGTTGCAGGGTGTCCATCAAATCCCGGAGCTCAGAGGCTGATCGCATCCCTCTGGCACTACCGGTGCCTCCAACTGCATGACTGTAGTCACTACTGAACTTCAGATAATCTGAAAGAAAAGATATCAATGAAGAAAACAAGTTCCTACATAACAGACTAAATTAGACAGAGATTAGAGAAACGACCAAGCAAATGGGGACAGGTGGGGACCAGCTAGGGGACTAAGAAAAGAAAAACAGATGAGAAGTTGGAAGGAAATCTCAAGTTCTGTCTTTAAATTTAGGCTAAATAAGAAATCAATTCGCTGAAAGAGAAAAACAAAGAGGAAAAGTGGAGAAAGGGAAAAGGCTTTTTGCATACTTGAACTCACAGGTATTCAAAAATTAGACTTTTGGCAGAACACACTGAGCCAAAACAATCCACAAGTGGAAGGGAGTTTCTAAGTATAGGATTTGACTCTTACAAACATTTGGATTTAGTGTGGACATACACACACAAGAACTATCTATTAGATCCAAAACAAACAGTTTAATTTGAGCGGAGTTGCTTGGAATAGGATTATGGTTAATGAAAAGGCCCAAAAACTTTTGTAGAGTGCCATAAAGAGCCCCCCACCGCCCCCACCCTTACTAAAGGCTTTTTATTTAAAGCACTTACAGCAGAATCTCCAACGGTCTTTCTCCAAGCCTCAACTTATTCTGTTTTACTTCCTTCTTCAACTGAACTCTAAGCCAAAAAAATATATAATTTATTTCATAGGATCAGCAGATGTATGTTTGATAGTCCTAGTTCGATGCTATGTAAAGACTTCCACGAAACTAAACAGGTGAAACCACATGAGGTGAGGCAGCCCGTGAGAAACCGGCCCATCATTTTAAAATCTTCTGTGGCTTTATGTGGAAAAGAAGCTATTACAACCTTAAGCTTAGACCACCCGGAGTTTAAATGCCACATTTACCCAGAAAAACATACACACACCTACTGGCACACACACACAAACAGAAACACTTTCCTTCAACTCAGAACTGTGGATCTGCTTAAGCAAAAAAATAAAAAGTGTTTGCTCCATCCAAGCACCAAGATTGCTATAATTTAATTGAAGGATTTCAATGCAGAAACTAGAATACCAAAAAGCTAAAGATATGAAAAATAGCAGCATAATACTATGTCTGTATGAGAAACTGATAAACGATTACGTGGTGTTGAGAAATGGGGCAGAAAGTAAAAGACATCACAAGATCTACAACCTCTCTCTCTCACACACACACACACACACACATACAGTTTGTGTCCATACATGGTCAGATGGAGGCATGGTTGTGGCGTGCAACAATCCTCTTCTACCTTCATAACTCTCCACTTGTGCCCCAGCTATTCTTGCTTTGTGTAGGCGTCTTCCCGTGAAAGTGTGTGTGTGCACATGTCAAAATGAGTCCTTACCAACTGGATGCTAAAGTCAATAGTGATAGCTCCCTGCAAAAGCAGCTTTGCCAATGTGTGTGTGAAGTTTGTGTCTAAGGTTGAATAGATCCAAAATTCCACCTATTAATACTAAGACACCTTGCGCCAATCATAAAATCCAGTTGTTTCACCATAGCGACCGAGAGTTACCGGATGATAAAAACATTCCGTTTGAAAGGTAAAAGTTTGCACATGTGTGACGTGGTTATTTTTAAAAGCACTCAAGTTTTCAGATAATGATTGAATTATGTGGATTATCCCGGTTCTGAGAGGCACATCACGTCTTGCTTTCAGAAAGCTGGATAGGATCTTTCCTTTGGAGAAATCTGGACGTGCCATATGAGGCGGTAATAAAAACCAGGTTGTAGTGCTATTCAGTCAGGTGATTCACGTTTATCTAGAATACCAGATGGTGAAGATGATTTTTGATTTAAACTGAGATGCTGCACACAGCTGCATTTGAACATATCTTCATGGATATCACAATAATGGATGCAAAGAAAGAGTACTGGAGGGGAAGAGTATTTTAGAGGGGTGCAGGACATGCATGAGAGCTGTGAGAGAGCAGTGAGGTGTGCTGTAGGAGTGACAGAGAAGTTCAAGATTGGGGTGGGACTCCATCAAGGATCGGCTTTGAAGCCCCTCGTTTGCTTTGGTGATGAACAGGCTGACAGATGAGGTTAGACAAGAATCTCCATGGACTATGATATTTGTAGATGACATTGTAATCTGCAGTGAGAGCAGGGCAAAGTTGGAGGAGAAGCTAGAGAGATGGAGGTGTGCATTGGAAAAGAGAGAAATGAAGATTAGTCACAGCAAGATAGAATACATATGTATAAATGAAAGAAACAAAAGACAACTCGCACACCGCAGGAATCCAATTTGGAGTCAATTTATTTAGCTGCAGAAAGGCAGTAAAGTTTCGAGCAATAGCTCTTTCGTCAGAAAGACACAAGGGGATTGGTGAAGTTACATGGAGTGGAAGTGAAGAAAGTAGAGGACTTTAATTACTTAGGGTCAATGGTCCAGAGCAAGTCCAGAGAGTGTGGAATAGAGGTGAAGAAGCGTGGGCAAGCTGGTTGGGATGCGTGGAGAAATGTGTCAGGTGTGATGTGTGATAAAAGGGTTTCAGCAAGAATGAAGGGAAAGGTGTACAAGACAGTAGTGAGACCAGCAATGTTGTACGATCTACAAACATTACCAATGAGGAAAAAACAGATTTAGATGTTTATGGGATAAAGCCATGAAGTATGATGGTTTGGACATGTTCAGAGGAGAGATAACAATTATATCTGTAGAAGGATGCTGAGCATGGAGCCACCAGACAGGAGGCAGAGAGGAAAACTGAAAAGAAGATTTATGGGTGTGGTGAAGGAGGACATGAAGTTAGTGTGCGTGAGGGCAGATGATGTAGAGCAGTATTTCCCAACCCTGGTCCTCGAGTCACACTGTCCTGAGTGTTTTAGAAGTTTCCCTTATTAAACACACCTGATTCAGATGACTGCAGTTTAGCAAAAGCCTCTTAATCATCCATCAACTGAAATCAGCTGTCCTGAAGCAGGGAAAAACCTAGAACATGTAGGGCAGTGACCCGGGTTAAGAAACACAGATATAGAGGATAGGACTAAATGGAGACAGATGATTTGCTGTGGCGACCCTTGAAGGGAAAAGCCAAAAGGGACCAAAGAAGAAGGATATCTCAATGATTTACAACATTTAACTGCATTATTTTGGTCATTCTTCTCCCAAACTATTTTCAAACAAGGGAGGCAGAAAAAGTTAGACAAGGTTTAAAATGGACAAGGGGCCTAAGGAGAGGGTGAAATTTCAACAACAAAAAATAAAACAGAGGGAGAATGCACAGAAATAAAATCTGGGGATCAACTACAGTTCTGCTTCAGTGAAGGGTTCAACAACGTTACCGCCAACCTCCTGTGTCAGTACCTGTGTTGTAGGCTAAAGCTGACACCGGGCTTTTTTGTGGAAGCATGCTCTTCATTCTGCTGGCCTCTGCAGGATGGTTGAATCGGAAGTAGTAGGATTTACCCAGACACAGAGAATAACCTGGAAGAAAAACACAACAGAGAGGCGAAGTCGAAAGCAAATTATTATTAATAGCTAAAAGACACAACAATATCTGCAAGCATTTGTATTCAGGATTGCTGGATTGGCCTGTATTTAGACATTAACTCAAAATGTTATTTGTGTCCCTTCTAAGGAAAGGTCTCCCAGCAGCTTAATGCTGCCATCACCATGTTTCACAGTAGGGTGAGCAGTGTTCACTATGTCCTCAAAGCCTTACTACAAACCACAAAAGAGATTTTTATTACATTATTTCACCAAAGACAGCCAATCTTTCAGATCTATTTAATGATTCAATAGTTTTCCTGTTGACAGACTGAACTAGGCTGCGGATCTCAGCAGCAACTATTTGCTACAGACTCTTAGCTGTTTCTCTGATTAATGCTCAACTTGCCCTGGCCAGTCAGTTTAGGTGGACCTATTACTGTATGTCTATGTAGGTGAGAACCTGAAAAATCTTTGAAAGCCAATATTTCTTCCCTTACTCTTTGTAACTAGGTGGTACTGTTAGTTGTTCTATTACATAAAAACTGTCCCATAAAATCCTTCCAAAATACATTCAAGTTTGTGGGCTACAACATGACTGAAAATACAAAAAAATAATAAAAATAGAATAAATGTGAAAACTTCTCTATAATAAGTATTATTAATATCTGCTTTTTCCGTTTTGAGTTAAGGACACCGGTTCTTAATACATTTTTTTTTTTAAATCTATCGACACCAAGGGTCGCTGCAGCTTGTTTGTAGCTGATTTGTGTTTTTAAGTAACACTAACTTGGAGGAAGGCAAGGCAAGGCAAGGAGAGGCAATTTTATTTGTATAGCACACTTTAAAACAAAAGGTTTCATGGTTCTTTACATGGAGTTAAGAACAGCAATAAAGCATGAAACACACATAAAACATATGATGCATGAAAACATTACTCAAAAGCAGCTCTAAACAGATGGGTTTTCAGCCCTAATTTAAAAGAACTCAGTGATTCAGCAGCTTTGTAGCAGACGGGAAGTTTTCCTAGATTTGAAGAGCATTGAAACTGAAAGCTGCTTCTCCATGCTTAGTTGTAATTCTGGGGATGTTGAATAGACTGGAATTAGAGGACCTGAGTAGTCTATGGGGGTTGGTATAGAGACAGTAGATCGTCAACATATTTTGGTGCTAGGTCTTACAATGATTTATAGTTGGAATATTTAGAAGTTATTTTCTGAGAAACACGGAGCCAGTTCAAGAACTTTAAAACTGGGGTGACATGCTCTACTTTCCCGGTTCTAGTGAGGATGCGAGCAGCAGCATTTTCGGTCAGCTGCAGCATTCTGATTGACTTTTTAGGCTGACCTGTGAGGATGCTGTTGTAGTAATCAGTAATCCAACTAAAGATAAGAGCATGGATGGGATTTTCCGCTGCAAAATTAGTCCTTTAATCCTAGAAATATTCTTCAGGTGATAGAAGGCTGACCTTGTGATTGCCTTCATGTGACCCTGGAGTTTCAGGTCTGAGCCCATTACTCCACCTAGATTTCGGGCCTGATTAATAGTTTCTTGCTGTATCATTTCTATTTTGTTTCTGTTCAGATGGAGAAAGTTATGGTACATCCATCCGTCGATTTGCTCTATCCAGTCACGTAATGTGAAGCTGAGTTTCAGCTGCATAGTCATCGTAGCTAATCATACTGGTTGCTATAATCTGGGATAGAAGGAGCATATATTACATAGGAGGGTGGTTTTTGTTCGTTCTGATGAAAAGTTTCCAGTTGAAACAAAGAAGTCTCTTCACCTTAAATTACCTTGTTGTTAAAAGTGTGCTATACAAATAAAATCGACTTGCCTTGCCTGTTCTTTAGGTAAGACTCAAACCAGTCACATAATACACTAGAGAGTTCAACCAAGCGTTCCAGTTGTTCCAATAGTATGTTATAATAAATAGTGTAAAATGCTGCACAGATGCAGACCCATGATCTAATCAAACTAATTAGCCGTAAAGAGGAAAGTATAAGATTGTTGCCGCTTAGCAGTTAGATAGATCAAACTAAGCTACTGTATTTGAATGCTGTGTATTGCATTTGAGAGCCAGATATTGGATTTAAATTAAAATAAACTTAGAATATTTATTCAAAGGCAGAAACTTTCCCGTACACTTTCGCGCACAGCTAGCCGCCTCAGCCTCACAGTGTTTGCTCTGGCCATCAATTAGGCCGAGAGGGCCAGGTATTAAACAAGATGTCAGGGTCACAACCTCTGTAATACACAGCCCGCCACAGCTGTCCAAATACGCTGGATGGCCACAGAAAAACAGCAGGGCTGACACTTAGAGACTTAAGCATTTGTGAACTGAAAAAAGAACTCATGCAAAGAGCGAAAAAGGAAATAAAGAAAGCAGATCAACCACTTTTTGTCTGCAACTTTTTCACCACGTTTGCTGTGAACAGAAGATTCAGGTAAGCCTGTAAAACCCCATAGTGTTAGCACATGTGTAAAGGGGCTGAGACAGCACCTCCTGAATAGCTCTGTTACAGTTACATCAGATTCCTTAGATCTGAAGTCAGACACCACACTGAGGCAGGAGGGGGATAACGAGAGGGCGAATGGAAAAAGACTCAATGGAAAAATGTCCAAGCTCTTTTCCTTACTCTTCTTTTGGTCTGTGTCTTACATATGCTCTGTTCTCATTCTCACTTACAGCCTCAAGCCCATTTTAAAACCAAGAGGATGCATTGTTACCTAAAATAAATCTCATTAAAGCCAAGAGGTCCTCTCTTCTAGTCTTTGCCTTGAGCAGCACTTTTTTCCCCATACCTTCAAAGTTGTGATTGTTAGCACAGAGGGAGACCTGATTGTGTGCTGTGGTGGCGCAATGACCACACTCACACACACACACACACACACACACACACACACCCACGCACACCCCCCCCCCCCCACACACACACACACACAAAAGAAAGAAATGTTTAGTCTACACAGCTGGACTGTGAACTATTCAAATCCATACCTATGTAAACATAACCCTGCAAGTTTAGGCAAAAATGACAAGGAAGAGGCATTAAGACAGGAAGATCTTAAAGACGAGATAATGTGAGGGAAAAGTCCACCACACACACGTACACATGCAATTATTCAGATCTAATAATACATGTTTGTCATTTCCAGACATGAGTAATGAGTCTTCAAAATATTGTGCTTCTTCTGTATGTGAAGAAACACGTCTGCTGCAGTGTCTGCTTAATGAATCACAGCACCTCTCAGAATTTAGCAAGACTCAAATCAAACAACACTCGGATTTTCACAAGTTAAATCCAATTTCCTTCCCCCAATAACCTCACCACGGGCCACCTTTTAAGTGGAGCGTAAAACGCAGGCTCGGATTTGTTCACAGCCTCTACGCCTTTTTTTTATTTCCTCTCAGCTCCTTCATCTATAAAAGCTATTAACTAGCCCACTCTCCCTCTTTTTGGTTTTAGAGCAGGCATTGCTTTATGTCCTTAAATGTAATAGGTAAAGGGATAAAGTTAGAAAACTAAGCATAATCTGTGTTAAACATACAGCATAAGCCACACTTTCAGAGCCTTAAGTCTTTTTATATGCTCTAAGATTCTTCATCTTTAGTCACAACAACAAACATCAACATATTTATAAGGGATTTATATAATAGATAAGCACAATATATTATTTATGAGGTGAAAATACAAAATAATCCATGGTTTTCAGTTTTTTTAAATTATGAATACAATTCTGAAGTATAACATCTATTTGTATTCAGGCCAATTTACAGAGAAAGCCCATCCTAAACCCTAACCACCCACCCACACACAGAACCTTGATGATGACAGCATCATGCTTCCAGATTACTCTACACAAAGACCTAAAAAGAGACTGAAAAAGTAGAAACTAGAGACTGGGGTCCAGGTTTGCCTTCCACTAGGACAGTGACATACAGCCAAAAGTATAAAGGAATGGTTTAGATCGAGCCATGTGAGAATGGTCCAGTCAAAGCCCAGACCCAAATTCAGCTGAGAATCTGTGACCGGGCTTGAATTCTTTTTCCGTTTAACGTGAATGAGTTTGAGCAATTGTGTGAAGAAGAATCACCAAAAAAAATCTAGATGTGCAAATCTGGTAGAAACAAACTCACCAAGACTTGCAAATGGATGGATGTACAAAGCAGTGACTCAAAGAGGCTGAATACAAATAAGCGTCGCTCCGAACAGATTTCTATTATAGGGGAAAAAAATATATGCTTAAACGATCTTTTACATTAAAGTTTACAATCCCAAAAATCCCCTAAAAATGTATTAAGGTTTTTGGCTGTAACGTGACAAAATATGAAAAAAGCTCAGGGAATATTAACAACTTGGCAAAAGACTAGTAGTTCTTAATTGATCAAATGAAATGAAACCATGTCTCCTGTTATTGAAGGCTTGAAAGCATCCCAGCTGTTCCACACAATAAAACACATTTGATCTCACTCACGTGCTCCCCTTTTAACCAGCAAACTGAATTCACTACCCGTATCGGAGCATGCATTACCCACAACACACGCAGCATTCAAAGATCTTCCGTAACAAGAAAAAAACTAGAAATTTGTCTGTATATACATTTACAGCGTAATTTAAAGTCTGTGATCTACAAAGTCAGACCTCAGAGTCTTTGAGGAGACAGATGTAGGAGCCGCTTCGTGTCTGGAGCCAATTTCTGTTCCCATGTAGATCTATGCATGCCACAATGTTATGGGAGGGGAAACTCTTGCTTCGTTTGGTTAAGATAAGTGGAGAATTGGCAATTTGAGACCGTTAGGCTACAATGTGAAAACAAACAGGTTGTCAAGATCCCATGTCGAACAAGTGGCAGGATGAGGATAAGTGACCTGTCTTTATCAGCGCTGACATTCAAACTAGGCTAATCTCTAAAACACTTCAAAGTACAGTCAGAAAAATTCTCAGCAGAATGAATTAAAAACAACAAAAAAGTTGTGGGTAAAATGCAGTATAGATCACTTAGATCTAAAAAGGGACAGAAGCTAAAATGTAGTTTATTCATTCATGAAATTATGCATAAACACAGGTCCCAGCGGGAGAGTAAAATGGCCCTAAACCACAAATTAACCCTCTGTGGGGCAAATCGGGATCAAAAGCAGACATATCTTTCTCAGGGGAGACATTAAAGATTCTAATTCTGCACAGCTCAGGTGCTACAACGACTCAGCTTGCTCAAAAGCCTTACTCATCTTTCATTAAGCCTAGTAAGCAGTAAAATCAACCATCTTATAAATCAGAAATATAGACTTAAACCTGTAAACAAAACCAGAAAAGGTCAGTGCATCAGTGTTAATATTTACGACTGAAAGAAAAACAGCCCAAAAATGAAAATGACAAGCAGTAGAGAGTACCTGAGAGAACAATAACCTTCAGGGTAATGAGGCAGGTTTTGTTTTCAGGTGTCAGGTATCCTGACCACCAGGGCTGCCTTCTTCAACACCATCAGGCTGCTTCTCTTTTGTTTGCTGTTTGACAATTTACAAGCTTATATGTTACTCCAAGGAGAACACATGAATGCTTTATCCAATTAAAGTGCATGTGACATGGTGCAACGGATTGTGAAATAATGAGGCTGGAATCCAACTGAAAAATGAGAAAATGTAACTTTCATCACTCTGTGGCTTGGATTGCTCTCTCATTGCAGCAGCACCAATGATTTACACATCCAACCAGTCTGTAACTTGTTACTCATTGCTATTATTTACAGTCTATTTCACAAAGCTTTTAATTTGATCATAATCACAGATGATCCTGGCTAATAAAAGTGGCACAATCGGCTTATTTCAGTGTAAAGTTGTAAACACACTCACTTTGGCTTCACAGATGTATGAGAACAATAACCAGCTAACTTGTGATCAACCAGACAAAGAGACCGAGAGATAACCAAAGCAAATTATGCCTATTTAAGTCACACATATTCCATTCAGCACACGCACAAAGAAGCAGACTGGGAAATGAATGGTATTGAAGTCCTAACAAAATATGTCATAAAACGTCGAAATAATACGTTGTTCGATTGTTATTACGGCAATTTATAAATGTGGTAAGCTCGTAAGAATAAAACAAATAAATTAACAACAAATTCCGTTCTTAAAGCTACAGAGAGTCGATTATCAGTAAAGTAAACGAAAGGGAGGAAAAAACGACGCCAAAAATTTACATTTGTGACTAATTAATTCGTTACTAACCTTGTGAGTCCCATTCAGTGAACACTTGGCGAATAAAAGTGTTTTCTCTCTCTGTCTCTCTTTCGAAGAGGCTTAATGGAAACTCTGTTTTGAACAGAATCTTTTCTGAAAGTAAAGCTGTAGTAAAAGCTTGTTATAAATCTGGGAGCTGCTGTTTGTTTCCCTGCTCGGTGATGAAACGCCTCCCCAGCCGTCCTGACTCCGTGCCGGAGAAAGTTCAGTGATTTACCATTCACCAGCCTGAGCCATGGGGATTGTACCAACTGTTAGCAGTATAAAGGGGGGTTGGACAGCTCTGGTTCTCGTGGGAGAAATTACGTTAAAGGCATGCAAATATAAAAAAAAATATTCTGAAAATAAAATAATAAATTATTAGTGTATTGGAAGACAAATCAACATGTGGGTTATAAGCTGCACAATAAAAATGCGGTACTCCATCACCCCCGGTGTCTGTATGGTACGTTCATAGACGTTACAGCAGTGAGGTATGTGGACGACGCCCCCTCAACTTTCTTTGTCCTCCTACCTATTTCTATTCAACTTTTTAAATCCACTGGACAAGTGTAACCTCAAACATGCAAATGTCTTCAACTGTCTTCTCATTTTGGGGTTAAAATGCTTTATTATGATAATATGGCAAGGCGACAATAGGGTTTATTCCATAACACAGACTCAAAATGGGCTTGAGATTTATGTAGAACATAAAACAAATAATTTACATGTTAGAGGAGACCCAGCCTGAGTCTCACTCTCCTTGTTGTTCTAGTGCTTTTATGAGGGAACGGCTGTAAGACATTTGGAGGGAGAGAAAGAGATATTAAAAGAGAAATTGGAGCATCTTGATGGAGAAGCCTCGGTTTTTATATGAGTAAAGAAAAATCTGGGAGGTTGAATTTGTTTTTGCTTTGTTTTATGTTCCAGAGTTAAAAAAAAATGTTCATGACAAAAAATAGAAGAAAAAACATGCTCCAATCTACAGAGTTTTCAGAGTTTTTTTTTTGTTTGTTCTAGTCCTTGTTAAAGTATAAATATAGATGGATGGATGCAACTTTTTAAGCTACAAATAAATAAAGACTGGAAAAACTGATATTTTTCCATTGCCTCTTTAATTTTCCAATACCTCTCCAGGCCTAATAAATATGTAAATTAAATTTTAACGTTTTCCAGACTTATCCAAAATGAATAGAAATGTTGATAATCAAATGTGAAAAATAATTATAGATGTTTTTTCCTAAGAAATATTTTATGTGACCTATAAATAACACGATTGTCAGGACTGTTGTCTGTCAGTATGGAACGCCTAAGCTCTGGCAATTGTCAGACGAGTTAATACCTATTCAATAGTATTTATTTCTTATTCATTTGAAATATTGTTGAGTCCCTAAAAGCTGAACATGAAACTACTTATAAAAGTGAAATGAAACAATTGCACTTAAAATACAAGTATCTGCTGTGGTTCCTGCTCAACTAAATTGCACCCAAAAAGTGGGATTGCTGCAGAGGTTATTGTCATGAGGTTTTGGATTTTTACCTCTGACATATGATTTCTCATGGTGGTTTAGATGTTGCTCTGAAGGCTGAATCCGGAACATTTCTCCAGTCAAACCGATCAAAAGTCAGCCGTTTCCTGATCCGTAAACTACGCTTCAGCGGCCAGAAAGCCCGTGGGAGGAAAGCAGCAGCAGCCGCTGGTGTTTGCCGCACATCAGGTTCTTTGTAGCGTGACTAACCAGCCGCAACAACCACAGTTGCGCTCTAAAGCCTCAGTAACCTTTCAAAGTGCAGTCAGTTTTTTGTTGTGTTTTTTTTTTTTTGTTTCACGGTTTTTCCCCCCATTATTTATCACCCAGTGTCACTACCTACCCACAGCGCAATTCAAATAAAAAATTAAAAAAAAAAACAATTAAAACAAAAAACAAAAACAAAAAAACAAAGTGCAGTCAGTTCCTGGTCAGCTACAATAATGTCTGGGAATCTTTTCCTTGATTTATTTATTTACGTGGACTCCTTGCACAAAGTTGAAAATATCTGTGCATTTGCACCAAGTGATCAGTGTGAAATCGTGAATACAGATTGTTCTGTCACCGTTCTAAAAAAATTGTCAAAAATAGAAAGCATTCAGTTATCGCAATCCCTGGTTGTAAATGCATTGTTGTTTGTCTTTTTGTTTCCCAGTGAGGGCTAGATAATCTGCTTAGGCTAAACACCGTCACCAATGCTGTAATGCACTAGGTTCCCCACCACCCATCAGGTCTAAAAAAAATGAATGAATAATTTGACACTTTAGTAAGCTGCTTGTTTGCCATTGTTTCCTTTAAAAGGCTTTATGTTTCAGAAGTGTCTTCCAGCTGTTCCAGTGAGACTGGTGTGATTTCCAGATCAAGCTCCAAATTCCAGAATGCAAAACAGATAATTTCCTAAACAAAGTTAACTGGCTCCAGACCTCCCTTGTGTCTGCTTGTGATGTGCATTTGGTTGGTGTAACTCAACGCGGAGCATGTGAGGCCAGAGGATGTTCCTGAAATATGCACCTCATCTCAGGCTCTCCATAATATTCCCAGCCCTTTCTCTTTTACTATCATTTCCCCTTTTAGAGTCATTTACTCCCCCCACAATCTCACAATTATCTGGGCTCATGTGTGCGGATGCTCCAAAATGATGTCAATATTTGAGTCAGCCAGGTTCCCCGGAAAGATAAATAGGTCTGTCAATATTTAACCTGAAATGGCTAGGCTGACAGAACACAATGAAAAAGATCAAAAGGATAAATGGATAGGGGAGATAAGTTAAGGTGCCGTAAGTTATGTGAAAAAGAAGTGGAAAACTGCATTGTTTCAAAGAGTTTAAAACTTTCAGTAAAAAAGGGAAAACTCTCCAAGAGAGAACATTCTGAGAAACTGAATAAGAGAAAAGAGCATAGGGTAGGCAGGCAACAGATTAATCGATCAGGATAGTAATTTTCAGAAAAAAAAGACATGTTAAGAGGCCAGGATGAGAAGCAATGGTGGATAAGAACACTTAGAAGGAATTGTGAGGATTTTCCAGTGTGCTCTGAATGCTTTTTCGCAGTCCACAATGACAGAATGTGAAGACTTATGTATGGCTGTTGCAACTTCTGGAAGCAGTGACTCATTATAGAAGCTAGTTGTTCCAAACCACCAAACCAGAGGCATACCCCCCCCCCCCCACACACACACACACACAAATTCTTGCAAAAACATCCTAGTGAGGACTTTGCATTGACTTCAATTCATTTTAGTAACTGCATCTACTCCTAAATAAGACACCACCCCTAACCATTAGAGTTCTATGCCTAACCCAACCTAAACCTAATTCAAACCATACCTCTAAACCTACCTGGTCAACACATCCTCACTCCTAACTCGTCACATATGGACGCATGATCAGACTCCTGATCAAGCGTCCATATGTGACGAGTTGGGTACCCCCGTCGCGTCATTTTTTGATGTGCTGGGTGCTCCCGTTGAATGTTATACAGATCCCTAGACGTCAGTAATTGACGACACCGGGAGGACAACAAATCTGTTTACTTGCTTGTTTGTTTAAAATAATGTATTTTTGTCCTTCTGTTACCTTAAGGTTAGAACATAAAACTTGTGGGTTTGTTAAAATTGGTTAGATAACTCAACGTACGGTATGCTATTCTGCTAGATCGAACGGCTCAGAAACAAAATAAACTTTACATGTTTACAATAAAGGACCATAACCATTCAACCTGTTCTGCGCACGTCAAAAAATGACGCGAGGGGGGTACCCCATGCATCATTATGTGACGCTTGGTCAGGAGACTGATCATCTGTCCATATGTGACGAGTTGGGAGTGAGGATGCGTTGACCTGTTAGAGCACATTACAGCTGTAAAAAAAGTGAGGACCAGGAAAGTGTCACTCACAGAAACAACTATGAAAAAAATTCTGCACTCATGCACACAAACACACACCGAGAAACACACTGTGCACCCAGTTCTTTCCCTATATAACGTCAGCAGATGTTGTCCATGTGATTTATATACACACACAGAGGAATGCTAGGTTACTTAACTGCAAACTACCGTCTTTATTTTTTTAACAAACAGATACACACATACAGAAGTTATGAAATATTAAATACTATAAATATAAATAATAAATACTAAGAAATAAAATACATTTTCATTTAGAATACGCACTGTGTTTAACCAGTAGGTGGCAATATTTTAAGCATTTAGGCCTGTTTCAGTGTGCAACTAAGAAGAGTGTGTAATAATTAATAAGTGCATGCATGTACACTTTACCTTGAGTAAGTGGTGTGGGAATGGTGACCTGGACTCCATCCAGACTGCATAGGTGACCACAGGGGTCAAGGGTCACCACACCTCCTGTTGCATAAATTATAAGGTAAGTATCAATGCTAAGTATGTCTCCTACTTAAAATATACAAGGTTTTAATCTTTAAGTGTAAATACACATAATAGAAGAACTCCATTTTTAAAAAGAGGTGAAGTGATGCCAACCTTCATTGATGATTTGACAGTGCTCTGCCTCAATGCCAGGTCCCTGAATTGTAATGTCCTGAGGGACAGGTGCATCTTCTCTGCCTATACGTGTCACCCCTGTGGCACAAAAAATGACAAATGATAATCAGTTTTGAAAAAAAAAACAGGCAGAGCTTTTGGCATTATTATTCACATTGATATTTGTTTTTTAAAAAAAGCTCTTTTACACAAGTCAAAATGAAATTGATAGCAAAACATGTTTTATATGGGTAACTTGGGATGCAGAATTAAAAGAAAGTACAAAAACCTTACGTAAAAAATACTTTGTAAAAGTTGTATGTGTATTAGAGTCATCATTCTTCTTAAGACAGTTATCTACTATGTGTGAGTCAGATTAAATTAGGATTCCTTGTAATATTTAGAGGCTATTAAACAAAAATCAGTAGTAAAATTATCCCTCTCATGCTGTATTACTTCCTACTTGGAACACTTCACTATAATTTTTTAGCACCCAACTAGAATACCAATGAGGAAACCAGCTTTATAGGAGGGTATATTTTAGTTTGTGAATCATTGACATACTTGTTCAGATCAGTTTGTTATGCAATTTCAACTGAACAGAAAAGAGCATTCCCACATAAAAGTTAAAAACACATTTTCTTGTAATGCTGTCAGGTCTATTTACGAGTAATGCTTATAAAATTGTGCAGAAATTAAAGACATATTATTATTCTCTACCTATGTAGATGACAAAACAAAAACAACTGAAAAACCTTGTTAAACAAGACCCCAATCAGAGCTATAGAGGGGATTTTCTACAGCATCTTTCGAAAGTATACGTACAAATAACTTTTGCAAATTTTGTGAAATTACACAAAAGCTCCTTTGTGATTTAAAATGACTTTTGAATATAGCAAGTAGTCCATAACTGTTAAGTTTAAGGACTATTATACATCGTTTTCACAATTGAAATAATTCTGTGGCAAGACTTGAAGATTCTCTGTCCACATAAACTCTCCATTCAATCTATTTTGTAAAGAAACTTTTTACAGATGTCAGCCTTGAAATGTGCAAAGATGTTAGAGACAAACCCCAATAGATCTGCAAGTGTAATGGTAGAAAATGGCAGTTTAAAGTATTGACTCAGGGTGCGAATACAAATCATATTTTCCAATTTTTATTTAAGGAATTTTTAAAAACCATGTATTTAGTATTTAGATCCAAATTGCACGCTGTATTGAATTGATCTAGCATAAATGCCAATAAAATAAACAAAAGCCTGGGATTGTGGGGAGACCTGTACTGATACTTTACCAATGTTTTATATAAAGAATAATGTTCCTAGTATCTCTCATGTACACATATTTCAGCTCCTTGGTCACCAAATTTACAGAACATTTGGTCTTGGGGGTTTTAACGAGAAAACAAAGACACAGAACGATTAGAGAACATCAGGTTTTACTCCGGACTCCATGTCAAAACTCTGCATGTTAGTGGATAATTTATATTAGAAGATTTAATAATCAGCGTTACTGTAGATCAGGGATATAAGTGAAGATTGATGGCCAAAGTGTAATCTGTTAGTCCCTTTTTTTTTCTTTTTTGTGGGGTTGTGGGGGGCTGTCTTTGTTGTGTGTATGCTACCTTCTTTTAGTGGCAGCAGGGTGATAGCCACACTCAGTCTCCCACTGCCCAGGCTAACAAGATGAGGCGTCGCAGTCTGAACCTTCAGGCCTTTCCCTGTGTCTATCAGGTCCAAGGGTGGAGACTAGGAGCATAAAAGTGTAAAAGAAAAAAAATCAGTTGTACATGTATTTATGGCATTTCAGGGATCCAAAAACACATTTTAAAAGCAGATTATGTGTGTTTATGCATTTTCTGCGAAATAAACACATAAAAATAACATGCAAATGTTTGTTTGAGAGTTTTATTTCACCTTTGGCTCTGGTGGACACATCTGATCCGACTCTGGTTGAAACATAATCTCGGATTCCTGAACAGACACACGAACAAAATGTTATGTGAAATCTATACAAGGTTTTTAATGGATTATGGATCTGAAGTGCATGAAACTATGCAGATAACTGTGTCTAGATGAGCTATGCAATACAAAACACACACATGTGCATGCATATAAATAGTTCTGGGTTATACAGCTGATCTTGAGATAAACTTTCTCCATGCAGTTCCAGGAGGAAAGCACCGATTACAGGAGAGTAAGCATGGTTTACTTATGTTTGAGTATGTAATGCATTTGTGCATATGACAGAATAGGAGAAGGAGGGTGACGCAACCTTGATAGTTTCCCAGTCCACTACAGAACCAACATACAGTATCTACAGATAAACTAACTGACCTAAAACTAACAGCTGATGTAGTACTCCTTAGGAACGAAATAAGGGGTGTTTTTCATACATAGGGAGACCATGCGCGAATACTAAAAATCAGAGGGTACAAACTGATTGGGCAAACTACTAGAGTTTGACATTTTACTTTGATCTAAAGTTAATAAGCTTTATAGTTGTCATTGTCTTAGAATATGTCAGAAAGCAAATGCTCATTTGGGACTGCAAGTATATTTGAGAATAACGCTGGAGTACTTTTATTTACACCAGATTCTTAAAGCAGTTTTGCTTATGATGGATGTTTTACATTCCTTCAATCATTATTCAAATTAAAATAGAGTGCCACAAACAGTAAGATTATCTGTATCACCAAAAAGGTAAATTACTTTTAATTTGTATTACCCATCGATTATATAATGCTTTTTTTTAAACACTGAAAATCACCTCATCGCTGCAGACATTCTTTTAGTTTACATCGAGTTCATTATTCCTCTTGAACATTTTTCCTTTTCGTCATATTAGGAAAATGATGTGTTTTTAAAAATACATTCAAACTAAAATGTGTAAAGTGTGGCATGCATATGTTTTCTGTTCCCCAAGTAATTACATTTTCTACAGAACCTCACTTCCCTGCAAATAAAGTTGCTGTTGTTTTTTTTGAGTAACTGGCCTACACATTTATATTATCCAGGAGTTGTTCATTCATCTCTACAAAAAAACTTAAGATCAATCGGATTGGAAGGAGAGCTACTGTTAGGATCACTTTTCATATGTTGCAGGGCCTTTAATTTAGCTATTCCAGCATGTTAATATGCCTTGATTTAAGCTCGTCCATTGTAGCTTTGGCTCTATATTATAAAGTCATTGTCCTCTTGGAAGGAGACCCTCTATCTTGTCTTCCTCTGTTTACTTGTATTTAGCTCTGGCTATCTTTCTGTTAACTCTGAATGGCTTACCTGATTCTGCTGAAGAAAAGCAATGCTACAACAGGATGCTTGCATCACCTTTTTTACTGCTGTGATGGTACCCTCAAAGCGATTTGGACTTTTAGTCTTATTATATAAATCTCAACAAAGTACATTGGATTTGTGGCTGTAACCTGTCAGATTGTTACAGAAAAGTTCAAGGTGTATGAAAACTTTTCAAAAGCACTGTATTACCAGTGATATTTTAAGGCGCATTCTTATAAAGGTCCATTTAATAACAAATAATGTTAAAATATTTGTTCCCTCCCGAATTTTGGCAGTAATCCACAACCATATTTCAGCATAATGTTATCTATTATCCCAGTGTTTAAATAAAAAGCCAATTCTGAACTAAAAGGCACAGCTTTATATAACAGAAGTTAAAATATATACATACAACATATATTAGTTTGCCATGAAAGGAAAAGAATTGCCAACTTTGAAGAGGAAAAGAGGCAGAGGAAGATGAGAGGGAGAAAAAGCAGGAGTGTGGCAATGTATGTTTTTTGTAAACATCCTCAGATCTTGTGCCAAGGACTTCCTGTGAACTACCCTACAATTCAGCAAAGAAAAAAAAGAATGCTCTCTACTATTTGTGTTCCTACACATAAAAAAACCCTAAAGTGTAACAAGCCCACACACACCAGGATGGATGAAATACTGCTCCCCAAAACAGCGACGATTACAGCACATGGGGAACCACCACAACCACTCTGCTTGACACCTCCTGCCATTTCCTATAGTGGATCATCCTCAACCTATAATAATCTTTTAATACCCCAAAAGAGTCACCTGAAATAGCTTTCATAATAACGCACTTTATCGCTTTTCATTTCTTTTCCTTCCTTTTGGTTTTCAAACTCTTTTATGTCTTCATCTGTTTTTTCCTAAATTGTGTACCTTGTCTTGGTCTTTTCCTTTTTTCTTTTCGGCCCTTCTGCTGATCCATGCCCTCTGATCCTATCTTTTTTTAATCTCACTTCCTGTCTTTTCCATTCTTCACTCCAACTTGTTGCAAATAGGGGAAAGCAAATGGAGCACTGCCCTGCACAGCTTCCTCTAATTCAGCAGCAGTTTCCTTTCTGAGGACGTTTCCTTTGCTGCTTTGACACCCTCATTGCCTCCAACAATCCTCCGTCTCATAGTCACAGCCATGCCTGCAACTACCCTCATAACCTCTATCCATGCGCAAACATCCATAAATAAACCCATATATCGGCTCTTTATTTTCTTTTATGTAGATATGGGCTAGACAGTCACTGACTATTTTCCATTACTAGTGTAGACAAAGCAAATGGCCATTTGTTATCACAATATCTGATAAAATTAAAATTATTATTTTTTATCATTTCATCAGAATAAAGGATTTCTTTATTGTTACAGAGGAATGTTGGAATAAAATGAACACATACAAACACATTTTCTTGAGTCTGCTGTCTCTGTCTTTCGAAAACAGTTCCTTTTTATTCTTTTGTTCCTCCTCATTATTAGTCCCCACAGGCAAGAATCACCTCTCCTCAGGTGAGCCCTTTCCAGGGCAGGCCAGTACAAGCCTGTGGCTTTGTTTGCTTTTGGTTAAAGCAAAACAGCAAGCTTTGTCAAGCCCCTTTTTGGATTATCTACCCTTTTCATCTACAGATTTTTTTTTTTTTGCAGCATCCTATTTGAACATCATGGTTGACCTAAAAAGATAAGCTAAACCCTGACATTGTAGGTTTAATTTTTTATTTTTTTGCTTTTTTGAACTAGATCCTTGGAAATACTTTCTACCATGACTATTCCATATTTTGATGAATTAACTTCATGTATCCACATTTCTCTTAAAAACTTAATTGAAACAGGATGGGGTGTGAAATATACTGTTTGCCCTGCGTCTGGAGCATTTACGACAAAGAGGGAGCCATCTAGACTAATGAAAACAGTCTATTAACTGAGGCTTTAGATCTTCCTATACATACAAATTATATTTTAGTTCACCACATCCACTTGGGGTCTGAAATTCTACCTTACTCTTAGCCTGCTCTACAGTACATGATGTTTAACATCAAAATTGGTGTCATGAGATGCAGTTAAAGAACAAGAACCCAGATACAGGTGGCAAAAATGAAGTTTCTCTGTGGGGTGGCTGGACTGACGTGGCCATAGAATAAATGGAAGAGAACTGTCATCCAGGTGGAGCTTGGAGTGGAACTCCAGTGGACGGATGGACAGATACTTGTGTGTATCATGTCCTTTTTTAATTTACTGACTGGGTTTGGCTTTTAAAGCATGATGACTGTATTTTACATTACCACTGCTGAACTGATAATCCATCTCAAACACAATGTACGTGGGTCATTTTGTTACTTAAATATTTGACCATTGCCATTTGTGTCTGCATTTTAAAGTATCTTATTTTGGTCCCTAGCTGAAGGAAGGAAGCTCCTGACAGTGGTAGCCTTGAGCTGAAAAACAAATTGATAATCAAAAATGAAATGAGGACAAAGGATTGTCCCTCTGTCTAATAACCTTTACCCTAACTTGTAACTTATTTGGTTGAGAAAGATTCACTCTTGATTTGGGCACTGGACTCTCTGTCTTTCTTATTTTGTATTTTGGTATCTCATAAAGCCCCCTCCCCATGCATTCCACTCTAACCCTCTCCTCCTCCCACCTGACAAAGGCAGCATTGTATCAGAAATGCTGTTGAATATGGAGCCAGTCTCAGTGTGCCTCATATTGAGCTATTCATTCAACCATTATTCATATTCATTAGATTTAATATGATTTCTTTTCTCCTCCATGTGTCACAACTTCCCCACTCCCTGTGTGTGAAATAGCACCTAGAACATTAATGTAGTGAGATATAAACAGGGAAGTGTCTATGTTTTGGTAAAATGCCTGTAAGCTGATTATCGCTATCTGACCTTGATCACCTGCTAGAAAAGCCCTCAAATGTTCGCCATACTCAAACTCTCTCACACTCCTTGTGTCATTGGGAAAGGTCCAAGATCCTTGCAGGAAAGACAGTGCATTGTTGTTGCAGCTGATTCAAAGGTGGAGGAAATCAAACTTGAATGTGTGTGCCTGTCCTATGGAAAAGCCCAGATTACTTCTTCTCCCATATGCAGGGGATCAAGTGATGTTTGCTTTCCAAAGGGGCAGGAAATGGCCAAGAGACAAGGAAGGACAGTGGTTTGTAGAGGGAAACACTGCTATATTCAAGCTTTTGAAGAGAGCTGAACTTTAACTTTCAAGAGAAAACTGAAACAAAAAATGGGCAATTAGTTAAAATCACATAAAAGAAACACTGATTATACAAGACACCACAAGCTATGAAAATAACAGATAAAAATATATATTTTTAAAAACTGGATGACAAGAAATGTTTCAAGTACCAACACTGGTCTGACTGCACTAAAGACCACTTCTGAACCCAACACAGACAGACAAAATATATGTGCACTAAACTACCATCTTCTTTAAACTCTTTGAAATGACAGACATTAAAAGCAGAAACAGACACCAGCTGTTACCATGTCTTGGTTTTATGTGGCTTGAAAGTTTTTCCTAATATCTATATCACACAAAGGGCCAAGGTGAAGGTTTCATATTGATTGTGTTTTTCTGTTGCTATTTTTTTTAACCATAACAGCTTAATCAAACTTTACCAAATAAAAATTAATAAGTTATTCACAATTACAAGAGCATGAAATCCTGTTGGATACATTTTCCATTAGGGATCAAAAGCCATAGTTAGAAGCATAATCTCCACATTATTACTGTTTATAATTCCCTACGTATTTAGACTTTGACATTAAAAGAAAATTATGAACTTAAATAAATATACAGAGCATACGGTTTAAATTCAAAAAGTATAAAAAGAAGTGGAAATCTTCATTCATGTGCATTTGAAAAACCAGAAAAAAGAAACTGCACCCCTATACTTTCAGGAAAGTTTCATGAAATCTTACTTTTGTGAACAAAAACAATAGGAATATGTAATTTTGACATCCTTTACTGTACGTATTGTACTTAGCTGTGTCTCTGTATTTGCATGACTAATTCACGTGAAACAATTTCTTTCGAAAAATGCCACAAAGTTATTGGTCACTTATGGTATTCTGGGTTTTAAAATGCTGAATAATTATCAGTAAATGGCATTAAAAATGAATAATGACAAATTTCTTTCTAATTCTCATAAATTGCGATGGTAAAAACTCCAAGAATGCTAAATTGTTGGGGTTTTTCCCCCCTCAAATAAATTCGCGCTTACCATTACTGACGCGCAATTGGTCACTTCTCTCATCGCGCAGAAATGGACCGATCAGTCCAAGATCTTGAACTCTTCCAAATGTTAAGCTTCTGACACTTTACTTATTCCCATGATATTAGCCACACACACATCTAAGAAAAATCCTGCGATCCAACGCTGCATCCACGCTCACCAGTGGAAGTCACAAACAGACGCAAAAGCTAAGGGGGGGAAAAAGGCCGGCGGCCTGAGCCGACTGCGACGTGTAGAGGAATGCAACAACAGCTGGAAGCAGAGTTGGACAGGGAACAAGGGGTGGGAGTCTCTCCTCCCCTGCTCTGTTCCTTACACCATCACACAGACAGAGAGCATAATGTGCAGGTGTTAACAGACCTATGCTTGACCTCCCATGAATGAAAAAGGCTGAAAAAGAATAGTGAGCCAGACAAAGTAGCTATGGGAGACAGGGGGAGGGCAGAGAGACATAGCATTCCTTCACCCTTACTTGGTTTGGCAGCTGGAGATAAGAAACCAAGATAAGAGTGTTTGGGCCATTCATACTATGACAGGACTGCAGTCAGGACATAATCCAGCTCTCAAACTGGAGACAATTTCTTAGTAAATAAGTTAGAGATCAAAACAATTTCAGATGAAGCTGCAGGTAATAGTTAAATCTAAACGAATTCCCCACAACAAATGATTTATGTCTTTACTAAACATATGAAAGCAAACAGCTGTTAGGATTTGTGTTTATTTTTCTCTCTCTTTGTTTTAAGGAATTAAATGTTCCTCTGAAGAGATGATAAAAAGTTAAAAGTCCCAGCTTCAAAGAACTGGATATCTGATAAACACCCAGATTTTAAAAATGTTTTCTGGCAAGCAAGCTGAGAAAAACAGGAGACGTCCTTGCATCGAAGTCAAGTAGTCTGTAAGGACTAGTGGAAAAGGAGTGGAACCCTTTATTTGCTAATTGTATGTTTGCTGAAGAAGGCCTCTACAGTGCCTCAGAACTGGTCAATGAAGAGCTGACACTGGTAAAATTTAGGCTAATGATAGGATGTGAAACAAATTATTATTACATAACACCTCTGTTTCCAGTGTAATATTGTTTTGGCATCAGAGCCGGTATTAGGTAAACATGAACTTGTTGACTGCTTAGGGATCCTGCCAGCCAAGGGGCAAGCAAGATAACTTAAATTCAGAAATATCATTTTTACTGCAGTTGTATGCATAAGGATACTTATCAAACGTCAAATGTATTTAAGTAGATCAGAAATTTTACAATAATTTCAGATTTTTTTTTAGTATCTCAGCTGGGAAAATATGTAATGCAGTAATATGTTCAAAGTTACCTTTTATATTTCTTGGTTGCATGTAAAACAAAAAAATAGCAGGAGGTTGTTCTTCCCAGAGAAGTTCAGTCATCTAGGAAAGGCTAAAAGTAGACTTATTGGTCCTCCACTTTGAGGGGAGCCAGTGAAAGTGTCTCAGACGTCTGGCTACGATGGCTCAGGGACGCTTCTCTGGTGGAGATGATCTGGCTAAGTGAGGTTTGAGCGCTTGAGTACTGGAGTTTGATACCTCCTATACATATATCTTCACTGTATGTGTTCATAATCCAAGGAATCATGTTAACAAATAGAAGCTTTGTACTATTGTGTTTCCCACTGGTTTAATGAACGGTTAATATGGTTTACACCAGCAACTTTACTTATCCTCCTACGGGTGGCAGCCATACTGAATTCTGAACAAAGGTCTGCTCAGTGTACTGTCAGTTTCCCAGTCAGATTTGGGATGTTTCCAGGAAGGCAACAAGACCAAAAGAAAGCTCATAGCCATGAATTGACCACACCGAACATTAGTTTGTCTGACAACATAGGGATGACTGGATGAAAACTAGTCAGGTTAGATATACAATTAAAAGCAAACCAAATCACATGAGATTTTAATAGAAATTATAATTTCACTAGTCTACTGACTTTTTAGGCAAAAATCTAAATGTGGACGTTTGCACAAAGAGTCAATCAAGGTTTCAGAAGAATTTAATGAAAACTAAGCCTTAACTTTGTCCATTCTGATTAGTAAACCATCTGTAAATGTGTGTTTTTTTAAATGCCTGACCTCTGTCATGGCAGAGTTCCATAAGGATAAGGCTTCGGTCTCCTTTGGCTTTTAAAAATAATAAATAATCAATTTAAAACGAGTTGCCCAGTAAGGGGCTATTGTATCAGGTACTGGTCATAATGAAATATATTTTAAAACACTGATGGAGACTAAAGCATCATCTTTATGGAATTTTGCTATGAAACCTTGTAGAATAATCCAAGGCTATATTAAAACATGTCAAAGGCCACAGTTCTTCAAGCCATGACAGTTGATTGGACAGTTTGTACCAAGGTGTAATAAAAAAAATGCATCACTCTATGGTAAAAAAAACAACAACAAAAACATCTTTGACTTAGAAATTCAATCCTTGAAATTCAAGAAACGTTTTATTGGAAGAAGACAATATTATTTTTTTCCTGACTTGGCTTCTACAAAAATGTTCAATCATCACGCTTACAGATCCCCATTAAATTCCTCTACAGTATGTAATGCTTGCCTGGAGAACTGTCGAATGGCTGTTTGTTGTGCATGTTACATGTTATGTCTGCAACTTAAACAAAAAACAAACTCAACTCAATCTAAATTAAAAGTCCTAGTTATGCATTATTTAAAAAAAGTACATATCATAAATCCTGATGGGTTATTTTGTTTGTTCTCTTCTTTCTTGCTATTTAATAAAAGTAGCTGCAATGAACAAAAGGTAAGATTTATTTGGAAGTGTAATTGAAACCAACCTTAAGGCATGAAGAATTTGGTTTTAGCTATGCTCACAATTTAATTGATGTGCAAACAGTGTTTTTAGAGTAAAACAAATGTTTTGGTGTGGAAATTTCATTTCAAGATAGGTTTGCCTGAAACAGACACTCTGTAGACACATTTGGGTTTATGGATAAACAGGAAGAAAAATAAGTTTTTCTACTTTCTAAACTGCTATACCTTGGCATTTTGTGATGCATACATGCAATACATGGCCTGAAGAAAGTCTCAGAAAGGTTTTTGACAATCAAACTTCAGGCAGTATTTGCAATCAGCCTGCTCTGTGCTTTCAATATCTACAAAGTTTCATCAGGGTTTATTACTTATTTACAGCAGGTGTGCTCTGTTTTGCTGAAGCATGCTTGGAGAGTTTTGCAAAGTCAAAAATACAGAGCTAAGTGTTACCAGATCATAGCCAACAGATATTTTCTCTCAGTCTCTTTTAACATTCTTTCTTGCCAAGTGTTTCCAGAACCTATTACACAATCACGTCTTCATGGTTAAGAAATAAGTGCTATTAAGCAGTTCCCAGTGACATCATCCCAAAGCCTGTGGGTTTAAGTGAGCCCCATGTTGACTAATTGCATTCCTATAAGAATTCCACTATTCCCATGTGTTTCCAAAAGGTTGTGCAGGAAACCTAGACCTATATGAGAAGGAATTCATTTCCCTATGTTTGGGGAAGTAATTCATGGGTGTTCATTTCATCCAGGAAAATTCTAACATGTTGTGACTTGCTATGAACATTCACAACCAAATTCTTTTCATTTTTAGGACTTTAAGGACACTGGACAGACAGGAGGGGTCAAAATAAAAAGTGGGAAATCACCTATATCTAATTATTTATAATTAAGAAGTACAAAATGGATTTTGGTCAATAACACCTTTTCTAGCCAATTGACTCACTGTTTACTGTGTACTGTGCGGCTTTAACAAAAAATGTAATAAGATGGAATTGTCCAAGCACCATTGTGTTTATCACAAGCAATCATAACAACAGTGAGAAATAATACAATTGGGCTTATTGTTCTGGCCTATAATGTTATATGGAGGGAAATTTATCTGAGCTGGGTCAGTTAGTGAGTAAGAGTTGTGAAAGAGGAAAAAAAATGAATCTCACTCCAGAGGAGTGAGAGTTGGCTAGACTTTGCTAGTACACTAAACCCTAAATCTCTTTCAATTATGTTTGTTATTCTGCCCTAGTCTTTAATTTGTAATTTGTCACATTTGGCCATTTCTCACCCAACACTTTTTAGGGTATGTAATCTTATTCTCCATCAGAGACGTTACACAACCAGTACACATCAATTAGCAACCAATAGGGTTTTTTTTCTATATTCTACACTAGTTTATTGTAGGAAAATACATTTATTTCATCCATCAAACAATGTCAAGCAACATGATGTCACTTAAAGTTATTTTGGTTTCATAGAGGGGTTGTAAATTGGTACAAAAACTAAAATTAAAGGAATGAAAACGTCATACAAAATAGTATACATTTGAGTTTGATAATAAATGGGATTCAAACATAATATAAAAAAAACCTTTCAACTAAAACAAATAATAAACCTAAAAACACAAATATAAAAGTCGCAGTTGTTAAAAAATACGGTTCCCAGTTGCAAAAAAAGTTATTTGGTCGGAACTCTATTTTTGATGGCTTTATATTTTATTTTACTATAGTGGAACTCCTGTTGTAAGATTTTATGATGGAGTGGAACTATTTTGTCAGCATGCTTTTATGTTGTAAAGTCAAATTAAAATGTTAAGTAAAACTAACTGACTGTAACTCACTGATAGACTAAGATTCATTTTTTTAAATTCAAAGCCTCTTCCATTGATTTATTCCGCCGTAGTCTGTCTTTACACACCTTTAATTCATTTAGGGGATAGTCAGGAGAAACACCATCAGCTGTTTGTACAGCTGTATAAATATCCCAGTCACTGTAGTCTGTCAGGGAATACTGACAATTTTGTGCCTAACAGTTATTAGTGACCCGGTTAACTATTTCACATCATGGAAATAGCAGACGTTAAATTAATTGAAACCAAGTTTACTCATCTGGTTAGTTTTAAACCATTATACCCAGCTGGGATACATTCTTATCGATGGCATTCACAACACAGTTTCCATTTCTCTACACGCACAAAGCATGAAACCAACTGATTATAATCCTGCCTCCTAAACACTAATGACGAAACTGTAACAATATTTGGTCATAAAGACGTTTACTGAGGATTTATGAATAGCAAGATGTTTGAACTGGACTGTTTGGAAATGTGCTGCAGAGCTGGAAGAGACTGTCGTTCTGGATTCACTAAGAAAGATAGGAGTCATGGTTGGAAAAACGAGAGCAAAATAACACTGGTTCCACTTTGAGTAGAACCAAAAGCAGAACAACAGATTTCAAACAAGTAAATACACTGACACACAAGAAAGAGCGGTTTGAATATTTATTACAAACACAAATATCTTGCTTTATTGCTTTGCTTTGTCATTCTCTCCTTTAAAGCTCTGGAAGGCAGCTGGAATACAGTGGGACACAATGAGAACTATAGGGGACCAATCCAAACAACATAGGAATGCTTTCAGTTCAGTTTGCTGCTGCTGCTCTCTGTTCTCCCACTTGTCTGCCATGGTATGTGTAATTACTCCACAATTAAAATGCCTCTGCTTGTGTCTCAGCGTGGACCTCGTAGTGCTCGGTGACCAGACTCAACAGTGTCAACAATGTGGCCTGGACAGAAGCAGGCAGTTTTGCAAAAATGAGATGGGGTGTGAAGACGAGTGGCAAAGGGGATAAGAAAACAATAAACATCACAGTTATTCACTGCTACTGAGAATAAAACTTCATTTAGATATTTAGCTTTGCATGAGCTGAGTTTTTTTCCAAACGTGTCATACAATTGTTCCATACTTGCAAGATTCCTGTCAAATAATTTCTTCTCTGCTGTATTGCAGCCCATTTTCCATTTAATCTGACCATAGAAGTGCAGACATTCAGAGCACTGCTGTCTATGGCATGCAGTATAATCATAAAGTCTACAAGGCACAAACACACATATAGGAAAATATACTGATACAGACATACATAGAAAAACAGTTTTTACAGTTAGTTTACACTCTTTGACTTACAGTATGTGTAATTCAATGGCTATATATTTAGGCTGCTCAAGATTTTCCCAGCACTTATCTGAATGGGGACTTTCTACTCTGTGCATCAAACCCAACACACTACAACCATAAAAGCGTGTAGCTGTTTATTTTTATGGGCACATATGCTTTATGGGAATTGTGGCAAAAGTTCCACACATATTTAGCCTTTCAGAATTTACACCCTAAATGTTTCACCATCTATAGCTCTTGATAAACGTTGTTTATGTTGAGACACAGCTGGCCCAGTAGGCATCTTACCCAACACATAGAAAAAAAACCCAGCAGCATCAAAGTTTCCCCTCAAATTACATTTTCTTTAATTCATCATTGGGAAAAGTGCACGATTAAACAGCATAGCTAGGCCATGAAATGTATTTTGTTTTACATTACCTTCTACTGCTAAATACGGTCTCTGTGAGTAGAAAGTACACCCTTTTTTCAATGGTATGGGTTTAGGTATATAATTACCCCCCTCCCCAAAAAACATGGTCTCTACCAGCTTCTATTATTTTAAATATGTCTTAGGAAACAATCAACACTTTATTTTTGAGTAAATAAATAGAATACGGTACCTGGGAAGATTTATAAGACGATATCCAAACAATTTGAAGTTTTTTAATGCCTAATGAAATAAATTATTAACAAGAGAAGAGAAATTGTGAAAATAAAAGCGCTCCACATCAGACTATACAGGCATTTGTTAGCATGTTACATATTGACATTCATCAAAGTACAATTATAAAAAGGCGTGAAAAGAATGACTTGTTCGAAAGGCTTGTCAGTAGAAAGACTCTAAAAAATAAGATTTGAAGACCTGACTAGTGAAACAATCTTTTGGCATATAAGACCATCAGAGAAATTTGGCCTTGATGATCAGTAAAGATATTCGGTGAAATCCAAATAAAAAACCCTAAATCGGACGCTTCATACAGACTAAGCATTGTGGTGGACTAGTGATAATTTGGGCATGTTATGCAGCCTCATGATGTGTTCATCTTGTTGTCATTGAGTTAACCAGAAACTCCTTGTATCAGTCCACTGCTAAGGCTAGGAGGAAAGTGTTCCATATAAAAAATGCTGTACAAAGAAGAGTGGCCTGTTTTCCCCACAATGATGTGATTGATGAAGCCATGGAGAAGCTGCTACTTCTAATAACTGTTGGTAAAAGTTGATCCACAAGCCTCTGACTCATGGGATACCGTTTTTTTTTTCCACTTATGCATTTTTTTTTTAGTTTTACCCCTGTTTTTGTATAATAAACATTCTTGTTTATTTTGTGCTTTAATTCACTAAAGGTTTGCTTTAAATAATCTTACATCCTGAATCAACTAGATCATTTAATGATAACTAGTAAAACCAAAGAAATGAAAAAAGGATGTACTTTCTTATTACTGTATGCGTTTGTAACAAGACAATCTATGCCAGTGAATGTGTTGTGATTAATATACCTTTGTTAGCATTTTGATAACTAACACAAATAGATGTCAGATATTTACAAGTTGCTGTTCTACGATCATTATCACTCTGCAAACAGGTGGAGTAGTTGTGAAATGGGTGAATCACGTAGCAGTTAGCAGCAATACATGTATAAAATGATATTCACACCAATCTTAGTTTTTTCTGACATGACCACAAGTTTGTCAAACTTCTCTTGGCTGTGTTTAAAATATTTAGGCCAAAAGGATTGGCTGCAAGTAAAGAAGAGTTCCAGGAATATTTAAAGGCTTATAATTTGCAGCAAACCCCAGGGTTTAACAGTACTGAGGCTCTGCTGGCAGCAGAAAAGCTGCCTTTGAACAATCTACAACTCCTGCTGAAAGTCAATAATGTCATGTACAGTACATAAATAAAGCTATTTAATATAAAAAAGGTGAAAAACCCCCAAAAGCATCTGACCTAAAAAAAATGGGACATATGTCATCCTAGTTTATGTTGGGGTTCGGACAGCAGCAGGTTGTTCAGTTTAATCACAATGTTGGCAAAGTCAGTGAGCTCTACAAAGTCAGAAGTGATGATGTTGATGCCATCCACCCCTGGCCGTTGAGTCTGAACCCAAGACATTATGGTTGGCAGGTTTCTAGTTTGACAAAAGTAGAGAGACAAACAGTGACAACTAAATTAAAACTATTTTTTTCTGTGCCAAACAGTCTTTATTTGCTCAGGTTACAAATGACACGTTGTACAAATTATAGAACTGTTTATTGTACTACCAAACTCTAATCTGGTCAGTTGTTTGTCCTTTTTTTTTAAACCTGCCGTTGGTGCACTGAACTACATTGTAATGTGGGAGAAAGCTAATCTAAAGAGGGAAAAAAAAGAGGGAGTGCGTGTGTCTCAGTGAGCTACAACTCCAACACTCTTGCCTTGGAGTCACTCCTCTGCATTCCAATTTTTGTTTCACCCCTGCTAGCCACAAACATCCAGAGACAGGCCAAATGTGGCTGTATTACTTTAAACAACCAAATATATTTCCCTGTGTGTGCCTAACAGAACAAAACCTGGAAGCGTACGTGCTTATCTGCTTTTGGTACTCAGTTATATTTCCTCAAGAGTGCAAAATTAGAACACCTCCTGTCTCCATCCAGTCCTTTTGGGATGACATGGCTCAAGAAACATTAGCTGGTCCTATTTTTTATCTAAAGGCACTAAGAGTATTTTTTCTCCAGTCAGAATTTCAACTGATGTTTCAACTTGAAGCTAAGGCTAGAGGATGTAGATCCCTGGAGAATGCATTTGAGCCATTTACTGTAAGTTTTCCCTTAAAACTGAGATCTCTTATCAGAGGTATGGCATGTGCAAATGCGTAAATCCCTGTACCTTGCATTGTGACTGTAACTGATTGTAACAGCATAGGAAAATATACTTATGATAAATTATAATGTAACAACGTGTGCAGGTAAAATGCTTCACAAGACCAAAAAAAAAAAAAAAAACCCCACAAAAAACCACAAAAAAGCAACAAGTCAGAAATGGTGTTAGTGTATCTAATTTGATAATATGTGGTTAGCTTAGACAAACAACTCAACCATGAAACTTAGAACAAACAAAATAATTCCTCAAACATGTTCAGTCATGGTTATAGTTTAATAATCCCAAACCATGACACTTACCTTTCTACCAGGTATTCACGCAGCCCCCAGACCAAACCCTTGGCCACAGTGTTGACTCTAGGAGTGAGGATGGCCTGGGTGACATGGAAGGATCCCTGTTTGTTTCTTTCTTTTAATGTAGTTTCCAGAAACTATGAGAACGTTAAAAGAATAAGAAATTTGTATAAAGGAAATGAGTACGGAAAATGTGTTTGCATGGTTATGCAAGAATGAACT
The DNA here is from genome assembly GCA_028564705.1 of Apricaphanius iberus. Lineage (NCBI taxonomy): Eukaryota > Metazoa > Chordata > Actinopteri > Cyprinodontiformes > Aphaniidae > Apricaphanius > Apricaphanius iberus. The sequence goes on from JAPXFQ010000251.1 coordinate 72,530, forward strand.
ACAACATTGGCCACATAGGCTTATCTTTGGTAAGTGGAGTAAGAATGCAGGAGGAGAAGAAAAGAGTGTAGTTTTGAAGAAAACACTGAGAAAACAAAGACAGATTTATTTGTTCTGATTGAAGTGTAAACCCAGAATGTAATAAAAAAATATCTCATTGTTAGATTTGATTTCTCGATTCAAAACAGCTTTAAGTCCAGCAAGTAAATCTCACTGGAAAAAAAATCTGACATTTTATTGTTGCTCATTAACTGTGGACAGTCTAGTATTATCAGAAGAACCGTTCATTTCAGGTTCATGTACAACTTCCCTTTAGATTAGGTCTGGACTTTGACTTCTCATTTCTAAACATAACCTTTACTCACATTTAACCATTCCCAGGCAGAATCTTTTGTGAGTTTACTGTTATTATTCTCCTGTATGAGTATTTTCTTTTTTCCTCTTAAAGACTAATATTCAGATGTTTTGTTCTACACAACAAATGTTGTTTGTAAGTGTTGTGTGTGTATTTTGATTTTATCCAGACTTGATGAAAAGGAGCTTCTTGTTTTACCTGTATAAGCTTGTTGGGCTCTGTGGTGTTTGCCCAAGGAGCGGGAATTTTATTGCCAGGCCACATTACAGGGATACCTTGTGCTGAAGGATGATGGTAGAACACAATGACCTGTGAACAGGCAAAAAAAAACTATTTTTAGCTTACAAAATGAAGAATACATAAAAACTCAAGCAAATAAAAGTATTATAATAATTAATAACATATTTAATATGATCCTAATTTATCTGTTTAGAATTTGTAAAAATTTCAGTAGTTTTTCTTTATCTGTCTTAAAGAGTGGAACCTTACCCTAATTTAAATGTTTAGACATTACTAGCATTTCACACTCACTTGTGAACTTCTCTATTATATATGCATATCCATAACTTATATTTACAAAACAATTTTATTCATGTAACATTCATCTAAATGAATGGTGAAATATTGCACTGCAACGTTTCATCCGTGGCAGTTGTGAAAAAAAATAATGAGACAAACTGAGAAATGCTGCCCCCTTCAGGTACTAAAAGCACAGTTCTACGTTTACTCATTATGCCCCTTTCCTTTCTCCTGCACTTGTACCTTTGCCAAATAAGTCAGCAAAAGATTTGGGTCACGGAAAAAAGAATGGCACTAGGCTATTTTTACGTGATAGAGCCCTGAACAGACATAGTAGTGTTAATGAAGACAAATTAATGTCATTGTCTTATAGAAATGGTTACCAGTCTCTCTTATGTAGACATATGAAAGGCTTTAACATGTGTAATGAAAATTAAATATGTTAAATTTAAAAAGCAAAAGTTAAATATTGTCTGGGAGGATTAACTGAAAAGATTGTGGATTCTGCAATTAAATGGAGAAGGTGAAGTTTTAAATCAAACAAAAATTAATACGCTTGGAGTTAAAGTCAGAGAAAAATGAAAGTACAGTTGCATGGCAGAACTAGTGTTAATGAGATGATACACACCTCTAATTCCTTCTCAGGAATGTCAAAGGCTGCTGGGATTACCTGACGTTCAATGATCTGTCCACCACACGCAAACCTACATGCTGGTTTTATTTTACATGCAGTAAATGCATTTTGCAATAGATATATCTTAAAGTGAATAAAACTGTTGCACCACATGTCTAAGGGAAAAAAAATAGTGAAATGTTCCACTGCAACCATCTAATCTCACCTGGTATTTCTTCTCCCACAGGTAGTTTAGGGTGATTTTCTCCACTGCACAGTCACTGCATAGTTTACTGCCAAAAACTTCCTGTAGCATGTGGATGAGGTACATGTGGTGCTCTGCATCCATTGCATAGTAATGATTGAAGTCCAAAAAAATGACCTTAATCAAGAATGGAATTAGTAACTCACCTAAACTTTCATGAAGTTATAAAATGTCTACAATTATGAATAAGAGTGTTCTTACCTCTTTCTTGTGTCTGGTTAAGAAGGAGTTAATTTCTAACAGGCCATCTCTCACCTTTACCGACAGGTTAAAGGCAAGTTGATGATTAGTTCATGCAAAAAAAGGGTCTGTTACTAATACAGGAATGAATAAATACTATAACTTGTTTGGTCACAGTTATATCAAGGACCAAAAGTGTCTAGTGCCAATTTGGAACACCTATTTGGCTTAATTACAGATGTAGGAGAGCGTTACAAATACTCCTCAGAGATTTTTGGTGCATATTTGATGCATCATGCAGTTGCTTCAGGTTTGCTGACAGCATATCCATGGGCCATCAAACGTGTCTGCGACGGATTGAGATCCAATAACTGTAGGGGGCTTTGAAAGAACAAGGAAGCTGTATTGTTTCTGGCACCAATGACCACAACACAGTCATAGCCATTTAAATCCCTCTTTTTTCCACATTCTGACTCTCAATGAATTTGTTGTTGGGTGATGAATGCATTCACGGTTTGTGTTAAAAAGCTGGTTTATCCATCAATTCAATTCATCAACATCAGTTCATGATGTTCTATTGCATGAATAAATACAATTTCATTACAAATTTAAATAGAGTTAACACTTAAAATGACCCATTTTAGACAAGGGATGTACACAGCTAAGCACACCCTTTGATCCTTGCTCAGGGTTATTTCCGCTGTTCCACTTGCAAGAACACAGTGATGGAAAGAAACAACACAGACTAAACTGTTACAATAAGCTGAAAAATTGTAACATGCATTAATATTTTCAGGCATGTAAACATAAATATATTGACATTGCTAAATCAACCAGTAATTGGCATGGCATGTGAACAAGGAGACAAGATTTGGAGTAAAAATGATGACAAGGCAGTGTTGGCATCTCATTTTTCTTTAGTCACCTTGTGTCCGAAGAGGCCATGGATGAAGTAGATCTCATTTCCAGGTTCACCAGGTTTAGAAGATACCCTGAGATCAAAGTAACGGATTCCTGCATCTAACTGCTCCCTAAAAGTCAGGTTCTGGGAAGACAAATCACAGAATATGTTACAAATAGCTGCAAATCCATACAAAAATGCAACTCAGAAATCAAGATCCTCAAATTTTTACTTGCAGACTGACTAATTTGTTTCTGTATTTTGAAATAGTACCTGTGTCATTGACCACTTCACCATGACTTTCTTGGCTAGCACACTGAACATGGTGGCCAGGTACTTTACGTAAGCCTTCTGATCAGGGCCCACAGGGGCATGCACATCCACCCAGAAGGTGAAGGAGTCATGAGAACCTGGAACAAATTGTGAAACCTGTTGGTGCTGATTCCTGGTTCATGATTTTTCTCTCTTCATCTTAGATGAGGAGAGCAAAAGTTTCACTTGCATGGAAACTGAGGAGCAGATGAAGCAAATAAAAACAAAATAAAATAAAAAGAAATCGGAACAAACGCTTGACTTGGAGGTTTTGGTTATTCTGTGTAAGTGGACCATATTTACCAACCCTAGAAGGACTCTTCTCATTATTCAACCCAAATACACAACACCATAGTCTTATTCATTTCAAAACAATTGTCTAATTTTGCATCTCTTTACTTTGTACTGTTCTATCCCTATTTTTTTTCTGCTCACCTGGAACAGCGAGGTACTTGAGAGGCATGGCACTAAGTATGGAGGGAAGAGAACCCATCCAGTCAGCATTGACATTGCCAATCCCAGCAGGTCTTGTCCTCATTTCCCTCACAAGGCTGCCTGCAAATGTCACGGTCAGGAAACTGCTCTTTGATGCAAAAGCATGCCCGCGAACGGATCACCATGCGCTCCAAACAGGTAACAACCACAGCAAGTCATCCTGGAATGTTGCAAATAAATTATTTCATTTTAGTATCTAAAAAAAACAAACTCTCTAATTTGGTTGTGACTAGTTTCCAGCCGGCACTGCTGGACATCCTTTAGAAGACCAGCGGGGAACTAACGACTACAATAATCCTCTTAAGTGAATTTCCACTTGTTGCAGCCTCTTCCCCGCCCATTTTTGTACTTCTGAGCTTAACCTGTTCTGTGTGTGGGCTGGAATCATCAGTAAGAAAGACATACGCAAACGAAAACTGGAGGAGATAATGTAGTTTGCTTCAGATTTTCATGTTATCCAGAGTCAGCATATGCTGATATGTGGATGACTGTGCATAAAGCATTAATCTGATCATGTGAATCAGATTAGGGCAGACACAGAGTTGATTTAGAATGATAAAACTAACCCCGCTTCATCATCAAATATCATAAAGTTTCCAGCCATGCTTTCCTGAAAAATCATATAAAATACTTTGCAAATATGACCATGATTCTTAATCTATTGGAATTTTAAGTAGTACTTGATTGGAAAGAAAAATAATACATTGTTTTCAACATTCACCCCCCACCACCCACCCCCCAAAGGAAAAAATCTAAAAATTGTACCCGTTTTTGCCATTTGATATTTTGGTGAATTTCCTGCAGAATCATCTGTGCTTTGGGTAAGTCTGAAATAAAAAAAAACACTTTTATCTAAACCAGTGGTGTCCAAACATTTCGCCAAGCAAGCCAAAATTGTAAAGGTAAAGAACCAGAGGAACATCATTTTTTAAATATATATATATATATATATATATATATATATATATATTTATTTTTAAAATAAAAAGAACAAAATTCCTTTCTAATTTAGTGATTTTTATCTGCTCACCCATAACCTTTACATTTAAAATTTTAACTGAAAAATACACTATTTTGGAATGAACAAAAAAAGAAGAATCTGCTTATCACTATAAATATAAAAGGTTAAAAAAAGTGTATTACATGTTTAGCCAATCAAAATGAATGCAAACAACTTTCAACTTTTTAATGAATTGTTTTTTTGTTTATTTTATTGTTTATTGAATATTCTCTTCAACATGGTCAGAGCACGTTAACATATTTTTTAATGCTTACTTTATTTAGTTAAATTTAATGAAATTTAATACACAAGTATTTAATGCAAGTTTTTTTTAACTAAATGTCTGTGTTTGGGGACTTTCTATACAATTAAAATTAAAGCAACAACATTAAGATTAGTAAATAATACGATTTATGAAGTGTACCTTCTTTCAAGTGTATATGCTGTACCGCAGCATTTATATCAAACTTCATTTTGGACTTATCATTACTTTCTTTCAGCTATAGCTTTCTTTTAGCTTCCCTTCTATGAAGTCCAGATGTCTTGAAGGCATGGGTAATATATACCCTGTCAAAAGATTCTTTTAGCTGACCCATATATCTTTTTCTTTTCCCTTTGGAGTTACCACAGGCTGCTCAGGGGTGCCTCAGCTCTGGCTCTTGGGATTTACTACCCTGCAAATTTTGATTTAAAAGAAAAAATGTACATTGCAGGTTATTTTGTTATGGTCAACAAGTGATTTGTAGTAAACTTTCTTCCTTTCTGCATGTATTTATTCATTTTAAAAGCTGTTTCCAAATGTGGTTGTAGGGCTACAGTTTGTTTTTTATTTAGGCTGTCAGTTCAAAAGGAATAATACATTTTTGCAAGCACTTTAAGAGCCATCATAATGTGTAACACTAGATTTTATTTTTCTTTAAAACTTTTTGAGCTATTTTAAATATGTGCTGTTAGGTTCAAATTGTAAAACACTAGCCCCATGGTCTACAAAATGATAAATCACATGATACAAAGCCAGACCTCTTCTTGTTAAATAGCCTAGAAAGTTTTATAAGAATTATGGTTTATTATTTATAAAAAGTTCTCTAGGGATTCACCTGCAAAGCCAAAAAGGTTATGTAGCGTCATCTATTGGTGAAAAATCTGTACTGCTTCTCCGTTTAGACGTGGAGACGTGGAGAAGTGACAATAGTCCGTTTTTCCTAATCCTGAATTAAAGCATTGAGTTCTCTGGTAGAATGAAAATACGCCTAATTACATAGCGGTCACCTCTTAAAAATAAAAACATAAAATGAAACAAATAAAAATAAAATAAAATGAAAGGGCTGTTTATCAATGGTTTCAAATTTTGACATATTTGCTGAAATATTATAAACTACATCGTCATCTAATAATAATAATAATAATAATAATAATAATAATAATAAAAGTCAATATGTATTTTTATTTCTCACTCACACTGTTCCAAAACGATAAACGCACAGTCCTTCCTAAAAGGACAGCATCCCCCACAAAGCACTGCGGCCGCCTGCGCATGTCACCTGGTAGCCCAGCAAAGGGTACGCGTTTGTGTGTACGTTTCCATGGAGAGCAGTCACGCACGCACGCACACACGCACGCACGCCGTTTATCGTGAGAGCTGTGTGATACAGACTCCGTCTAGTTTATCTGGAGCTATCAGCGGAGCCAGACAACGGCTGAGGAAATAAGCGGCAGCCCTTACTGGTGAGTTTAAAACACACGGAGGGAGAGAAACTGAAGTAATGGAGAAAGTGAACTGGTCAAAACTGACATGCCAGGAAGTCATTTTAACACGATCTTTATAAAAAGCGCTCCCTGGTAGGATATTTGTGCATAGCCACCTGACTAAACTGTCTGAATAAAGCAATTTTGCTTGACACGTAGCTTTTTCAGGAATGCATGGCTGCTGAATAAATTCTGATAAACAAAGTTATTATTGTTTTGTTGAATAGGAATATATTATCACTTTAGCCGGTTTTAATCAGATGCATTCCCATTCTTGTCCTTATATGCATACAGGTTAGACTTTGAGTGTAAGTGACCTAGATTAGCTTCCTAATGTCATATGGCCTTAGTACATCTTAATTCCCTTTTAATCCTTCCCCAGCAGATTGCAGGACAGCAGACCTCTGGCCTTTATTATCCTTTAGCTGCTCATTGTCACTAGACCTAACATTTGTTCAGAACAAGTACCTATAATAACTTAGATAAATGTATTTCCTGAGTTGCAAAATGATGTTTAATTTTACAGATGAGTCACTTTTAAGTAATTAATCCAATTTTAGATATCATTTGTTCTTAGCTTATTTCATTTAAGTTAATTTATATTGTGTAGCATATACACAACTACGTTTCGTTGTATTTACTCTTTTGCTGAAGTTTTGTGAAAATTACTAAGAAATACAAAAGAAAACAATGCCACTAGAAAATTCAGTGGTATAAATTAGGCAGTGATTAGGCCCTTGAATGTATTGGTTTTAAGGTAAATTTTGTATACCTCTGTTCTATCAAATTGTGATAGAATAGCAAGTCAAAACCATTTTATTCATTGTTCTGAAAAATGATACTTTGGAGCTTTTTTTGCATGCATACAATATGTTTTGTAAGTTGGCAACTGCAAAGTTTCTGAAAAGCAAGCAAGCAATAAAAAATAAACTAAGGTTACAAACTTATTTTGTAGCATGCCTGGTTATTTCAGTCAAGCTATACGTTACTTTTTAGGCTGATTTATGTCTAGTTAAATCACATTTAGCTCAAAGTTTTGAACCTGTTTTTGGTTTTCCATAAAATACAGAAGTCATACTACAAATAAAAAAAAAAATACTGAAAAAAATAGGCTCGAGCCTCATCAGTAGTCAAGCTATCACAGTGTGCCACTGTTTGTACCAGAGTTTGTTTTAATTTGAAAAAAAAAAAAAAACATTTAAAAGAAAGCTCAAAAATAAATTTAACGAGATGCAGAAGCACTGTATGAAGTACAACGTAGTGTTTTGTCCCCAGTTAAACTAGGGGCAGCCATGACTCTCTAATTAAAGTCACAAAGCTTCAAGAAGCATGTTTATTCACCCTTGCATCCAGGCTAGCAACCAAAGCTTAATTAACCAACTATTAACATCTTATAATACACCCAGTATGATATTATAATGAGCAGAAGGCAAAAGGGTCTAATATTCCATGCCATAACTACTTAAAAACTACTGCACCATTTAGAATAAATGTATTCTGTTTTTGCTTTTGCCCTGAATCTGAATTAAAACAACACATAAGTGGTATAGATAAAATTACGACAATGATCAATACAATTTTTCAGCAGCAGTTTGGTTTTATCTTAAGTGAAAGGAACTAGATTGTTTAAAAGATTTGTGTAAAAATGTTTGTACAGACACCGCAATCCTGAAAATACGCAGAGTTGTAAACTATGAGATTTTTATACCACAAGAATATGCAACTAAAGATGTTTTAGTTTCACAGAGTTTTATTGGTACGTTTTGTTTTAGGGTGTCTATGTTTGCAGATACTTCAAAGTGACATTTCTGGCACTGTGCCGCAAAGCTACAAGAGAACAAGAGCTGTGTTTTAAGCACTCTGTAGTTGTTGTTGTGGTAATTTTAAAGGCGCCATTAGGGAGGGTGATTTTCCTGAACATAACAACCAGCGTGATCACTATGCCCTGTGGCGTCAGTCAAATCCTTTTGCCAGGCAGGTAGCTCGGGGAACGCTGTGCATGCCGGTAAGCGTGTTGGTGATGTAACAACCTATTTACATCTTCCGTGGACTAATCCGTCTAGGGCTACCTGTGACATCACCCTGGGGTGTTCATATCATGGCTTCCTACAACACTAAAGTGCTACACAACTGATCCACCTTATTCAGGCAAAAAAAAAAAAAAAAGAAATGATATGATATGATATGACTATCATATTTAGCCTATCTCTGTTTATAATTCAGACTTCTGAAATTATGTAAGCTGACCAAGTGTATGCTAATGGTGATACATTTGGAATTCAAATGTTGCTGATCTATTTATTTATTCGACCCCCCCCCCCCCCCACCCCCCCCCCCCCCCCCCCCCCCCCCCACCTTTTAGATGCCTTTTGCAACGACGTTTACTACATCACCAAGATTCACATTCTTCAATCATGGAGAAGAGACTGCAAGATTACCTTTAAGTTCCTGGCTCAGTAGATATTTTAAATAGTTGAAGATTTTTCATTTTGGAGCTGCTCATCTAACACATAAGGAGAATCGAGAAGCTGATGAAACTTTTTTAAGAGGAGATGAATCGATACACCACCCTGAAGCAGCTGGGTGATGGCACCTACGGCAGTGTGCTGATGGGGAGAAGCAACGAGTCTGGAGAACTTGTTGCTATTAAGAGGTAAGGATTTTTTTTTTCTTGATAAACCTTCATATAAAAACTCTGAAGTTAAAATTCATTATTATTAACAATGAATATTTCATATGTTACATTTGCTGTTGGGAAATAGCAATTTTTTAATAATGATTATTTTTCCTGCATAAAAAATAAATAAATACACATAAATAAATAAAATATGCATAACATGCTCTAATTTCTTTTATTTGAAGCAGATGAGCAACACTTATTGATGCTGAAGTGACGACATATTGATTATTACTGTAATTTTTATCTTTAACAGGTTTTTTATTTTATTTTGGTTTTGATACTTAGACTGCAGCCATATATTTTTTGTCCTTAAAGTATTTTTATGAAGTAAAGGAAATCTAACATCTAGGTGGGTAATTTGTCCTGCAGCAAAATAGTGTTAGAACACAACAAAAGATGACTCTAGTCCAGTAAATATCAAGGTATTCTGTGTATTAAGCTTTTAAATGTATTGTTTTGTATATGTGGTTATCCCCTCTTATAAAATAAAAGGAAATCTTTAAAGTTTTATTTAAATAATTTGTGATGTTCTCAAGCGTTACTTGCTAACAGATGAAAAGCACAAGATTAGGACCTTGGTTAATTTGACTATTTCAGTTTTCTTGTGATCAGTTGTCCACAATGCTTTGTGTCAGACACATGGCCAAAGTGTTCAATAATGGACGAGAAACCCAGGAGATGCAAGATAATACATGAGGTGACGATGAAAGGTAGTGAAAGTAGGGGATGGATTGGGGCGTGTCAGGTTCCTGATATTGTGGAGGAGACTGGTGCTCACTCTTTAGCTCTTATGTAATTCCAGAGAGGGAGAGATATTGTTGATTTGGGAGGATATACCAGTGCCATCTGGCACAATTTTTTCCATGCGAGTACCATGTTTAGTAATAAAACTTAATTGTTTTAGTTCCAGTTAGTAAAAAATAGTTTTTCACAGAAAGAATAATAACTGTGTATGTTAACATTTGGACCCTTGAAGCTCTTGTAATAATGTAAGCTGCAATTTAAGAGTGGTCAAAAGGACATCAATTTTTATAGAGTGACACAAAAGACACAGTCCCAATTCTGTAACGACAAAAATAGTTCTATGTTGTGCATTCAAGATGATTTATGTAGCTTGCAGTCAGGACATTTCTTTCAAATGCATATCTATTCATCAGATGTTCATTTTTCTTTCCTCCCTTTCTTAGGATGAAGAGAAAGTTCTACTCATGGGAAGAATGTATGAATCTAAGGGAAGTCAAGGTATGGATTGTCACATTTATTAGCATATAATGGCATCACTGAAAGACAATGAATTCCAATAGATGTTGCCTGCTTTGTGATGCAAGGTATGCAAACCATTTAAAAAGTACTAGTGCTGGTGCTCGGAAATGAGGCTGTTTAACAGCAGCTTTAGTGTCAGAGTAAAGTAAAAAAAGTAAAAGTAGGTATTCATAAGGAAACTTGAATTTTTAATGGATGTTGTTCATCCAATTCCTTCAGTGCTGTTAACTAGAGCTAAGGATCAAAACTTTGCAAAAGCAGAGATCAGCAATTCGCCATGAAAATGATCACTGCATCGCTTCTGACAGGCGTTTTTTTTAGTAGTCTTTTTTTGTTGTCCCTCTCATTCTGTCTCTGTGCAGTCTTTGAAGAAGTTGAACCATGCGAATGTGGTGAAACTAAAGGAGGTTATCAGAGAGAATGATCACCTCTACTTTGTTTTTGAGTATATGAAAGAGAACCTCTATCAGCTGATGAAGGACAGGTAAGACGAGGAAGTGTTTGCCTAAACAATTTAACACTGTGATGTTCTATAGTGATATTACAACTAGATTACAAACATCAGGGGAACAAAAATAAAATACTATTTTTTAGACCTTTATTATTACTGTAAGGTATTTATCATTATTAATGTATTTGTACATTTCCATTTTCCAAGACGTTGTAAATAAGAGCATCCCTCAGACGTGAGGCCATCTCTAGAGACCTTGATTTTTATGCTAGTTTGGAACCGCCCCAGTGTGTATACTTGCAGAGCACACCTGGGTCTTTCCGTTAAATAAATAACATGGAGAAGTGAATCTGTTCCCAGCGTTTTACAATCAGTGAGAATAGTTTTTAAACACGGCGCTATCTGTGTCATGAAAATGTTTTGTCTGCCTGCCCCTTAAAATAAAATATCAATTTTATGTTTACAGAAGAAAATTGTTTCCCGAGTCAGTGATAAGAAACATAAGCTTTCAGATTTTACAAGGCCTGTCATTTATTCACAAGCATGGTAGGTGCAGGTGTACTGGGTTCATGCTTCCAGATCTTTAAGAGCGGTTTCATTCTGCAAGATTCAATCAGTACCTCATGTTTACTGTGAAGGTATTGGCATTATTAAAAAAAACTAAATTCCAAAAGAAAATTGTGATGCTCCATGAAGTGATACTCAAAATAATAACAGCTGGATTGTTTAAAAATCATCAAAATCTTGTAGTATGAAAACCCTCCATATCTGTTTTGATTGAAACTTATGTCCGATTCTCTTGTCTGTACTGTTTTTGATGTGATGTTTGGGTGTGTGGATGCCATCACTTTTATCGTTCTGTATTCCCAGGACATCTGTAAGTTGCTTTCGCTAGATGTGGTTCAGAAAAATCAGAAATGGTAAAAAAAAAAAAAAATCCTTACAAAAGCATCCATGGCTAAAAGCATGCACTCAGTCTGCCAATCAGAAGTATTCGTACCCTCCACAATCAATATTTATCAATGGTCAATGGTCAATCGCTGTTAATAGCAAGCCATGAATTTTCCTTTTTGCCACAACCAGTTTTTGGGAAACAGAAAACAGGTTGAAGGACCTCTGGTCAGAAGACAATAAACAAACTTTACGACTGATATGAAAATTGCCTTTTTGGGGCAGAAAAAAACACAGCTGCACCACACCATGTGACCACCTTCCTAATGTCAAAACATGGTATTGTAGCAGCATAAAACCATACAAATGCTTCTCTTCAGCAGCGACAGGCAAATGGTGAGAGTTGCTGGGAAGAAGGATGGAGCTAAATATACATCAGTCCTGATAGAATAACCTGTTAGAGCTGTCACAAGGCTTGAAATTGGGTAAGGGTCACCTTCTGGCTTGAAAACAACTGTAAACATAAAGACACTTAAAATAGAGTTTCCTATAATGTTGTATTCATGTGTTAAGAGTGGCCTAGTTAAAGTCCTGATATGAACCCAGTTTAGAATGTGTTGCAAAACGTGTTCACAGATTTTCTTCATCATATTTGAGTATTAGCTGTTTTATAACAAAGCGGCATCAGTGTACAGCTGTTAAAAGCTGGTTGAAGCATACCCAAAAATACGTACAGCTGTAACTGCCACAAAACATGGTTCAATAAAGTATTGACTTTGGCAGACTGAATACAAACAAGTGCAACAATTTTTAGACTTTAGTTTGTAAAAAAAAAAAAAAAGGAAAAATATTTATAATTTTTCCTACTTTATTCTGATACTTGACAGAAAGTCCCAATAAATTGTTTTAAATTTTTTGGCTGGAATGTGACAAAATGTCCAAACAAGTTCGAAGGGTATGAAAATTATTGCATACCACTATAAACATCCATCCATCCCGTCATCCAAAATGCATGTACCTTTCCAAACGTCTCTTTTCTTACATCTTTCTTTGATTTCCTTTGTTTTCCTTTACCCTCTTTTTCCTCTTTGGGATGCTGTTAGAGAGAATAAGATGTTCACAGAGAATGAAATTAGGAACATCATGTTTCAAGTGCTGTCTGGGTTGGCTTTTGTGCATAAGCATGGTAAGGGGTTTTACTTTGTCATTTTTCTCCTTTAGAAAAAGTAACCTAACCTTTTGCTTTTTAGGTTTGATGTATTTCATGTAAACAATCTTGTCACTGTGACCCGTGAACAGGAATGTATTACATATGCAAATATGTTTGTGTTATTAGTTATAGCCACTAGGTATGCCCATGCTTTCTTTTAATACATTTTATAGAGACATGGACCAAAATATATCTTTTTCAGGCCATTAAACACATTCACCCCTTTGGCTACATTTGATTAATTTACAAACAGGTCATTTTACTATCTAAATATGGGAAGAAAAAAAACAGTTTTCCACCTGCTGAACTCACATTTCATTAGGAATTTGAAGTAGATGAAAAATTTGCAGGTGAATTTCTGATGTTTGATTGCGACTCAAAAGCTGGCTAACCTCATATGACAGGAGATCGCTGGATGTCATTTTAGGTCGTCACAAGAATAACATTTTTGGTCTAAAACATGAATATAAACAATTAAAGCCCATCGGAACCACTGTAATTCTATTTAATATAGGGATGAAAAGGAAATATAGTTATCTTTATATGCTGTGAATAATATATTTTTTTTAGAGAGCCTATTTCTTGTTAAATTTTCTTCATCATCTTGCTGTCCTGTTGTAAACTCTGAGTTATAATGATTTGTGTAGGTTTCTTCCACCGAGACATGAAGCCTGAGAACCTGCTGTGCATGGGTCCAGAACTGGTGAAAATAGCCGACTTTGGACTGGCCAGAGAGATCCGTTCCAAGCCTCCTTACACAGATTATGTTTCAACAAGATGGTAAAAAAATCCTTTACTTCCTGAAAGTGGAGAAAAATTATTTTAAAACCTGTTGTTTTCACCAAGAACTTTAGATTATTTTTTTATTTGATTTTTTAAAATTACATTTATTTGTGAATTGTATGCTGCTAGATAAACTTTTAAGTTATTTCTTCATCAAGGTACCGGGCTCCTGAGGTGTTGCTAAGGTCATCTACCTACAGCTCTCCAATTGATCTATGGGCTGTGGGCTGCATCATGGCTGAACTTTACACCCTTAGACCTCTTTTTCCTGGAAATAGTGAAGTGGATGAGATCTTTAAGATCTGCCAAGTCCTGGGCACAGTTAAAAAGGTGAAACTCCTGGATGGAAAGACTTGGAGACTGCGTTAAATCAAGCTTTCATTTAATTAATTTAACTGTGTGTACATTTAAGATTTTAAGCAAGTCTTAAAACATAATAGTTTTTAAACATAGTTCTTAAAACATAAATTAGGTATATCTTGTTACCATTAGAACAGGTAAACAGTTACATTTGCAGGGGTGAGAGGTGTGTTAGAGATAGATTAGTCACACGTCTTCAGGCACTATTGCACTAGAACTCACAGTGTCACCTTAATCAATGCAGCCACATACTTTATGGGTGGAACTTGCATATGTTAAAAAACCTCCCAGAATGTTGGTATACTCTTAAATTGGATTAAGAGAAAAGCCACCAAATTAATTCGGCAAAAGCTTATCAACAATGAAAAAAATACAAAAAAAAAACAGTAAACATTTCTTCTAGGGTTAGAAGATTCAATTCATCCTCGGCTCTTTTTCATTTTAAAATCAAATTTAAATTTCATGGATATAAAACTACATAAATATTAAAGCTCCTGACTTAAATTTATAGAGTATATATTCATAATGCAATAGATAAAAAAATAATCTATGCACAGATTTATTGTTTTAATCCTTCATTTCTGTTATTTATGATGACTTTCCACTTACAGCTAATGAAAAGACAACAATGAGACTAGAATATTACATAAGATCAAATATTTTTAATACAAAATTGTATGCTGAATGACAACTGTGTTAAACACCTGTTGAAAGGTTATCTTCAAAAGCTACTTTTAAGTTCGCAAGCCTCATCAGAAAACTATAATTTATATATTTGAATATACTGTAACAAAACTGATAAATGCCCTTCAAATGACATAATTTAAGACACGATTGTTTTTGTTCTTTCTTTTTTTTAACACAATGATTTGATTTTCTTTACAATTAGATGGATTGGCCAGAGGGCTACCAACTAGCTTCTGCTATGAATTTTCGCTTCCCCCAATGCGTGCCGACCAATTTGAAGACCCTTATTCCAAATGCCAGCAAGGAGGCTATTGTACTGATGCACGACCTCCTCCAGTGGGACCCTAAGAAAAGGCCCACTGCTGTACAGGTAGGCAAAACCAAAGTTCGAAAGTCTAACATAAAACCTCTATCCAATGTACATACTTTTTATTTGTGTGTTAGAGAAGAGAGTTGAATATGTTTTGTCAATTTTCTTCCTCTCCCTGGCAAGGCCTTGCGGTACCCCTATTTCCAAGTAGGTCAAGTGTTGGGGCCTCGTCCTCAGAGCCAAGAGGTTAAGAAGGTCCAGACTCGGTCAATGGTCCAGAAGCAGCTCTCTGAGTCAAAGCCAGATCCCCAGCAATCATCGTCAGAGTCCAAAGCTTCCACAATGTCTAGAAACTATCAGCAGCATCAGCCTCTTCAGCAGAACCCCATGCCTCAGGTTGACAGTAAAACAGAAGGCGTAAGCCATGCAGTGAGTAGGACAATGAAATCCTCGCCTTTTATTTCCAAATTAAGTATTTTGAATATTTTCATCAAATTGTGTTCAAACATTTTCATCAGAAGCCGGCATCAATGGGCGGTAAAAATGCTTTAGAGGGCAGCGGGATGGGGCTGCTTAAGAGTGGTCGTCGTCGCTGGGGACAAGCAGTTTTCAAGACATCGGACAGCTGGGACGAATCCGACCAATCGGAAACCGCTGCCTCCAACTCCAAGAAGCCTAGCTTGGGGACTGCAGAGGAGGATAGGCCTAAAGAGCACTGCTCAGTGTAAGTGCTGTAAGGCCTTGAAAGGAGTGGCAAATTCCAGTTGTGAGGCACATCATTCTTGTACAGTTCACAAGATTGTAAAAATGCATCTGTTGAGTTTGTGTCCATATCTTTTCCTCACAAAAAGAAATAACAAATGTTTAAATAATATTTGAATTTGTTTGCAGGTCCAAGGAGCAGAAACCTCTCTATTCATTCAGCACAGTTACAAAAATACCCACTAATATTAAAGTTGGCCAAACGGATTATAATCTCCCTGGATCAGCAGCACGGCAGCACTATCTTAACCAGGCTCGTTATTTACCAGGTAAGACAAATGGCCAGCCTTCTATTAAGTGACCAATATGGACATAATTCATTAAAAATGGTTAAATAGCTCCCTATCTAACATGTGAATTACATACATACATCAATTAATGATCGAATTGTTTCAACAGTTTATAAATACATAATTCAGTCATTTAACATGAACATTATTCATCACAATAAGTAGTCATGCTACAGTATACGGGACTAAGTATATTATTTATCTCATTAAATCATATCATAAAACCTTTTTTTAATTGTTCATCCATGCCAATCAATGACAGTAAATGAGGTAGGCATTGCTACAGATAAGTTGATTGGTTTGCCGTTGAGTTTATGTACAGGGTAACTAACCATTTAAAAAGCCCTCCCTTATCTTATACTTGTACAGTTGTGGAGGACATGGTACCTATCTCCACAAACCATAGAGAGAAATTGTATTACTTCATAATGAATTGTGGCACAGAAACTACAACTGAAAGCTGAAATTATACTTCTTGATTTGAAAATATTTTTTAATTATTTCTGTATTTGATAAATTATTGACAATTATAGATTTTATATTTTTTAAATGTCTTCATGTTAATTTAGTTTAAAATTAAATATCTGACTTAAATTGCAGTTTGGCTTTTAAACATTTCAAATAATCGGAAAAATTCATATTACACAAAAGTAATCTGTTTAAATGCAAAATGCAGTTGCAGAATGACTTTATATATTTGTTGATGAAGAAAACACGGAACAGTGGCAAACCTTCGAATAGGGGAAAGGCCAACCAAAATGACTACAAAGGGCATTGTCCTGTACAATCAGGAAAAATAGAAAATGTCTCTCCACATTAACAATAAATTGTGTTCTGTAGAATTAACCCTGAAGGAGAATGTCTGATCATCAGTTTGTGACCTTAAGTTTAAATACTTACAGGTTATGCAGCAGATCAGAACAATGATTCAAAGTATAGTACAGCAGTTAGTCCAGTTCCAGATATCTCAAACACAGAAGATAAAGGTTTTGGAGTGGCCTGGTTACAATCTGGGTTTAAGTGTGATTAATGCATGGGGCATGATCCTGAACAGGCCTACAATGCGTGCAAATCTTCTGACATTGTTGAAGTAAAAATAAATCAGAAAAAAGTGGCCAAGAATTGTGCCCAGTGTTGTAAAAAACTGTGCCAGTTATTGTAAATGCTTTGTGTAATTTCCTGCCAAGGGCGCCACACCAATTATTAGCTTTATGAGGCAGTTAGATCCTCATATAGAACCAGGTTGGTTTGGATAGCTTTAGAAAATATGTCCTCATTTTTGTCTAATAAAAATTTGGTTGAATATCTGAAGTGTTGGAGTGTGGCAAGACAGCAAAAATAGAAGACTAATTTGGCCAATAATAAGCCTAATATTTTTTGCTGTAAATTGCAGAGACTTAAGTGATATAAGCTTTTTTCTTTCTTTCTTCTGGCAAAATTTTATATAGAGCCTTTTTTTATGTAGCTGGTTTTCATCAAGTAACCATTTGTCAGCTCCTGTGTTGTGTAAATTGTTTGTTGTTTTAAGGTTTAATTGGCAAGAATCAAACATCTTCTGGAGACAAGGAGTTGGGTGTAATGACATTGCGGGACCTGTGGGAAAACTCATCAAACACTGCTAATAAACTACTTTGCTCTATTGGAGGAGGATTAGCTGTCGCCAGAGCTAACGCAGGTAACGACTGCTAATGCCTAATGTAGAAATGTTTAGAACTGTTTTATAAAGTGTATAGTGGAGTGGGGTCAGGTTCTCAGGTCACTCTTACATGTATATGTAATAATTTTAGTTAAAAAGGAAAACTAGTCCCATTACCATTGCATAGGGTTGGTGTGCAAGTTTTTCCTTTCGAGACGAAGGTGTAGTAAACTTTTTTTTTAAAATAAAGATTGATAAAGTGAGATTTTACAGCAACAACTAACACAACCCCCCTGTTAGCAGCTGATGATATGCACAAGCTTTGGGTTCAGGACAGCAGAAGTGTTAATGCCTGCCTCTTTAGAGACCTAAGATGTTTATAAATCATTTGTATTGTAGGCTGTCACACAATATCTACTTTGCATGTCTTTGTTTCACCTTATCTTTCCCTTTCATTATGTATTTATGAGATTCAAACAAACTGTTAAGAGATCAAGTGCTCCTTAAATGACCACTAACTGTACCCACCCCTTTCTTAAAATTTTCCTCACCTGTCTGCTTTACTATTACTTTATTTTTACTGCTGTGTTATCCTAAATGTTTTCTCTTTTTTTCTACTGCATGCATTTCTTCTCCAACTTTACCATTTTGCTGTGACATTAGAAGAGAATGCCACTAAGTCGGTGGATAGCACTCCAGACAAAACTATTATCAAAGAAAGAATACTGGAGAAAATTGATCTGTCTAAAGGTACTTCGATTAAATAACTTAAAATGTTAAAGACAAATTCAGGCACATTTTGATTTTACCTTTCATTAGTTCACAGATGTTAAATATATTAGTAATTCAGTCAGACAACCATAGCTTAAACTTATTTTATTCACCATTATAGTATAAGTTTGATTTTTGCATCTAAGCTCCAATCACAAGAAATTGTAGCTAGAGGTTTAGCAGTTTGCAAAGACCTAAAAAAAAAAAATCTTTGGGGTACTCTTGATTTATTCTATTTACCTGTGAACCAGTAGTACATTTCAAGTTTGACTGCCTGAACGTGCTCGCAGGCATCGCCTCATTTATGGTATATTGTATAGCTTGAGGGAAAGTACGACTAACAGCCAGTGTGGTGGCAAATCCAACCGCAGTTATTTAAAGTGAGAATTCAACATATGAATAAAAAAACAGCTGCCAAACTTACCACATCAAGTTGTATTCATGGAAATACCAGGCTTCTTAAATGGCTTGTATATTTATAGTTTGCAGGAACTATTGCAAGGCAGATGACATTATAGAACTGCTATGGCTTCAGTTATTTTGTATATTATTTATTCTTCATCTCACCATTTTCATTCTTCTACTTTAGGCCAATTAAGATTGTGATAATTTTTCACACACAAAATACAGTGTGTTAAATGTGGTTTTGTTTCTTGAAGGGAACTTTGTGAGCACCAAATACAACCTCTCCGGTGGTTACATCCCTTCTTTCCAAAAGAAAGAGGTTGGCACGGTGGGACAGAGAATTCAGCTCGCCCCCTTGGCTGGCCAGCATTCAAGTAAGAAATTCACCTGTTATTTCTTGTCAGAGAGTAAAAACCGTTCACACCTATTCAACCGAAGCTTGCTTCTTTTTTTCAGTGACACTATATTCTATTTCTATTCTCTTACTTAACGTATCCCTCTCAAAACTTATTCAAGCTTTTTTCTCTTATTTCTTTACTGTAGTCAATCTTTCTTCTAATTCTTCTCCTGATCATAAAAAAGAAAAGACCAAATCTGCAAAACTCAAGCCCGTTTCCAACTCTTCATTGAGTGAAACAAATGAAGGTACTCATTTTGTAGATAGTTCTGGTGTTTAATAAAATTATTTATTGGCTGTGAATAAACCCTGGACTATTCTAGTATATTTCCTTTTTTGTATTTTATATACCTACTCTGATAAAATAATGTAGTCATATTCTATAAATTAGAATATGTGTTCTGTTGAGGCTTGTCACCTGAAAAGTGGCTTTTAAAAATAATGTTGATCAGGTAGGTGTCGAACATACTTTGTATTAAGCCTACATTTTTGTATTAAAAATATTTGATTGATCTGATGTAATATTCTATTAAATGTTGTCTTTTCTTTAGCTGTAAGTGGAAAATCATAATTAACAGAGAAGAGTTAAAAAATATATTTGTGTAGATGATCTTGATAATGTGTTTTTAGTGAATTAAGTTGCTGAAATAAATATTCTACCTTGTCGAATATAACTGTATATGTTACTATGTCGTAAATCGGAATTAGAAACATAACTGACTGACATGTCCATTCAGATTACGAGGGCTGGAAGAGACGAGCAGACAGGACTCAGGTTAAAGGCAGCAGCTTTTCAGCATTGGGGAAAACTGGTAGTCTCCTGAGCAGAGCTCCTGCAGTGCAGCCAGTCCATGGCAGGGTCGACTGGACTTCCAAGTACGGCGGAAACCGATAATCCAGAGGAAGCAGGGGGCAACAGCTGTCTGCTGTGCTTGAGTTTGTGTCCATATCTTTGATAAAAAATGTAAAACCAGAGCGGTTATTGCCACCTAATCAAAAAACAATAATAAATTATTTATTTTTTATCACTCAGGACGCATATCTCATCCCAGTGAGTGGCAACCAACCAGTTTCTCTTTAGTGATGTCATTTTCTATGGTTGAACATGTTTGCCAAGACTGCTACTGTCTGCAAAGCGAAGTATTCTTGAGGGATCCATTGTGAGCCAATCCAACTGTAAATGGTTGCAGGTTTTAAATATGATGTGAATGCATCAGACGGATGTAACCTTTTCAAACTTTTTTTGTTGTTGTAAATAATAGTTTGCTGATAAATCTTCCCACCCTTTCCTTTTTTGGGCTTAAGTTAACAGTAGAGAACGTTTATCTTGATACTGTCAAGCATTTCCTGCACTCTATGTATAATGCAATGAAAACATTTAACATTTTGTAAGTATTTTTTACTAATAAACATATAGAAATTCAAGGTGTGTTTGTAAAAAAGACAAGACATCCATTTCTGTACAAATCATACATTTTATAATTTTTTTGTTTCCTTTTTTTTTCTACCAAAGTAAAAGTGAATGTCAAATTCCAAAAGGCTGCTGCACAACATCACCAAACACAAGCTGAAGAGCCTTCACCTCATGAGGACCCAGCAGGTTTCTGGAGCAATGTCAAACTAAGCTTCCCCACCATCAGCAGACTGAAATGAGAAGATCACATTAAGCTCTATTAAAAATAAACATTTATCACCTGGACCCTATAGTTAAAGTTCACCGAAATAGTATCAAATCTACATTTTTACACAACCTACTAATATGCTTTTGAGATTGATTCTAGAACAAACCTTGCTCCTGCAATCAAACCAGCTGGCATGAACTTCCTTGACCCGTAGAATCTCTTCCCCATGATGGCAGACAGTGCTCCTGAAGTAGCTGCAACATTGAATATGATTGTTTGTGAACTGAGTCACCAAAAATGTTTATAGCCAGATTAAGACATATATCATAGTCACTTATTTCTAAGAAAGCTATTTTAGTTAATCACCTTTTTTTATTTCTTATTTAATTTTCTTAGTTACTGGCTGCTTAACAATAGACTTATTTATGAGACGTTTTCAATCCAATGTTTTGCTGCTGTGGGTGTGAAAGAATTTTACATACCTAGAGACACCCAGACATTATTGGGGTCGTTGGAGATCTGGTAGGCTCCAAAACCTGCTAGCCCCCCAAAGAGCAGACCAGCAGCCAGTGAGGGGACACTGCCTGTGTGTGTGTGTGTGTGTGAGAGAGTGTGTGTGTGCATAAGAGAGAGGGAAAGAGAGGAAAACAGTGAGGAAACACATCCGGCACTAAAGACTTTATGAAACAACATGATTCTTTTTAAAAGCAACAATTGAGAATATAATATAATCTTAAACTTCCGTTATGGCTTTTTAAATAAAGAGTTGGTCCTCAGCATTTAACACTTATTGGAATTTAACATCTAAATCATCATGTGACATTCTTTGAGATTAAGACGTCATGACACACCGACCTGTTTTTTTTACTGATATAGACAATTTGTTGAGATATCTACACCACATTAGAAAGTGCCATGTGTTATACCGTACATGTAAAAAAAAAAAAAGGTCAAACAAAAATAGACCTGCTTTACTCATTTTTGTTTTTGTTTGAACGTTTATCTAAGTAAAATAATAAAAAAAAGGTAAGGAAGGAGTGTGAATGCATCTTGGTATAGGCTAGATATAACTCCCATAAAATAGACAATTAATTTGTCCAGACAAATTGATAGGCATAGATAAGCTATAATCAATGTAATAAAGTGCAACAGCCCAAAAAAAAAAAAAAAGAAAAAAAGTCACTCCTAATTTGTTTATGTTTTATTTATTGGAGCGTTATCCGTTCTACATCTCGTTTAAAATGCAATCTAGATTAACAGTGTACACATTTCAGTGAACAGACGGGTCCTCCGAGTTGAACACGTAACATTTCTCACCTGCTTTCACATAACCAACGACTCCTCCGGATGCCACAACAGTGGCATATCCATATCCTATCCAATCCACAGACATGTTGAACGCCTGTTACAGAAAGCCATCAGATCAGTGGATTAACAAACACACAATCCTGGATGCTGCGAACATTCAATTAACGCAACTAAGCCCTGTTTTGACCCGATTACTACTTACACACGCAGAGCCATTATTAAAGAAGCTGTCTGTATCTTCATGTAACAATGTACTGTTACTGAAAACTAAGGGAACCAACAGAACGTATGGAAACATTTTGGACTGTGAAAACTGTTGACCCTGTTACATATTAGTCACCACAACTCAGCATAGAGATTGGCACATGTTTAAGTAAATGTGTTTGGCTTAAACGATAAGACATACTTGCTGAAGACAGCAGAGCAGGGCCCCACAGCTATGCTTGCAAACACACACACACACAGAAATACTAAACCCTACAGAGAAAACGCGGCTTCCATTGACACAATGTTTCAAAATGACGAGAGGGAAAAACTTATAAAATAACCTATAAAGGGAGATACAACCTTGCTCCGTGTTTGTCCTCTGTCAGCCAACGGCAGCTTGTTCTCCGCCGAACACAAATTAAGGTTGCACACACAAACCCTGCGCGTTTTAAAGTGGCTGATGGGAAATGTAGGCGTAGCTGTGCGGAAGGGATATTGTCATACATTTCAAGAGCCAAAAACAAAACAAAAACAACAAACAAACAAACAAAATCGTTACTGCTAATATTATAACATATTTAAATTACATTCAAAAAGTAACACACACGTTATTTAGATTCATCAAACACATAATGATATATTGCAAATGCTTATTTATGTTGTTTTGTCTTCTAATGTAGCATAAACCATGTTTACAGTGTTTAAATCCCTGCTTTAATTTGCACTGTCTGACTCACTAATGAACATTTCTGCTGCTGTCATTTACACATCAGTTTTTCACAGTTTATATTCTGCTAATTCTTGGAAATATTACGTTTACTTTTAAATGCACATGCTGTACATTATTGTAAATGTTTTTAATAATTTAAACGTTTTAAAGTATCCTGCTACTTTGCACGTTCCAATCTGGGTATGCCACTTTATTTTGATTGTTAATGACTGCACAGTACTCTGGTTTTTGTAAGTCACACGTTACACATTATTCCTAACTCTTAAATTCTGCGTTTTATAACTTTTTATTTCTGAATCGAAATGCTTGTATTTCATTCCTGCTTGCAGCTGTTACAAGCAAATTTCTCTTTTTGGGACAATAAAGGATTGCTCTATTCTGTTCAATTGTTCTATTCTAACCTTAACATCAGGGCCCTGACTACATGTGTGTTATATGGCTTTAAGGTCAGGTTATTACTGTCGCTTCTCCGCACTCATTTCAAAATAAAATGAAATGTTTCCCTTAATCTGACAAGTGGATATTGAGAAAATGCTCAATTGATCTTCATAACCTTCCAAAAATAGTCCTATTTATTTAGTCCCATTCTTTGGAAGGCTTTACGGACAACTTTGCAAACTCTTGAGTAAATTACTTTGAACATGTCGGACCAACATTTTCTTACTCTTAGCAGCCACAAGGTGGCCCCACAGGATTATATTAAGACAGTGTTCTCCTTTAGATCACAAGCGATCTTAGATTACAGTTGGTCACGTTTTTTGTTATATTAATTTAGAACTGCACTAAATAGATAAATAGATAAATAAATAAATAACTATATGCACGAGGAATGATGGAAGACTACCTTTCAAATGTATTCTTTGATGATTTAGTTTAATGTTTAAAAAAACGAAAACAGTAGGCCTAATACAAATATGGTGCTTACCTAAACTAAATTAATGACAAGGTCTATGTCTCGTCTTATTTAATAATTATTTGATTAATTAATTAATTAATTTACTTAAGTCATCCCCACACAGCGCTAGATTCGTCTCACTGGGTTCCACGAACCAGCTTTAGGCGTTCCGCGCTCCCTTGCAAAAGAAAGATGGCGCTAGAATGCAATGAAATTCTCACAGAGAGCAGGCTTTGGAAACGTTAGACCTTCAACCCTCAACTACAATCGCCGTTACAAAATTACAGCTAACTGCACAATGTATTCGAACCGTGGAGCTGTTGGCCTGATGGTTAGTGCCATTCACCGGTCGGGCAGATGATTTACCGTCTTCAGCATAGAAAATCTATGGATTAACTATATTTGATCATGACCAAAAATAATATTTTTTTATGTTTAATCAAAAGAAAGGTGTGACGTGAGTGATGCAGACATGCAAAGTACACAAAGCAAAGTGACCATTTAAAATGAATAAATAAATAAACAAATAAATAAATAAATAAATAAATAAATAAATAAATAATAATAACAATAATAGTAATAATAATAATAATAATAATAATAATAATAATAATAATAATAATAATAATAATAATAATAATAATAATAATAATAATAATAATGTCATTGTTTGCAAACCTGTGTTAACCAGAAAATACTGTGTGAAGGTGCCTGAAGGCAGGCCCCATACACATGCAGGCTGGATATTCAAACGGGACTCCGCTCTACTTTTGATGGAAGCCAACCCTCAGACGGCTGTTCTTCAAAAGTTACTCCTCTCCTATGCGCAGACCCCCCAAACAATATTTCGGATCCCACCACTACCTCCCTATACCCCACCACCCCCCGCTTATCCTCACCACACACTTCATACCCCCGGTTTTCCTTTGTCCAGGTCTGCGCTGTACTATAGCTGCAGGTATCGTGTGTGTGTAGTTAAAACGTGTTCGCCTTTGAAGTCAAACATCTTGTTTTAAATATTAACACCAGAAAAATCTATAGATAGACTCCGCGTGGAATTATGCTACTGCGAAAAAGAGAAGACAGGTTCAAAATAAATAATACAAGTAAATAAACAGTTTCATCCCAAACTTTCGAAAAGAAAAGAAAAAAGAAAAATATATATACATACATAGCCTACTGCATTAACTTTATAAAACTCTGTCCAATATTGAGGACGCGATCAGTGTGTATAATTTAAATAGGTTGTGTGAACAGCCTACAAGGAGGTTAATCAGGACGCTTCGTAAGGATGGTTAAGGAAAACAAATGGGGGACTTAAAAGACTTGACCATCATCACCTAGATGATGGTCAAACAGCACGCGGTCCTCTACTGTGTTTGTGTGTGTGTGTGTGTGCGTGTATGTGTGTGTGTGTGTATGTGTGTGTGTGTGAACCTCTGAGAGGGAGAGATCATTCGCTCTTCGCGCTTTGGCCCGAGGGCTTCACATAAGTATGTATTAGAAATAAACAGCGGATAAATAAATAATGACCCTCACAATAGCGGGGCTTTTTTGGCTGTGTAGAAGTAATGATGCTGGCAGTTAACCTTCAAGTTTTTTTTTCTTTTTAAATTGACACAGTTTCATTTGCAGAGAGAATTCATGCTTTACACCGAAGCAGATCAGATAATAAAACAAACAGGGGAAGACTAACTGACTTGTAGAAGGACTCAATATTATTTTCTTTTCAGTTTTTTTCTCAACTTGAAGTTTTTGAAATGTGACATTATGTACTCTCATCACAATGTTTAAAATTCAGTGGGTCTATGCAACTTCTCTAAAACAAAGGCTACATTTACCACCAAATGAACATGGGCTTTTAATATATATATATATATATATATATATATATATATATATATATATATATATATATATATATATATATAGTGATGAGCGGATGCAACCATATATGAGAATGCAGGTTAATTGCATAAAAAAGACTGCAACATGTATCATAACGTTAATTCAATATATTCGAGAAACATTGTCATAATTTCCTCTTAAATCTGACAGCTCTCACTTATCCACCGCTCACTCGCTTTCTCTTCTTTTTCAGGTTTTTGCTTGTCCACACCTGCATCAGTACGCATGCGTCACCAGGTGGGCCTGCACGTTTTTCCTTTTCCTTTTTTATGGCCAGGTGAGGCGATCAGGTCTAAGTAAAAAAAGGGAAAAGGCTTACTTTGGGACTTAAGGCTCAATGAGGTAGACACGGTACCGGAGCGGCTCAGAAAAAAACTACCAAGCCCACCACAGGCAACAGAGGACAAAGAATGTCAATTATGGGCAAAATGGGGGAATGGCAGGTATGTGCTGCTTTTACTTTATAAGACAAAGAGGCTGCAGTGGTAAAAAAAAAAAATACATGAACAGTGTCAAAGTGTTGGCTTGTTTTGCCATGAAATTGCTGTAAAATCTGTTGCAGGGTAGTTCAGATTACTTCTATTAATAAAATAACAGATTTTGTCAAACAAGATGGTACAAAATTGTTCATAAATTGCGTATGATCTTTCTGTGTTAGTCAACTCTTTTATATAATTCAGGGTTAATCTTATTTTTACTTTCAAGATGTAAATACATATTGTCCATAATACACATTTAATCCCTATTCAGAAAGTACAGCTGTGTAATAAAATGTCCAGGTGACTGTAAATTGCTTGGTTGTTAAGTTGCGTTTTATTAAAACTTTTTTATAGAACTTTTTGCACAAATCCTAAATCCCTAGCTGTCCCAACTTCTATATTATATTTATAAAGTTATCTTCTCTTTTGCACAGTCTTATTTTGCAGATACACAGGCGCTTGACTCAAACGTTTCATCTTAAAACCGATGTAAAGTCTTTACCGAAACAAAAAAATAACACTTGAATTTCTCTAGTTTAAACCAAACGAAATCCAGGCGCTCTGGATTCATTAATAACAAATGACTGAAAAAAGAAAAACAGGGTGCTCCACCAAAAATGGTAATCCGTGGTTTCAAAGCACAAAAAGGGAGCCAACGCCTTGAAAGAGGCCGACGACCTGTCTGCTGACCCGCGACCTGCTGAGGTGAGGGCTAGTCCGGCGACAGGGCAGAGCCAGGCTCCCACTAGCCACTCATTCAAATGAAACAGAGACATGTTGTTGTGTTAATTATTTACAATCCCCTCTTAAACCACGCTACCTTACAGGTATATTCAATGAAGCTGTAGGACACTTTGGAATGGCTCACCTTTTAAACATGAAAGGAAAAAACACTCTCAGTGGGATTAAAAACACGGTTTGGAAGTTAGAGAGGGGGGAAAGTCAAGGTATGTAACAAAAAAAAATGTTTGTAAATGTATATTTAACACTTTAAATCTAAGAAAAAACCCAAGCATTGAAAGCGAAAAGTTTCGCAGCTCAGTTTTTAGTTAATGACTTATTGCGCCTATACGTTGTAGCCCAATAAATGCATGTAAAACTGCACAAGAAGCCGTTCCGGGTGCATGCAGGTCCCCATGCTTGAGTCCAAACACACATCAGCGAAGAGACGCAACAACAAACAGGTGCATATGGTCTCGCTGATTTAGCTGCGGTATACCTGTTTGCTGCATGTCCAATGGTGTTGATGTTGTGTGAGCACATATACAAGAGGGGGGGAATAAAACGGCTGTTGATATGCTAATGAGGCCCTGTGCCAGCATTATTACAGAGCTGCTCCAGCCCTCCACTTCCACCATTAGAGGGAGACCTCAGAGCGCAAGTAAGACAGACAGCAAAAGCAGCAGCACTCAGGCAGCTTCAATAAAAGTAGATTTTTTTTTTTTTTTACTATACAGCCGAGGAAGCACAATTTGACAGAGTGGAAACAAGACTACTCAACACAGACTCTTCCACAAATCCATGAAAATGCTTTGGAAATTAACTGATAACATTAAATATGAAGACTGCGAGGTAAGGAACTTCTCGGATAGTTTTTACTACAGATTTTCAGATGAACAAGGATAATTATATTTAAGCACTTATTTATTGTTTTGATATTTTTTAAACATTTATTTGATATTTGTTAGATTTAAGTTCAGATCTATGTCACTATTCTTACACATAATAATAATAATAATAATAATAATAATAATAATAATAATAATAATAATAATAATAATAATAATAAGCGCTTGAGTTGAATGTAATTCAACTTTTACAAATATCAAAATATTAAATTACATTTTAATACGAAGAAAAAAAATCCATTGACTTACCATGGTTTTATTTGCAATAAATCATTTTTTTTCCCACAATACGCGGGGAAAGGCTGCTTTCAATAAAGGTTACGTGACAGCCACATGTTCCCTTTATTTTATAAATTATTTTTAAAATGGTTTCTGCTGTAGTTTCAAGCCGGTCTTTTTTTTTGTGAAGCATTTTCCCTGCGTGTGCATGTTGAGTTTTACTGAGTGAGCGAGTGTTGTTTTGGACACAGACAAAGTTTTGGCAGTAATATAAGAGGCTTGTTATGGAGTGGAGAAGCCAGTTGGACGTGTTTTTTTTTTCTACACCCGAGTCCTATGCGCACGGACATGGATCTGGAAAACAACAACTAAGAAAGAACGGAAGAAAGGGAGAAAGAATGGGAATCTTCTTGTTTGTGTTATGTTGATTCTGTTGGTTTACGGGGAGATCTTTACGGCTGGTTTCGATGGAAAAACCTCAAACAGATTTGCATGCGAAATCCTGCAGGGTTTCGTAATTCTTAAACGCGTGTGTAGACAGGCAGGGAAGTGTTCAAGCCGTGCGGAAAAGTTCTTTTGGAGAGCTCGATCCAGCTGCTTTCCCTTTTTTCATCTTAAGACTGTGGGAATTTATTTTCCGTATAAAAGGTTAATGTCACCCGGTGTGGATCGGAGTCGAAGAGGAACCGGTGAGTAAATTCGGAATGAGAGACAGGAGCCCCATGGAGGACAGCTCTCCTGAATCAGATGTGGAAAACAAAGGGACAGGCAGCGAAAGCGAGGCGATCACGTCGTCTGCTGAATTTTCACCCACTTCAGAGGTGCACATTATTTTCCTTCCCTGCTTTGCTTCTTCTGTCTCTCTATGGTCCACATCTCTCCATTCCTATGTCTTTCTTTCTTTCTTTCACTTTTGCGCTTTGGCCCTGGGACGCTTTTAAAATCCCCCCCTCCTTTTACCCCCTCTTCCTGATTCGCCAGTCGCCAGTGAATGTCCCTCTTTTTGTCTCCCTTTCCACTCCCCTCCACACTCTCTCTCTCCATCCCTTTCTCACTCCCTCTTTCTCTCTCGCTCCCCCATCTCTGATTAGATATACTGATTCCTCCTTTCAATGGACGTCATTTAAGCAGAGACTCCTGCCTTGAGTTGCGTCCTCCACTTCACGCCAGATTTCCGACTATTCTTTCTTTATTATTAAGTGTTCCAGTAATATTAGCAGTCATGATTGCGTTCCTCTAGGAGTCCAGGAGGGAGGACGAAAAAGCGACTGTTTTTTTCTTCTGCTAATATGAGCTCAAGCGAAAGGGACGGTCTAGCACTGTGATAGAAGCCGGAGTAACTTGCAGCCCCCGATCCACCAGCATCGCCGAATAATATCTGCATTTTTTTAGACGCAAATGACGGCCGGTTGGGATCTTACCATACCTTTCTGATGGATTATCGTCCTGCTTTTGAGGCACATATCTGATCCTGCGGGGAGAGAAGAGTCTTGTCTGGGGGGCCTTTATATTTTCCCCTTGTGTCGCCCCCCCTCTCCTCGTTAAACACTAAGAGTGTTTTTAAACTGATTTTTCTTTTGCCAAATCGCACCAAAAATCCATACAGATGTTAGTGCACAGTTTTTCCGCGATGGTAAGTTTTTGGAGCCTTGGCTTAATAGATCTAGTCTTTCTTTTCCCTGACTACATAGCATTTTTCTTCTTTTCTTTTTCTTTTCTTTTTTTTTTTTGCATCAGTCTGGGTCATTTTCCGCATATTGCATGCCTAAAACAAGTGTCCATTTTGAGGGAGAAAAGGATAAACATAGTGGACTTTTTTCTTCTTTGGATTATTGAATATTTCCTTTTAATTTGTATATTTTTATCTAACATTTTAAATTTTAGAAATAGTTGTGATGGAATAACGTGGTCTGACGTTTGGTTTTTATTTTAGTAATAAGCGTAATAATGCTGCTCGTAATTTTATTCAATCAGGCCACTGTGCAAAAGTCTTCCCATAAATATTCGCCATCAGAGTATCCAGTGGCTACAAAAAAGAAAAAAAGACAAAAACATACAAAAAAGAAAAACAGTGCATTTGTTTCAACAAAAGTATAGGTTTTGTCTAAAAATGACTTTCCCCTTTTCCTTGGCAGGACCGCCACGATGGCACCAGCAACGGGACAGCAAGGCTACCTCAGCTGGGCGGCGTGGGTCAGAGTCCCTACACGAGCGCCCCTCCGCTTTCCCACACGCCGAACTCGGACTTCCAGCCCCCGTACTTCCCCCCACCCTACCAGCCCATCTACCCGCAGTCTCAGGACCCGTACTCACACGTCAATGACCCGTACTCCCTGAACTCTCTGCACGCCCAGCCGCAGTCCCAGCACCCCGGCTGGCCGGGCCAGAGGCAGGGCCAGGAAAGCGGCCTGCTGCACCAGCACCGCAGCCTGCCCCACCAACTGTGCCGGGAGTACCGCAGGGAGGTGCTCCTACCGTCCGGTCACGGCATTGATACGGGACTGTCGGACTCTATCCCCATCCACGGAATACCTCACCATTTAGATGACGTTCAGGTGAGGCCGTTTTTCTTATTTCTAAAAGCAATATATAAATTATATTTTGTCATGAATTATTGGTTGTAAAATATAAATGGATTTATTTATTTTATTATTTCTAACCGAAACACTGTTATTAATTATTTTTATCTGACTGATTTTACATCAAATAGGCTGCTGTCAAAGGTACTTTAAAAAAAAAGAAATACTGTTTTTGATCAAACCCGAATGGGCTGCGTATTTATCCTAATACTTTAAAAAATATAAATTCAAAAGACAACATAGACAAAATCTAAACTATTTTTAAATTAGGTTTGTTGGAAACAAAAAACGCATTTATTTAATTTCTGTTTTTAAAATTCAAAAGCATTTTCATTCTCTCGAACTGACTGTGAGGGAATTGAAATTGAAAAGCTAAACCCCATTCCTATAACACTCTCCTCCTTTTACATGACTTCGGACTTTTATTTGATTTGATTTAAAAAAAAATAAGATGCAGGCTCTCTTCTGTGCGAACAATAACTCCGACATGACACCTTTTTTCACGCAACTAACAAGAGAATTGAATTTGCTGTATCGAGTTCAGGCAGCTGCGATTAGTAAAGACGAATGATGAACGAGCTCCCAGATTGTCAATAATATACCGCTCTTATTGAGATGATTCTGCCCGGTTTTTCATCAGAAACAAACACCGATCATTCTCTAATTAGTTCACATAGGCCTCTAATAGGCTGTGACTCTAGTAATTACTATCCAATCATAGATTTGAAGTTTTTTTTTCCTTGTGAGTGAAGCCAATCTAACGAAATTAGGTCAAGACTGTGGGACGATGCGGGGCTTCATTATTTAAGTCTGAGATTGTGTTGCCATGTAAGGTGCAACCCGCTGAAATCCCAAAAATATCAGGTATTGGCCTCCCGAGCCTCCATGTTGGCCGATAATAATGTCTGCTAATTGTGTCGGGCTTTGTTCGTGCAGCAACATCCCAAGCTGCATTCACTTGAAATTTTTTTGTTGCTTCGGTGCTAAAATTGTACATTTTTTGCATTTGTTTCATAGCCTGTTGAGGATCAAGGGATACACATTCCCGACCAGACTGTAATTAAAAAAGGTAAGCAATTTCCTCTGAGATATCATGCATTTTTGTTCTTCAAGGCTGCACACATACACAGAAACACCTACACGCATTCTGCTCCAGAGAACTCGGTGCAGCGCGGTGATGCCTGACTGATCCTAATACGCAGTATAGCCTATTTTTCATTACATGCTTTCCAAGTGCATCAAACTGGCTGCACCTTTTTCTTTTTTTCATTCCCTTACTCGCTGATGGAATTTACTGTCAGCGTTTCAGCGCAGCGGGGAGATGAGGGGAGCTGGTGGGCTTTGTAGGCCCCTGCTATTTGACGGTCAAAAAAAATCCAGGCGTATATATAGACGAAGAATCCAATAGCTGCAATCACGCAGCATGGCCAAATGTAAAATGGAAGTTGGTAC
This sequence comes from Apricaphanius iberus, assembly GCA_028564705.1. Taxonomy (NCBI): domain Eukaryota; kingdom Metazoa; phylum Chordata; class Actinopteri; order Cyprinodontiformes; family Aphaniidae; genus Apricaphanius; species Apricaphanius iberus. The sequence goes on from JAPXFQ010000251.1 coordinate 104,839, forward strand.
CGGTGGAAAGAGCACAGGCCAAGTGTGTGCAGGAAGATAATCTGTCATTTAGGAGAGGGAATCAAAACTGGACATGTAAAAAAAATAAAATAAAAGACTTGCTGGGTTTTATGATCTATAAATGAAATTTTCATATGTAGTTGATTGAGCATTTTGATTTATATTGTTAGTGTATTTGTATTGTCACCATTTGCTGTCAGAAATGTAATGATGAAAATTGTGGATAATAAAACATAAGGAGGTATTTTCATGGCTATGTGTAAAGGCTTTTTGTCAGGTCAAATTAGACTCAAGATCAGGAGATATTTTGGTCCCCCCTTTTTTCTTCTTTTTTTTCTAGGTTTTAGTTTTTTTTCTAACTTATTTTTGAGTCATTCTATCTGCATATCAACATGATAATTGGCTTCTGATATTAGTAATCTCAAGAGTTCGTTTAACTCCTATTGTCTCCATTAGGCTCCCTTGAGCCATTAATGTCAAAAGTGATCTATCCAAAGACGCACAGTTCCCCCCTTTGTCTCCGGTTACTGCACACCAAAACGGTGTAAAGCCTTCCCCCCACCCTCCGACCCCACATAGACTCTCACCCCTACCCCGCCCGGTGTGAATTCACACGCAGTCGACAGGGTTTTTGCTGGATACAGAAGATATGTGAAAATAGGAAGTCTTCATTGAATATCTCTGTTACTGGTGATTCGCAAAATAAAAACAAGACCTTCAAACAAAAAACAACAAAAAACAACCCTCCCAATAAATAAATAAATAAAGCAAAAATAAACAACAAACAAAACAAATATGATGTTTTAGCGCAAAACTTGCTGGTTTCCATTGTGTGCGTAGATACAGACTCTAGATGTTTGTCTCAGATATACATTTGCAATGTGTATTATTATTATTATTATTATTATTATCAAAGTGTACATATGCTTGGCGAACTATATTTGGGCCTTTAACTCTTCTCATTTAGTTAAGACTCTGCATTGCATGAAATTCACTGAGCACGGTTTCTCTCTCTCTCTCTCTCTCTCTCTCTCTTGTATCTCTCTGTCTCACCCCTTCCTCCCCTCTTCTCTGTTTCCCTCCATCTATCCATCCTTCCCTCCCACCCTTCCCACCTCTTATTTCCCTGGCTGCTAGGTCCAGTATCTTTATCCAAGAACAACAGCGTCTCTGCCATCCCCGTAAATAAGGACGGTCTTTTCGGAGGAGTGGTCAACCCGAACGAGGTGTTCTGCTCGGTTCCGGGTCGCCTGTCCCTCCTCAGCTCCACTTCAAAGTACAAGGTCACGGTGGCGGAGGTACAGAGACGCCTCTCGCCTCCAGAGTGCCTCAACGCCTCTCTGCTGGGCGGGGTGCTGAGAAGGTGAGTTTGTGCAAAAAAACAAACAAAAAAAAAATGAAAAGAAAAAAGACTGCACATCTCTCTCTCTCTCTCTCTCTCTCTCTCTCTCTCTCTCCCTGTGTGCGCGTTTGTGCGCTCTCCCTCCACTCCTGCTCTTGTGCGTTCTATCTCCTCTGTACCAAGAATAATTAAAATCGACCAACCATGACACCTTGCTCCTGCATTTAAAGCAGGAGGGGTCTGTTAAATTCCATATTAACTTCCCTTAGCTCTCTCTCTCTCTCTCTCTCTCTCTCTCTCTCTCTCTCTCTCTCTCTCTCTCTCTCTCTCTCTCTCTCTCTCTCTCTCCCTCTCTCTCTCTCTCAAATTAATGTAGGCCTAGTCTGTTTCAAGCCCCAGCTCTGTAGGCCCAGTGAAGGCATTACACATGAAAACATTGGTCTCTGGTGAACTGTCTACTGAAGTGCTGCAGACACGCAGTAATAGCACTGCCTGTTAAGCAGGACTTTATTTATTCATTTTGCACTGTATTTGTCTGCTGGTGATGAGGCTCTTTGTGTGTTATTTATTGTTTGCATCGGAGCTCTCAAATTAAAACAGCAAGAAGTAATGAAATGATCATATGTTTATTGGGCAGGTTATATCCTAAACACCGTCTTGATCCATGCCCACTTAAAATAAAACAATCTCCTCTGTTTTAATGTTATAGGGCCAAGTCTAAGAACGGGGGTAGATCCTTAAGGGAGAAGTTGGATAAAATCGGTTTAAATCTACCTGCAGGCAGACGCAAGGCAGCCAACGTCACATTGCTGACGTCGCTCGTTGAAGGTAAGTCCAGTGCCCGCACATCACGTTTATTTCTTGCTCCCGCGATATCAGGTACTTTTAAAATGGGGAAACATGTATTTTTCTACCCCCTCTCTCTTTCTCTGTGTTGGAAATCAGCATATGCGCTCATCCGTGTAATGTGGACCGACTTTGCCTCGCAAGTAATAAAGCATGAAGGATGTGTGCGTGTGTGTGTCTGTGTGAAGAGTGAAAGAGACCCCCACAAATACACGGAACACAGAGTGAATGGTGCTGGTAATTCTAGTGGCTGTGCAGCATTGGCCCTTCGCTTCCCGGAGCGCACTCGCAGGTCCACGCCTGGCCTAGTTTATCCACTGGATTAATTTGTGTTGAAGTCCAGTTAATTATTGAGTGCTGCTTGTTTATTGGGCACTACTGAGGCTCTTTCACTTCATGGATGAGAACTCGATTGATTTACCAACCCTGCGTTGCTTCAAACATTAATACAGTCAGGAAATATAGTAGTTCTTGTCGGGGCAGATTTTTAATTCTTTTCGTTAATAGCTTCGCCATGCGTTTGTTTTTTCGGCGAAGATTTGTACTGCATGCAAAATGGCGCTACATACGCTGACCTATCGGCAACCGTATGTTTTGGGGGCCTATTAAAGAATAAATTAGGCAATTATGGTGAGCAAAAGAGATGCCTTTTTACGTGGATGGATAAATCCATTCCGCTCGCAGAGTTGAGCCTTATTAATTCAGTGCGGTGGTATTTTGGTGTGCTGCTGGTTTCCTAAAAGGTGAACGCCTGCAATGGTTCATTGGTCCTAAACCAGTTAATCATTGTTTCAGACCAGGAGTAAATGCAATATTTGGATGGTTTCGCATAAAATGGCTCCCATACAGTGACGCTAGGATGGGGTGGACCAGGGGGGCAATGTGCATCCCTGTAAATCTATAGCCACCCCACAGACCACTGATATATATATATATATATATATATATATATATATATAATATAATATATATATATATATATATATATATACTAGCAAAGACAAGTGCTCAAATACTCATAAAGAATATTATATCTGCTTTGTTGTTGATGTGTCTCATATTTATTAATGTTTTAAATTTTAATTTGACCCACAACATTTAGTTGTTTTGAATTTTCTTAATGTACAGTATCATATCATTCATTTGTTGCCCTGCTCTCAATAGGGTAATCTTAATCTTAGCAGGTTACTTAGTTCACCTTTCTGTTCTGCCAAACTTTTGTTTCTTGTAGATAAAGGAAACCTGCAATAGTCTTTTTCCAGCACAAATCCTAGCATTGCAAAGCAACAAAAGAGGGAGCACTGCACGAAATATGTGGTCACTCTTGCACTTTCTCTGGCTTCCTAATAAAATAATTTTAAACCACATGAACATCAGTTTTCAAACCGTGGATGATAAATAAAAAAATCTGATATTGCTAACCAGACATTGCTTGCAGCATAATGATATTCCCTTAATTCCAATATGGCTTTTGGTGTTGATGTGCCATCCCAGGAAAACCTCCTCACTCCCCTGATTCCCAGCCGGACACCCCTTTATAAATTCTGGATGCGCCCCTGCTACTGGTATTGCAATGAGTCTAGGAGAAATAGTTGCTTGAGGAATTTAGCCAATAAGAGGTGTATGATAAATTGGGGGTGTTATCTATTTTCAACGTTTATGCTTGTCCATTTTTATGGAATAACAGTCAGCCGGATTCAAGTTGAATCGCTTACTTGGTGCATGCGGTCTTCTGGGTTGTAAAAATCAACTGCTCTTGTGGATTTAGGCCAAAAACCTTGTGGGGAAAAATAACTAGCAAGAACAGAGGACGGGGTGAAAACACTAATTTTCAGAAGTGGAATAGCTATATATGATTTAAGCATTAGAAAAAGGCTTCCTGGTGCATGTGAAGGCCTTTCAGTAACGTGTGGGCATTGGTAATCAATGACACGGTGTTAAGCACGGCGCCCCCTCTATATTTCATATCCACTTAGTTTTCTCCTGAAGAATTTGACCTGTAATCATAGCTCCTGGGGTTGCTTCGATATTATTTCCGGGCGTTTATTGTTGTCATTATTATTAGAGTTGTTGGGAAAGCACAGGTGCCATAACCCGACCGTCTCAAAGCATTAACACATCAGGCGCTCAGCAATTCAGGCTGGATTAATCGCTCAAACTTCTCAGTATTTGGTATAACCATGTTTCATAAAAAAGGAAAGAAAAAAACTTCATCGCAACCTCTTTTTGTTGTCTACCATCACCCCTTACCCCTTTTCCTCGCAGGCGAAGCGGTGCATCTTGCCAGGGATTTTGGTTACGTATGCGAGACAGAGTTTCCCGCCAAGGCAGTAGCCGAATATGTAAACCGTCAACATTCCGACCCAAACGAACAAGTCCAAAGAAAAAACATGCTGTTGGCCACTAAGTAAGTGTTATCATCACCCGTTTCACTGTCCCAGTCTGTGCCCAGTGTGGCCTATAGCTGCTTGTTCATTTGGCAGCTTGCATGCACACACACAAAGTCATACACACACACACACACACACACACACACACACACACTTGCTCCAAAAACTAATAAAATGCACGCTTCACGCTGTTTGATGTTTATATTTGCTGTAAAAAAAAAATGAAATCACACAAAATAACAGACTAGTGGAAAGCCAACTAATTCATAATTTAAAAGGCTTTATAGCTCATTTTCGTTTATGATAACATAGATATAATGACATAGATCTCAAGATATTTTGCCTTGAGCAAATGAATGATTTAAAGCCGCAGGGCTGATTAATTTTAAAGTAAGCCGTCTATTATTGATTTATTTATTTATCTAAAATGAAACTATAATATTTCACTAACCTTCTTTTTATATCTGCTTATTTTTTAAGGCAAGTCTGCAAAGAGTTTACAGACCTGCTGTCCCAAGACCGCTCGCCCCTGGGAAACTCCCGGCCGCAGCCCATCCTCGAACCGGGAATCCAAAGCTGTTTGACCCACTTCAGTCTCATTTCGCACGGTTTCGGGACCCCAGCGCTGTGCGCGGCCATTACAGCCCTCCAGAACTATCTGACCGAGGCTATTAAAGCCATGGACAAAATGTACCTCAACAATAACCCCAACAGTCACTCAGATAACGGCACTAAAGGCGGGGACAAAGATGAGAAACACAGAAAGTGATGTTTCGTTCTCAATTCACCTTTCTACCTGAGGGGGGCAAAATGCCAGAGGCCCTTCTTCTGCACCAACCTATACAGCGTCCCCTCGCCCCCCTAACCATTCAATATAAATATTATAAATACCTTATAAATACTATTGATAAAGTTAAACGTGCCACTTCCTGATCTGATCTTGCGCCGATTTTTCATGTGTTTGTTTTTACATCCCACTTTGGATTCAAATGGGAAGCGACGGAAGAACCTTCTTCATCTTCTTCCAACACCTGAACGATATGAAACGCTATTTAAAAAAAAGAAGAAGAAAATAAAACACGAAGAGAGGAAAAGCAGCTGCAGAGAAACAGCTCCAGGGCGAGGGGAAAGGTGCACTGCCTCACCCAGAAGACTTTTTATGTACCACCACCCCTCCTGTTTTTTATGAGCTGCAACGAATGGACTGAAATCCAGCAACCCCTTCTCTATATCTCACTTTACGATTGTGATGGGAAAAAAAAACGAAGCTAAAAGAGGATGAATTCTTATCAGTATTGTGAATAATAAACTTGAAAAAGCAAAGAGAAATTCCACGGCTCTCCATGTCATGACTTCAGTTGTAGACTCCCCTCTCTTTCTCTCTTTATCCAAGCGACCAACTTGAACTATTTTTTTTTTATTTCAACACGATTCGCGGTTATATAAGGGAATCAGTGTTCATGTATGTATATATTTATTTATGTGTAATTTAATGGGAATTGTAAATATGGTGCGTCTGTTGAAACTTCTTTTTTATTTATCTGGTGCCTCCTGTTTTAGTGGGTTTTGAATATTCGGTTAGTTCTTCATGTGATTTAATGGTTCTAGAAAACAGAAGTTTGGGGTAATTTTTTATTATTATTATTATTTTATTTCTCTGGGATATTTCAATTCAGCCCTCTTGTAGCATGTTGAGGTGACACTGAAGCAAGTGAACAAATTTTAATAGAAATAAACTTCCAATTCTCTCAATATATATCAACCTATTCAGTTTTTTTATTTGACCCCGAGACATTTTCTTTATTTTGTGTGTCCAATTTGCGTTTTTATACAAGCTTCTATGTGTTGTGCCAATAATAATACGTTTCACCTCTTGTTCTCTTCATGAAGCACCATAAAAGCAATAAATTAAATATTGTCTTTTCCCCCCAAATGTCCAAAAAGACAGTCAGAAACATTTTCTTTTATTATTATTTTTTGGGACCACCTGCTATCTTGTTATATGTCGACTTATGTCCAAAATTGGAGGCGGTTTTAGCTGTATTGTATAGACATGTGCTGGCAATAGCTCCTATGCCTGTCAATGTATTATAGTCCTTTGTTGCCCAGAAAAAAAATAAATATTTGATACGCTTCATCAAGATTTTTAATCGTTTTTTTTTTACATTTTATTTACTTGCTCGATTTTTTTGTTACATTTCTTTTTTTTGTCATTTTTTATCACTCTGAACGGTTAAAGTAATTGAGTCTTAACCTCCCCTGACGATTGCTCCATGCAATAAGAAGCTGAACTCATTGTTTCCCTTAAGTATAATAAAATACGTATCTTTAAACTCCCTCAGTTCAGAGCAGCGCGGATCTCTCACAGGCCAAAATCACTCACAACAACGGGCACACATTCGCGTTTGAAGTGCGCAGCGCGCCACCCCTCCAGCTAAAACCCTCTAAGAAATGCACAGGCCTGGTGTTCGGTGTTTAGTCGTTGCAGGCTATTCTTTTGGTGCGGGAGCCTTATTCAAAGACGCGCATCAAATATTTGTTATGTTGTCTGCCCCTCGGTGTAATCAATGAACAATCAGCGCTCAGTGCTTCAGTGACTTTTTATATACATCGCCAGATAAAACGGCTACCCTAACGAATCTCCATCTGTAAACGGGTTTAGTCGTGGTTGTGTCTCGCAAGGTCCTGTTGCATGTATTTCTTTGGCCTTTTGCTCTATTTTACGCACATTGCTGCTGCAGAGAGCACATTGCATAACTTATTCTGGATATGTCTGTATCTTGACGGTTCAGATTCAGTCTTGTTTGATGATATGTGCATCTCAGTATTGTTTCTTGCTTTCCCCCTATTTCACTGTCTGCCAACCATGCAGTTGAAATCACTGCAAATCTGAGACACCCCCCCCACTCCCGCCCTCCCCAATCTCCCTTTCTTCTCTTCAGCGGCTGTATTTATTATCTGTTTTGGGTTTAATTCTGAGGCAGGCAGAGAGTGACTGAAGCCTAACTGTACATGTCCTTGGCATAATTGCGATGCGCAGTGCCGCAGCAGGTGAAGCGCGGCATTGTCTGTCAGGGCCTGTTTTTGTTGGCTCAGTCCTCAGATTGTGTGTGGGATCCTGTCCTGAGGCACAATAGCTCACTCATAAAAGGGGAGAAGAGACTGCACGGCTGCTATGGTGGATGTGAGGGGCATAAATAGTCACTTTAAAGGTGGTTGTTGGATGGAGTGGGGGGTGCAATCGTATTAAAAGCAGTACTCATTTGTATTGTAGGATAAAAGACGAGTGTGTCATTAATGCTAATGTTATTTAATACATTAATCGGGGTTCAGTTGAGGCAAACACGTTTTCGAGGGTGAAACAAACGCATTAGAAATAGTTCCATCCTGTAACAATAGTGGGTGTATTGCGCATTATTAGTGTATGCCTGTAATTGTGCGGCTCTTTGTAATGCAATCCAAATCCCCTATTTTACTTTTGCCATTTTGTTTATGCTGATTCCAACCAATACGGTTTGCATTCCCAATTTTTAAGAGAGCAAACTTGCCATTTTCCTCTAATTTGATTTCAAACAGGTAGAACTAGCTTCCCTTCTAAAAAATGCCTCAAAGCAAAAGTCATTTGCAAAAGAAGCAGGTCTGAAATTTGAAGAGCCAGTCAGCAATACCCAGCTGAATATGGATAATTCAATCCATAAACGCTGCTTGTCTCAACTAAAGCAATTACAGCTGATTCCCGTATAGTAATTAATAAGTGTGAGGCCTGTTGTTATCAAATGTTCTGGGTGATATTTGGAGCTACATACATCAGGGGTTGTGATGAAAAAAAAAATATCTATTTAGATTTCCCCACATACTTAGTCCAACGTTTTATAAAGGCCAAATAATTTTTAAAGTGGCCAACTTACTACTAAGCCTATTCCAGTTGAGGTGGATTCTTTTTGTACTCAGAAGTCAGCAATACAACACGAAATGTCCCTGAAGTTGGAATGCTGACCAGGAAGGTGAGAGATCTCTGTGCAGGTCTGAGTAAACAAAATGGCTGTTGCAGTGAAAGCTCCAGTCATAAAGAATTAACTAATAATTAAATGAACTCAATATGTGAAAATGCTCATTTAATGTTTGAATGTATAAAATTGAGAGATTTAGGCTGGTATTGTCTTATTTTTCAATGTAATTAGCAGATCCAACTGGTTTTTCAGTTTGCAAACATCCTGAACTTGGATGTCAGTCTAGGTCTGTTCTCTAGCTTCCAAGTCAGATTAAAAATTTAACCTTTTATTTATGAGCACAGAAAAAAAAACAACAACAAGCTTTTCAGTCTTTGGTTTACTTACAAACAATCACAAGGTGCATAGAATTTTACCCCAACTCAGACAAAAGAGAAAGACAGTGATATACTATATGGAAGTTCTCTATGTTTAAAGGCTCTAAGCATTTGCAGTTTTCTGATATCTCAGACCAGGTCTGCATACATTTGTAGTAAGGAAGATTCACTAGACTGATTTGATCATAGTATTTCAGGCAGCAATACAAGTTAAAAGTGGCTCTTTAAGCAGGCTTATTTGCACTTTAACTACTCAGGTCTTTGCTTTGGTTAATAAAAACAAAATGTATGATTAGCTTAAAGACCAGAAAGGAATTAGTTCATGCGCTACTACTTCACATATTTTTTCATGGTGTTTGATCAATGCCTGTCTGGCACAGATACAGTACTTCTCATCTCAAAACCAGCTGAATGTCAAACCTTCTGTAATCAAATCTGTCCCATTCACTTTACACGCCATAGGAGGATTTTTTGTGGTCAGCAAGTGTTTAGCTGATACTGCTGAGATCACTGCTTAACGAAGGGACCTAATTAGCCCTGTAGCAGCATAACTACATTCAGTCTGCAGCCTAGATGCTTAAAGGCAGTGCTTTTGGTGCTGAACGGGAAGATATAGGGCAAACAGTCCTATAAGGCCCAGATTTGTTCACTTGTGCTCACAGAGACACTGTGTTTGAATCTGATTCAAGCCCCGCTGTCTTTTTCCTGACATTTAAGTAAAAAAGGGGTCTGAAGCTGAAGGAGATTTAAGGGATTGGTGGGTAATTTTTCTTTATTGCACGGTGCTTTTGGAAGAGGAGAAAAGTTTGCTTTAGCTGGAGATTAGTGTCCTCACAGTACTGGAAAGTTTCTCCTTATTGATGGAACAGATATGTTTTGATAGAGGCTTTTGGAGGACTAAACATGTTGACGTTCTGGAAACATTAAGATGGGGGCAAAGTCTAAGATAACAGCAAACAGATGGTCTGTGTATTAATGGTATATTTTAAAAAAGCAATTTTGGTGTGCCTACAATTTTTGCCTAGTAATTTATTACATGTTCATAATAAATGCATAGTTCTTTAAGAAATTTCAATCATAATTAAATTCTAACAAAATCAAATATTTAATTCTGAAAGCAAATTCCATCTAAAACCTTTTTTTATTTATTTAACTAATGTTGGTTCTGTCAACCGGTGTTGATGTTTGTAAAGAAAATTTCTGTGTTGGAGCAAGAATTTTAGTATGTGTGCAGCTTTAACTAGTTTAGTAATAGCACTAAAGCTAAAACAAACGTCCTAAAAAGCTAAGCTTCATCACTCATTCAGTCTTTGCCAGTAAACTGCACAGCTGCCATTGTCAAGGAAGGGGTTTACTTTCCACCTCTTAAGAATAGACTTTAATAGCATGAGTAAGACAGAGGTTATTAAGGTGTAGCTATAGATCTTATGGGACAGTCGATCTCCCTAAAATCACACCTAATCTTTTGTCATAGAGAAGTGTATCTTGCAGGACCCTACTAAATTGCTGTTTTAGGTCAAGTTATTAGTATGAGGTCTGAAGTTTTTAAAGCTTAACAAATTATACAGCTCTTATTTTGAAATAAAGAAGAGGTTCCATTCACCACTTTTCAATGCGTTTTGGGTACTTGGTAGAACTGTTGAAGAACTGTTTGTAAGCATTATAAGAAAATAACTACTTAGTAACTGATTTAGATGAAAAAAAGCTGATTGGTATCAGCTTCTTAGCGGTTGGAGCCAAGATGGAAGGCTATTATACTGTTTTGAAGGAATATTTTGTATCTCTACATCAAAGTTCACAACACTGTTTTTGGGCTAACCTGCACCTGATAATGCAACACTTTGCATGGATACTTTCAAATAAAGTTTATTTATTTATGCTAATTGTGAAGAAAAAAAAATAAGAGAGCACCCTAATGTTTTTCGTTAGCAGTAGAATCCCTTTAGAATTTGAAAAAACAAAACTTTCAAAAAACAAGTACAATTTAGTCAAACATGGCTAAATGAATCTTCACTAATACTGATTCTTTAAAATCCCTCTTGTAACGGGTGAAACATTTACACTATTTACAGAAACAAAAATATAAGATTTTCATTTCCTCCCCAATTTTTTTTTTTACTCTTGCAATCTGACGAATCAAATTTGATGCATGGTCTTGTTTCGTGAGCTGGCTGTGTCTTGCACCTCAGCTCAATCACAAACCGCATTTTCTTTTTTCCCTTTTTTGGTCTTTAAAACATAAGGGGCAAATCAGATGAGTAAAATGTTTTCGGTTCTTAATTAAAGAACTGGTTTATATTCAGGTAGTTTAAGCGTCTTTTAACTGGTACACTTCCATGTTTTCCACTCAGAAAAAAATAAATATCCACCCAAATACAATCTATGCGAACTAACTTTTAACATAGTATTTTTAGAGTTTAGTTTCCAAAAAAAAGTAGAGCTCCTTACTTCGTTATTTTTTCTACCCCCAAAGTGTCGGCTTAACAATAAGTGGCTTGGACAAGATGCTGGCTTCCTCTAAATGACATTTGATACGGCTATTGGTGCAATCGAATTATGTGACTTTAAAGTTTTCAATGGAGCGCAAAATGGATAATTGTCCTCAACTCTGACATCGGCCGTCATTTGGGGCTCCCCCCTCTCCTACCAAAAGGGCCCCCTCTGCCCACTCTGAGGGCCAGGACTCTAAAGCCATGAAAGGTCAACGACTTCACCAAATCGGCCTTGATTACTTGAGACATTAGGTAATCGATTAGAAAACATTAAGCGGATTTGAATAAACAAAGGAACTACTGATAGGCCCATAGAGCTCAATAATTCCACCGCAACACTGGCTATTAATAAAATGAAAGGGTTAATTTATTTGCAGGTTTTGAAGGATTTTCGATGGAATACATTTTTTTTCAAATATTTTAAACTATTTTCTATGCCTCCAATCTTTTTATTAATAGTTTCTCGAATCATCGGAAATCGCCCTTCCGTCAATAAGCAAGCACAGAGGTTTGAGAAAAAAAAAAAATTTTGCATCCACCAAATATATGAATAATGAGCGGATTAAATTTGTGTTAATGTTTCTTCACTCGGTTAATGCAGTTTATATTCTGGTTTTTGTCATTCTTCCTCCCTGCTCTGTCTCTCTCTCTCTCCCGCTCTCTCCGTCTCTGCCTGCATCCACTGCAGTCAGCCAGGGGGGGAGTGTCGCCCCGGGCCAAACATATGCTTCTTTCCATTGCACTAATCCAAATGCAGCGTGGAGGAATAATTGCTCGAGTGGCCGTGGCTTCGCAGGGGCTTTGTCCCTCACTGGCTCCCGTCAGCCAGGCACACGCCATTTCAATCAGCTCTGCCACTCTCTTTCTGTGCGCGTCTGTGTCTGTGCGTCAGCCCCCAGACCCCTTTTATCAAACCAGATAAAAAAACAAAAAATGCCTTTCTGTGTTGTTATTGTGGCAGCCAGCTTACGATATATAGGCAGGCCCATCTTTTTTAATAAGGACTGTACACGACATCGCCCTTATCACATTACAATTACCTTTCGGTAACATTTTGTGCGGGAGATAATCTGATTGTTATTATATATATATATATATATATATATATATATATATATATATATATATAAGAATGACAAGTTCTCAAGAGGTTAGAGGTGCTTACAGTTCAACTAATGCGCAAACAGCGGGAGGAAAAAAAAGAAAAACCTATTTTGCTTTACTTTATGTGAATCAGTGGCTTAAAAAACACCTATGTAAAATGACACATTTGCTAGGAATCACATATTTCTCCGGATAGGGATGAAATAAGATAGAAAAGAGGCAGATAGGTTGGTGATGGCGGTGGTGGCTGGGAAAGCAGCGGAGAGTCGTGGATGTCTGCCTGAATTAATAGACATGATAATTTCACACTATTTCATAGTGAGCTATCTGTTCCATCACAGCAAAATAAAAAGGGTCACTGCGCAGCTGTGGCAAACCCCAAGCGTTATTATGAAGTTTGATGACAGACCGCCCCCCCCTTCCCTTTTTTCTTCCCTTCTTTCTCTGTCTCCCCCCCTCTTCTCTCTGGTACTTTGCTGCAGGCCAGCAATAGCTCGGGGCCACGCCGGTGCTCCCCATGATAAAGGACTTATACTGTGTCTGTGCGCGAAAAAAGCCGCAGCAGCTTCTCTCTCTCCCGAACCTAATCAACTCACTGGCTCGGCCCTTTAACGATTTGTATACCCCCCCTCCCCCCCTTCTCTCCCTCTCTCCATCCCTCTTTTCTTCCTTCTCAGTCTTTTTTGCCCTGTTAGTTACCGCTCAGTCTAGGGAATGTTTTGATCCAACATTAAGGCATTGTTTGCAAGTGCAATAATAATAATAATAATAATAATAATAATAATAATAATAACGAATAAAAAAGGGACAACTTAACAAAAATAGAAAGCACATTCAAGAATGGAATTCGGAATATAATTATATATTTGGAATCATCTTGTAATCAAACAAAAGGCAATTTGATTATTGTCGTTATTGCAACAGGCAGTATATTTAATTGTAAAAAAACAAAATAATTTATAATAAATATATAAAAAATAATAAAAAAATAATTTATAAATAAAAAACCCTTTAGGAGATGAACTTCTGAAAATATGTTTTAAAACGGTTTCCTTTATTGATTATATAATGTTTGCAACAAAATTCATCTTTCCATTTATAAATTTGAGAAGTTAAAAAAGACTTTAGAGCAGTAGCATTTTCAGGGTATTAAAACATGAGAACTGGTGTGCAACGGTAATCAAAAATTTTAATCTTCAGGAAAAAGTTTAAAAGCTTATAATACCAGTGTATTTTTTGTGTGTGTGCATTCAAGAGGAGGGAAACTTTTAAGGAAGGTTTTTATGTCTGAAATCTGGAAGTTCCTCCTTTGTCCTTTCATTTTAATTCTCTTGCTTGGAGTACTGGTAAAAGATACAGCCTTACTTTTGTGGATTCCTCCTACTTCCCTGCAGTTCAAGACATGATATGTGATGATATGAGGAACTCCCTAATCAGTCACTCCTCATTTTGTGAGAATCTTTTCACGGCAGCTCTGCTTTGATAAGTTACCATGGATGATGTCAATAGTTGATCTTTTGGGCCTCAAAAAACGTTCTAGCAGTGAAAATTTGTCATGACAGGGCAGTGGTTCAATTAAGTTTTATGTCATTTCCAGCGGATCCTATATACAGCTGATAATAATGTAATAACTTCAAGATAAACAGCTCTGTTATTAGCTCAAAGCAGTCTTGAATGGTGGCGAGAGTTAGGGGAGGTTGGTCTGGCCTCTTGGAGCTTATGAAGAAATGGTTTTGATCTTACCACAGGCTAAACACTGCCAACAGGACTTGACATTGCAGAACAATTTCCCAATTACCTTTTGACATGCATATTGACACAAACGCACAAAACTGTAATTTTCTCTCTGAATTTGTTAGCTTGAGGGGCTCACTTTCATGCCAGTGGATTGTCAGATGTGTTGCTCCCTCCCCCTTCTCTCACAGAATATCTCTCTGCCTCTCACTGCCATTGCAGTTGCGTGAGTGTCCAAAAAAAGGAGTCCCTCCTGACAGCTGCAAAATGTGAAAGACCATTAAAAAAAATCGCATTCTTTATCAATGTTTACAGTAACTTCGTGGATTATGTTGTTGATTAAATATGTCAAACGCACAGTAGTAAAAAAAACATTTTTTTCACAGTTGTTGAAAAACTTCAAAACTATAAATATGATGTGATCATTTCTTTGCAAAAACAACTCCTTTTTAATACTGTTGAACACTCGTATGTCAAAACCTTTAACTTTTCCCAAAAAACTTTTCGTGAGCTCACAAACATCTTGTCTATCCGGTTGTCAATCTCAAGCTTTTGGCTAAACCTAACATGCCACTTGACACTGAAATGCCATATTCACTGGCATGTTTGCTTGCTTTTGAGATGTCCAGGCAGCAAAGAGAGTAGAGCGGACGATGTCCATGTCATCACGAGCTTGTCATCACGGTCGCTTAGATTGGCACATGCTAGGCCAGATTACAGGAGCTCGTGTTGACGGAGGGTTACCCTGAGACTTCCAGCCGTCTGCTATGAGGAACCCCCATGTGAAAACTGGGTCAGATTTGGGCTTGGCACTGCCTCAAGCCCTTTTGCCCCAGCGCTGGTCCCAATGCAAGTGCTAGTGGAATGGAAGGAAGGAAAAGCCAGAGGCCTTGGATGGAAGGCCAAAGCTTTCTCCAAAAAAAAAAAATTCACAGTCAAAGTGATACATGAACAACTCTGAAAATAAAAATCTATTTACAAATGTAGTTTGAGAGAGTAGGTAGCAATTGAAAAAAGTTTTAGAAGTTAAGTGGAATATAATTGCATCTATGAAAAGCTCTCATTGCTTTTTCATTCTTTTTTTTTTGTACTTCTATGTCAGTGTAATTGCAGGAAACTTCCAGAAAGTAAACAGGGAACACTGCCGTTTTAAATATAGAAAAAAGTGAAACACTGAAAATGTATTTCATAAAAACACCTCAAAGAGTAGGATAAGACCTGTGTAACAGCAAATATGTCATAACCATACACTGTAGCCTATATAGGTCTTGCCAAAAACACATTTTGTAATGTGCAGCTATTACATTTAAATGAATAGTTTTGGATCTTAGAATGAGATTCTTTTAAAAGCATTGGCATCTTACCTGCAGTAGATAACTCTTTTCGTATCTACATTTATTCAGATTAAATGGTTGTGGATGCTGAAGCTAAGGGCTAATCCAACAGAGACCAAGATAAAAGTGGTTTTCTACTATTTTACAGCAACTCCTGCTTAAAAAAAATGTCAAAGATTTGCATGCAGGGCCTTTTTTGTGACCTTTAAACCTTGGTCACATTCGCTGTGGGCAATTATTTACACAGAAGCCAAAGATTATTAACATGAAAAGTGGAGGTATTGTGAGACATGCCACTAATGATCTTCCTGTGTGAAACACATATTAATGGCAGAAAGTGTAAAGCATTTCTGGTTGGGGTAAGTAGCCAAGGGAAAAGTAGGTCCTTTAAAAATTATTAGTGTTCGCCTAAACCTTTTTAATATTATGACTTTCTATATCTCCTTACATTCATATTAGTTAATCTAATCAGAAATGTTTCTGTGTTACTTTCTCAGTACATGTTTTACACAGAAAGATCATCGTTGGCACACCACTTCCAATCTCTATTTTTAATACAGAACTATTTCACATAAGTGGAAAAAAAACACCAAAAGCATAGGTGACTAAATGTTCAAGTAAAAAAAAAATAGTATTAGATGTGTTGGAGATTTTAGGACAGTAGAAGACTGCTTTTGTCATGCCATCTTCATTATTAGCCCTTATCTTGGTATCTATAATTTACAAATCTAGAGTTAAATAACTTAAGATGGGAAGACAGTTGTCCACTGCAGTTAAGTATTGAAGCATTAATATTTCAAAATACATGGCACAAAATACAAAACTATCTACAGGTCACAATTTTAGAAGAAAACAGGAAATTAAAATGTTTGGATTGCTGCATAAATACAGGAATCGAAGACAAAATAGAGTGAAGCTTGTTTGATAAAATAAAATAAAAGCAACAAATGAGAGATGGATCATATAAAGTTTACACTGGTCTTCCTGGGAAACCACATTAATGACTGTGGTGACAGCTGGTGAAGTTTGACATTAAAGTCACATTCAACCACATACCATTTAAAACACTGTGGTCCCAACTGCTGTGGCTTACCAGTCAAAAATGTGGAAGTAGTTAAATTATGCCTGTCATAAAAGCATATATTTACAATGAGAACATTCTTGTTTTGCCGTTGAATGCTGCCCTTAAAATAATAACTAAAATTGTAAAATCAAATGTTGAATTTCAGGCTGTATTGACTGAAAAAAGGGCACCCTCTTTATCCCCTTCCATGGGCCAGTGTAACCGAAAAGTGCTTTGTCTTCTTTCTGTAGTCACCTAAATTAAAGCAGCCACAACTAAGCTGGGGCTGAAAGCCAAAGCTTTGCAGTGGCAGCTCCGTGTTTAACACAAGTTCCATTAAAAAGAGCCCATTACTACTACTGAAGGAAACAATGCCCCGGGCCTCTCTAAAGTGTTACGAAAACCTCATTGATAATTAAATGTTGGTTACCCCTGGTATGCATCGCTCCCGCGCTTTGCTTACCAATCAAACCTCCGCCCACCACTGCTGCCAGTGCAGCTCTTTCTCCTCGGTGTTTATCAAGAAATCATAGAGCCCCCCTAATAGGTGCCAATTAGAACCAATGGGGGCTCTGGGGTTAATTATTCCAAACACGTTATTTGATTGGGCATATTTAAAGCAGTACAGAGCTGTGGAAAAACAGAGACCAGGGTCAGAGGTAGATAAAAGCTTTTGCCTTGTTGATGTGGACTCATGATTACAGACAGACAGTGACAGATGTTTCCAAACTGAAATGAAACTATGCAGACGGACACAAATAGTGCATTGCGAAACTATTTTCACATTTTTCACACAGTGAAATAAGGAAAATAAAAATTATGGGTGGTTTATTAAAAAATAAAAATATATAAATAAAAGAAAAAAGATTGCAACCCTTCCCAAACAGGTAATCCTTTCTAGAGCCACCTGCAGCTCTTATGTGACATGTCTCTTCCAGCTTTGCTTTGCTTTCCTTTTCTTTGGAAGGAAAATATTCATCTCTTTTTCTTTACAGAGACAATTGAGCTGTAAAAGCATTCCCAGAGCATAATAGTGCTCCCACCATGTTTCCCCTTTGGATATGGTATGTTCATTGTTATGTGCAGTGGTTTCTGCCATACTTAGGCCAACAACCTTTGGTCTATTCTGACCAGAGTTTCATGGTTTTATTTCCGCAATGGCTAGATTTTATTCAGATATCACAGTTTTTATCGTGTGAAATATTTTTTTTAACCATGCATAATTTTTCTTACCTTACACTTATGCTATCCTGATCTATTTCATAAAAACCCAATAAAACACATCTACCTTTTTTGTTATATTGGGACATAATGTGGAAAAAGTTTGAAAAGAAGATTTGACCATACTTGTGAGTACATCCATCACAAACAGGGCACTATATTGAATTGTATTCATTTTCTGGAAACTTTCCCCAAATCCAACCACAATTTATAATTCAAAGCTTATTAGAAAAATGTAAGAAGCTTTAACGATTTACATTCCAGGGCACAATTTGAATCAGGAAAAGGTCTCGCTCGGAACTGCTCTGGTTACCAAACGGCTGTCAGCTGATTTGATTAGAATCCTCACATCACAGTATCCAAATTCTTACTTTGCATACTTGCTCATAACAGCTTGTGTCAATCCGTCAAGGTCATGTGAAAGCACAGGCGGCCTGATGAAGGAGACAACTTGTGAATAATTCGTATCGCTGAATTATCGGACTAACAAAAATAGAAAATTCAACAAATCCTTGCTGGCAAAACAAACATAAAATCAGTACCTGCGGAACAAAAAAATAGTTTAATTTTTTATTTTTTTGAAACACAGTTTGTATCTCTATCAATAATACAATAATAATGCGATTGTGAGGAGGGAAGAACAAGTTAGGTCTAACGCAGTTCTCCTTGAACAGTAAACACTGAAAGAAGGATGAATTTAACAACACAGAAGCCGTAAATACAATGAGTGCTAGGTATCTGATAAATGATGGGTAAATAGATAATAATCATTATTCCAAAATAGAGCATCTCACTCGTTCCTCTGCGAAGAAGCAAAGACATAAAAGTAAGTTGAGAATGAAGCTTTTGACAGGTTGCTAATGGATTGCTGCAGGCCCATCTGTTTCACTGCAAATGGAGAAATGGCGGGGTTTTGATTTTGGTGTTGAAACTGTTACCACTGTCACTGTAAACAATAATTGTCAAACATATTTACCCCACAATCGCTTTAGCAGATGTTCCGCTTTTTGTTTCAAGCTGCTTTTTTGTGTGTTGTATCTCCCCTCTGCAGACACACCACATGCCCCATCACCACCACTGCTGCTGCGCCCCCTCCACCACCGCCGCCGCCAAACTAGAATATTGAGCAGGTATTTGCAAAAGGTGCTTCAGGGCACAGAGTGTGAGGGATTGGGGTGGGGTGGCTAGGAAGGGGGGAGGTAAAGTGAGAGGAGAGGGTGAATGGAGGAGGGGGGTGTGAAGAGAAGGAAGAGATTATCTGGGCCCTTCATCAGCAGTTCAGCCTCCCACCTCCTCCTCTCCTCCAGCTCCTGCCCATCATGGAGCCCTGAGGGCCCAGGGAGGCGGCCTTGTGCCTTGCAGCCATGCAACCTCTTTATCACTCTAATCTGTTAATTGTAGGCGCTCAATTGGCACATGGTGGCTTTTTATTAGAGCCTCCCAACATTGACTAGACTGAGAATGTAGAAAGACTGGTTAAAGACTGACTCTTTGCTTATCTTTGCTTTTTTACCCTGTCTTTTACTCGCTGAAAATGGACATATGCAATGCTACATTCTAAGAATTCTTTATAAAGAAAGGTTAAATGGATTTGAGAGATGTACTATTCAGATGTCTACTGGTCAATACCAATTTTCAGTTTTATTTGAGGCATGGACTTCTGATTTTAATCTGTCCTGATTTCCCAAGGACTATTTCAGATAAAAGAGTAAAAAAACAAACAAACATGCATTGCCCATTATTTGTTAGAGGTAGTAGTTTTCAGATCTACAGAAGATTAAAGAACCGGATTCTCATGATAAATGCAAAGGTCCCTGAAATGTATTAGATTTTCATTCAACTTAAGTAAAACAATACATAAAAGAATATGTGGGTAAAGTATTTAAACACTTTAAAATTATGAGAATTCTAATGTTAGATGGAATTAACAAGAAGCAAAAGAAATCAGATCTTTTCAATTTCAAAATTATCTAATTCCAATTTCTGCCTTAATGACTGATGCATCTCAAATTAATTTTCAAAAAACATTTAAGTGATGCTATCACTGCAGTAATTTACCAACTCTCTCTCTATATATATGTGTCTGTGTGTGTTTATGTAAGAAATCATGACTTCCTCTACTGGATTAACCTCTGGATATCTTCGTCTCACAATAAATGTCTGAATCTTTAAAGGGTAAATGAATGACTGCTGCCATGACCCCACAGTGCAGGGAAGTGATCAACAGATCTGATCTCAAGTGTTTTCCCTGCTCCTTCAGCTGTTTTGGTGGGCTTGTTACAAGGAACGGATTCCCCAATAGTCTAAGGAGACGCCAAGGAGCTCCTGCCAAAAAGCCATGTCCCGTCCCCCATATTGTCCTGTCTGGACATGTCTTTAACTGACTGATCTACAAAGAGGCAGCAGAGAAGGCGATGTCTATTTAAAAGAAAGAAAAAAAGAAACTATGAGGGATTTCACTCACATTAACACACCTTCAGTGCTCTCTGTACCCCAAACAATGACTGTGTTTGTTTTCAAAAGACTGATTATGAAAAAGAAAAACCCTTCTGACTTTCCCATACCTGTGCAAAAGGTTAAAAGCATAAAAGTTCTGATAAAATACTGTTTTTTTTTAGATTAATTACAATTGAAAATAAGTTAACATTAAAAAGGGGATTTTTTTTTCTGTATAGTCACAACTCATAGGTTTATATTTCTAGTTTCCAACGATCACTCAGAGTGCTTGGTGATTGTTGCTCTAAAATGTTTGATGCTGAAGTGACTAAAGAAGTGAGGTTATAATTCCAGTAAAGTTTTTGACTCAAGAATTTCACAGAGAAATGTAGACCTACAACTTGGTGACAGAACAACGGACTGAACGATTTATGGCCGGCTATTAGCAAGTCCTGCTTTCAGGCCCCCATACTGCAAACAGGTGTTTTACGAGTCAGCTCCTGTGCTGACACATGCCCGGCTGTTTATTTCAGAATTTCCCTTTCTGAACCTGGCAAAGGGTTAAAAAATTAAATACCAAAGTGGATGACAATTTTGATTTAAGGAGCTTACACTCTATATGTCCCTGACTTGTTTTACAGTGTCTTGCAAAAGTATTCTAACCCCTTGAACTTTTGCCCTTTTTGGCCATGCTGCGACAAAAAACAAAATTTTTTTAAAAATAAAATGTTATGTGACAGACAAACACAGCATAGGTTACACAGACAAATAATAGCAAAATAATAAATCCACCCCCCCACCACCCTCCTTTACCCTGACAACCCTAAGTCACCTAATCAGTAAAAAGCCCAAGCTGCAGCTTTGAACATGTCACAGAGCCCTGTTTGATCCATGATCTGAAAATGAAAAAAATAAATAAAAAAAAACATATCACAACTGCAAATCTACCAGTATGTAGGTGTCCAAAGAAATTGCCAGTCCAGGGAAGGAGAGCATTGATCCAAAAAGCAGCCAATACACTCATGGTAACTGTGGGTGAGTTGGAGAGTTTCATAACTCAGGTCAGAGAATATGGTCTGACAGGACATATATTAATTCAATTTAATTCAGTTTACTTATATGTCAGCTCAAGGCACATTAAAAGAAAAGTAATTTCAATAAAATCATACAAACATTCTAATCAGTTTAAAAGTTTTCAGTTTAAGAAATACCAGCAGATTGCATCAAGTCATTAATTGACAGTTTTGCCTTTTTGATGCAAACTCCAACCAAAGCAATCCTCTCAGCAAACCCTCATACTGAGCAAGAATGTAGTGACAGTGAGAGAGGAAAAACTCCCTTTTAACAGGAAGAAACCTCCAGCAGAACCTGGTTCAGAGTGAACGGTCATCCTCCACAACCATCAGGGGGATTGAGAAGACAGAGCAGACACTCAAAAAGAACAAGAGCACTCATGTTTAAAATAATTTGGTCTGGATTAGGTCCAACCTACAAATTGAAGGGTTAGATGAGACAATTTATTTTTTGAAAAAAGCTCAACTGAATAAAAACAGTTCTAAATTGAGTGAGATTCTATTGTTATACTATTCTCAGAGCTCTCTGTTCTCGATGCTGCCTCACTTACTGATGGAGAGGTAATCATGTTGGGGAGGATGCCAATAATTTTATTTTTAATAGGATTAATTTTATTTATGAAGAAAAATTAGTGAGAACTGGGGTTGGCTCAACAGAGGTATGACTGTGTAAGTTTGACAACTGTACTAAAAAGAAATGTAGGAATTTTCTTATTCGCCTCTAATAATGATAAAACATATGTGGTTCTTCATTTTCAAAGGTCTCTTTATATGTCAATAGACTACTTTTCCAGGTTAAACAGGTATCCTCTCGGTGTTGAGCATTAAACCAGGGAGTGTACCGCCTATGGCTAATCACTTTCTTTTTTAAGGGGGGTACACCATCTAATGACAAATGCAATGAGGAAGCAACGCTATGGACCAGACCATCAATTTCTGAAGGGTTAGAGATGGAATTACTGCCCTCTATTGTGATTTTTTTTAAACTTCTTGCAGCCTTGTCTAATAAGGTTCTACTATAACTAAATTTTCTTTCAGGTTTGGGATGCTGTTAAAGTAAATTCAAAAGTTATCAAAAGATAGTCAGACAAAACCAGGTTATGAGGGAGGATTGTTATTTCCTCAAACTCTATGCCACATGTCAGGTAAAGTTCCAAAGTGTGTTGATCCGCATGCATTTAGGCTATCACTATCAGTGTCCAAATGAATATTGAAATTGCCCACTATAATGACCTTATCAGTATTCAACACTAAATCAGATAAAAAAGTGTAAGATCTGATCCAAGAATTGACAGTTAGGGCCTGGTGAACAATACAAAACCACAAACAAAAGTGGTTTTAATGTTTTGTAACTTGGATCAGGAAAACTAAGGGTAAGTTGTTCAAAAGAATATTAGCTACTGTATTAGTTGCTCTGTAATTAATTAGCAAATCAGAATGAAAAATGATTGCAACTCCTCGTCCTTACTCAGTACTTCTTGGAAAGTGAACATTTTTATAATTGGAAGGAGTTTATTCATTTATGCTGACATAATCCCCCTGCTTCAGCCAGGTTTCTGTGAGAAAAATGAATTAATTTAATTATCACAAATCAAGTCATTACTAATAGAGTCTTAGAGGAAAGATATTTTATATTCAGTAAACCACATTTAATAGTTTTATTTTTCTGCTTAGTAAAAGTTGTATTTATCTTTATAATATTTTCATGATTTGCTTTCTTAAGTTAACTTTTAATCTATTTGATTTTGTATCTGGGCAAGACACTGTCTGAATGGAGTAATGAGTGGTCAACAGTATAAAAGCTGCAGACGGGTGGGTTAAACTTTGATTTTGCTTACTGATCTGGACACTGGGTTGTCAGTGCTTTAGAGGACTAATAACGATGTGGGGAGTGCAGTAGTCATACACTCTACAAATCTAGCTGTTAAGAAGAAATTCACTGCCTAGCATGACAGCAGCAGTGAAAATGTAACTGCAATTAAACATTTAAAGTTACAATTAAATGGTTATACTCTATTACCTGAACTTCCTATTAAATTGATAAAAGTTTGCAGATGAAATGTAGCAAAAGAAATAAAAAAGCAGATAAAGTTATAAAGTTTGGAGATCATTGATGAAAATATTTTATATTGTAACACATCCCTCCTTAGAGGCTTATTCACAGTTGGTAGGTTAGAAACTGAAGAATACATGGAAGATATTGAAATTGCAATTAATTGCATTATAGGCTTCACACTGCCTCATCTGCAACAGTACAAATTGATTTACAAATAAACACGTCAGGCCCGGCATCATTAGTGCAGCACTTATGCCACCAACAAAGCGACTCAATGTCCTAGGCTGCTTCTTTTTTTCATCTCGCTTTATCACTCGTGTCAAATTTGCCAATTTAAGCATGATGAGAAAAAAAAGAGCATCATGATGACAAATTGAATTTAGGCTGAATTTGTCTAACATTTTTAATTTTTCATACTGAGGAAAGACTTTTGGCTGCCACTTCAATACATTCTTTGTTTGAGAAGGAACACTAATGGAAGAGCATCTTGCTTGAAATTGTATTTGTGCTTAAAATACAGATCTGTTTTTTGTTAAAACTTTGAGTCCATCTTTTATTTATTTTTTTATTTGGTATTTAAACAGTTCTTAACAAACTTTGCATATCTATGTTGAAAATTGTGTTTTACCACAGTGGAAAAATTTTGTGGCCTGGTCACAAGGACCCCATGCGGCAGACAACACTGGGTACAATACAGAGCTAAACATGCCATGAATTGGACTATTTTGGGTCAAAAGATCCTAACAGTGCAGCTGCTGAAAAGTCTTGGTGTTCAAACGTTTTTTTTTCTCTGTCTTCAAAATCTGTTTAGTCTGCATTTTATGTTAATTTACAGTGTAATTTTGCTTTTTCTTGAGTGACTGAAAGTAGTAAATAAAAACAGATTTACATAAAGACCCGTATGTGAACACTAATCAAAAACTTTGAGACTAAAGAATTTTTATTATATTTCTTTATTTTCAGAACCTCTGAGAAACGAGGCGCAGAATCTAAAGCGTGTCCTGAATGGATCTGTTTTCAGGTAATGGCAGAAGATGGGGAGTAACTTTGCTATCCTGCCTAAAGTGAAGCTAATCTAATTCACTTTAAGGAATGTCAGCAGGCCAATACATATAAGGTGTGAGGATAAGACTTGCAAACAAAACTGTTGAGGGTTTTTCTTAGAAACTGACTCATATATACTATGCCACCTTAAAAGCTTAATATGACCTAAAATTACTACCTTAGTAATGTTAGCAAATTGTAGTGGTTCCACTGAAATATATGTGTAAAATCTAATTCCATTTGTAGTTAACACCCTTCAATTTCATAATCTTAAATAAAACAATCCTTTAGTAAAATGAGGCCACCTGCATGAAATTTGATCAGGCAGAGTCTACAATTTGTTGAACAACCTATTCATGGAGACAAATCTTGGGTTATCTTGGGTTGTGTCTTTATCTCCTTATAAGATCTAGAGACTGGACTTTGAAGAGGAAATGCTAACATAATTATGTTTTGACCTAATCCATCCAATGTTGCTCTGGCTAAATGTTAAGTATACAGTTCCTACTGGAAGGTGAACCTCAGCTAGAAGGTTTAGTAGGCTTTTTAAGAAATCTTGGTTTCCCCTATATTAAGGTCAGTCAAACTTCCCATTAAAGCTGACCAGCAGAAGAAAAGTACAGTATATCCACAATAAGATGTTGCCATCTCCATACCTCACAGTGAGAATTTATGTTCAAGATTATGTTCCTTGTTTGTTTTCTTACACACATCAAGAATAATACGTTTAATTCAGTCTCACTTGATCAAAGGGTCCTTCCAAAGGCCTCTATTTTAGAGATCTGCTTAAAATGACATGCCTGTAATTAAGTAAGGACATTTTGTAACTATAAGGTCTATTTGATTACTTTCGGTCTAATAATAAAGGGAACCATGTGAGAATCATTATGATGTGTAAATATCTGTGTATGCTGTATCCCATGAAGTTTAAATGACCATGAAACATTGTAAAAACTGTTCTTTTTTATGTTTGTCTAAAAAAATGTACCTTTAGAATGAATATCTCAGGAAAGATGCAGCTGCATCCTCAAACCTAAATAAATTACTGTAATTTTCAGACTATAGAGAATAGTTAATGGCCTCCAGGGGTTACTGGAGCAGGAAGAGCAAAAAAGACAGACATGAAGGGAACTATTATTTAACCCGAACAAGACAATAGTTTTGATTTTTAACTGTCATTTTCCACATCATGCTCACAACCTCATCATGAAAAACACACGAATAAATACATTTTATGCAGCTTTAATGTTTATGCACAAAGAAGGGAATAGAGCATGAAATCAATAAATTGATGGTGAGTGGTTGGCTTTAGAGGGCAAGAGGAAGAGTAAAATAAAGATAGTTTCCAAGACTTTTCTGGTAGGATAAAGTATGTTTTATTTTCTAACCAGACATGTCACTGCCGTGTTGGTCATTTAATACTGATTTTCAGGCCGAGTTTGGAAAAAAATTGATGTCTGAAACTTGAAGAGCAGTCAGAGGGTCCAGACCGCTGCCACGGCCGCTTATTCCCTCCTCGTCCCCATTTTTGTATCTAATTCTAACTTTCGATACTTTTCCAATAAAATGTATTAAATAAGACTGCTCCCGCATGAGGGGAGTAGCTTGTGAGCTCTCTTCAGTGATTGGTGGGTGAATATGTGCTCCAGGTCGGATCAACCCCAAAATTGAATTAGTTGTTGCTGGTCCCACTGCGGGACATTCATTCATTCATTTTCTGAACCACTTAGTCCTCCAGGGGTCGCAGGGGGGCTGGTGCCTATGTACAGCTGTCAACGGGCGAGAGGCGGGGTACACCCTGGACAGGTCGCCAGTCCATCACAGGGCCACATAGAGACAGACAGGACAAACAACCATGCACGCACACACCCACACCTAAGGACAATTTAGAGTGATCAATTAACCTGACAGTCATTTTTTTGGACTGTGGGAGGAAGCCGGAGTACCCGGAGGGAACCCACACATGCACGGAGAACATGCAAACTCCATGCCTCACCCACAACCCACAACCTTCTTGCTGCAAGGCAACAGTGCTAACCACTGCGCCACCGTGTTCCTGGTCCCACTGCGGGGCATTTCCTGAAAATTTCAATGAAATCCTTCCATATTTTTTTTAAAGTGATAATGCTAACAGAAATATATTTCCATTCTTATGGCCCTCACCTCTGGAACAGGCTGCCGGAGGACCTCACGTCTGCAGAGAACGTTCATGTTTTTAAGAGAAGGCTCAAGATTCACCTTTTTAGCATAGCTTTTAACTGATTATTATTTATCATAGTCTTTTTTTTGGATTGTTTTGCATGTTTCACTTGATTATATTTTATCAGTGTTTTGCTAGTAATCTTATTATATCTACAGTTTATTTTTAAATTGTAAGTTCTTATTTTAATCTTTCTTCCAGTGTTGCCTCTGTGGGAGCCCTCTGCATCGGGAGCAATGATCAGCTGTGACTGCCGGGGTGCTCCCCAGGTAGCGCTTGGGTGGAGGTGGGTATATCGGCTGCTGCTGTTGATTTGCTGCTGCAGCTCCATTGATTGTGTTTCCTTTACCTGGCTCATCTGTACTTGGCCCAATGTCTTTTTTAGGATTGTTTTTAACTTGTTTAGTGTTTGTGCATGAGAATTGGGTTGGGGGGTGGGGACATTGCCTGTTTGGTTAATTTAGCCATTTGATGCCCTTTGGAATCATCAAGGCCAATAGAATAAAACTATGCACACACAAAGGAGATTGATAGCACAGAAAGCAAATTAGACTCCCCTAAATGAGGTAGAAAAGAAACAGGATATCCGATAACTCAAGGCCATGCATCTAGCTTTAAATTTTAGAATGTGCAGCTAATGTGTTTTTCTCTTTTTCAGACACATTTGTAACAGTAAATAACGGATGAAGTGTGGGCAAAATTACTTTTTCAAGGCCAAACATTTCATGTAAAAACTATTTTTAAGTGCTGTTGGGCACAATTATTTATATAGTTCATCTTTGGTTTGTATCTGTCTGAAACTTACATGTAGAGTGTTCAGAGAGGATTTTACTAAAGTTCTGTGTATGCCCTAAACTGTGACTAATCATGTGGTGAAGCATTATCTATTTCCTGGCCTGCTAGAGTCTTTGTCATTGGTGGTCAACCTCTGCAGTGGACTGAGTATGCCACACTCCAGAATGCACTTCAGCTAAACAGCTTTTATTGGTTGACTTTTCGCCAGGCTAAATGGGGATACATTTTATTCATGGTGTTTAGGGAGAGCCTGAGGTGTGCACGGACCAGCGTGTAAGTGGAAAGGCTTTGCAACTTAAAGGAGCGCTTACCTTCCGGCACTTTTTTATTACAACTACTGTTTACATCTCCCAATACATCCTAAGTATTTCCATTATTAAGTTTGGACAAATCATTTGCCTGGGGTTCATGGTAGTATGCCATTGAAACATGATCCTACTGTTGATCTTATTACTGCCAAACCAAACAAGCAGAAATCAATTTCAGCAGGAAAGGTAAAGGAAGAAGGGAAAAAAAGGAAGAAAATTAGATCAAAACGATTGGGGGTGATGTTTGCAGCTCTGGGGGCAGCAGAGTGGTGGGTCTAAGAGAAATATGTGCAATGAGTATTTGCTCATTGCCCAAACAAGTCAGCAAAGAGTGACTCGTAATTTTAAAACCATCACAATATGTTGCCTTTCTACTCACCTCTACCTTCTGCACTAATACTCACTGTACTAAAGTAAGTTAAAAATGTTTTGTTGCTAACAAGGCCTACATACTGATTGAAAGTTTTAAATCTAGTTTGATGGCAGCAGTTTTCTTCTTAAGATTCTTCTTAATATATTGTCACTAAAACAAAAATGTGGTCTCTCAATACTGGATATATTTATTAATTAAGAATATAAAATTAGATGACATCGGTAAAAAATAGGGATGCAACGATACCACATTTCTCACTTCGATCTTAGTACTTGCCGATACCAAGTACCAATGCCAACACTTCTTCCACAGAAAAAAAGCAGTAAAAATAACACAGGTTTTATGTTATTATCTGCTTGTTACAACAAATGATGGTGAATTAGATGAAAAAATAATATATTAATAAAAATGACCACAAAAACAAAAAATGCAAGTGAAAATTTATGTGAAATCATTGCAGAGTTTCCACATTTTAAGTATCCGTTCATGGTATTGGTTAACTAACCGATACTGATATGAGTCTTTTAACCTTGATTAATAATAAAAAAAATAATAATCTGAACATTCTTGTGCTCCAGTTGGCTCAATGGTAGAGCAAGTGCAACATACACAGGGGACAAAGTCCTCAGCACAACTAGCCCAGGTTCATTTCCTGAGCCATCAACTGCATTTCCTCTCATTCTCTCTCTGGCCTTCTTCCTTCTTCAACCTACTAATGCATAAAAGACTTCAGTGCTACAAAATCCTTGCTTTAAGATAATTATTACAAGAATGTAGGAATTCTGATGTACTTCCTGTCATCAAGCCACATAAAACCCAATAAAGAAACAAGGCCGTTTCTGCTGCATACTGCTCAAATTGGTGGCATGGAAAGCAACGGAAAAGAAGCAAAGGGTGCAAATGTTGCTAATACCATCTGAGTGATGTCATGGAAAACCTACCATGTTTTTCTCTTTTTACCAGCACCTTCTCCACAACAGTCTCTTCTCTTCGTTCTCCCCCCTTGTTGTTCCATGTTCGTAAAAAACACAACATTTTATAAATAGATATACCAAATACGCACATATGTTTGTCAGCCAATACGTACTCATACCCCACTATAAATTTGTGCCAAATTGTGAATACAAACAAACACAAATAAATATTTGTCCTTGGCTGAAAACACTTCTACACATTTAAATCATGAAATAGGTCAGCTTGTTTCATATATATATATATATATATATGTACATATATATATATAAAATTAGATGTGATGTTCCTTAAAGGTCATACATTTTTCAAATGTGTTAATGAGTCAGCTATTGTGCAGAATGAAGGAACAAAATGTACAGCATAGAAAACAATGAATTTATTTAACGAAAAATGCAAGTGTGCCAAGTCATGCAAGCGGACAATCATCAAATGCAAAACAGCTCCTTGGATTCAAAAAGGGAAAAACTACTCAAAGGGGATGCAATTCTCTTTTACATGCTTTCCTTTCATTTAACATGATTCCAGCCCAGGTCAATCCTGATTGGTAACGTAAACCAACAAAAGTTTACAGGAATTTTCACCCTATATAGTAGAGAAATGTTTCTTAAATAATTTGACTTAACCTCAAAATACCATCGATATGTCACATTTACTACCTTAGAAAGATTACAAAACACGCAAAGCATTAGTAGAATACTGCTGAACATGCAGGTAAAACTACAAAACTGAGAGCAATTAAATAGAAAAATGCATGAGTACAATGGCTTGAGTTCAGAAAGGGAGACATAAAACAGGGGACGCAGTAATAAGAAATATTCAGAGGACATCTGCCTTTGGTTCTACTACATTGATTTAAATGGTGTTACAAACGGGTATAAAGAAGATAAACTATGTAATGGAAAACAATTCTTCCTGTGGAAAGTTTGCTTGTTTTCATGGTAGAGACCTAATGTCTGAGTATGATGACATATTTGGTAAAATTTTTGTTACTGTGCCGTAACATTGCTTGTTTAAGCTTGCAACTCAGAGCTGTCAATTAAAGCAATGACATGTTCTGCCAAATAAACAAATCAGCCTTAAAAACTCAACTGCATTCACACCAGATCCAAGCATACATTTAATTTGTGACAGCACATATTTTTACTCCATCAAAAGTGCAATAAAACATAGCAGCAACTTGTCAAGCTAATATATCTCTCTATGTTCCAGTCAAAGCATATTTGTCTTAAAACTTTAAAGAACAGCTGCTGTTCATCAAACAGGAGCTCTGCCCTAAAACAGCGCTCTCACCACTCCTTTACGAGTAAAAAATCTGAAGAAAAGACAGCACGTCTTTGATGTCAGACAGAACTCTAACAGCAAACATAATACTGTCTGCAGAGTGTGAATATTTGTAACTTTTTTACCCTTCCTTTACTTGCTTTTTGCCTGCCTTGCTGTCTGCCTGTGTTGTTTTGAAGTGGTGAATAGATTTAAAAGATGCAGGATGACAAGACAAAGAGCTGGGGAATAGCCCCCAGGCACTTGTGCTTTAAGTCATGCCATTTCCTTGCATGGCAGGCAGCCCTAAATAAGTTACTTATAAGCATTTATTGATGCACAAGTGTGGCATCTGTTCCTAGGCTGCCGTTCTGAATGTAATTAGCTCCAAACCTTGCACACTTCAATCAAGCGACATATTTAGAACCCCCTCCTCCCCCCATCAATGTTTCTTCCTCATTTGCCTTTTCCAGTCCCTCACGGTTGGGTGTTTTACTCATTCACACTGCGCGGAATCCTCCATGCTCAGTAATTACCTCACGATAACCTCCATCATCATTATCATTATCCGTTCTTACAGTCTACTAACATTTTGTGGGGATTGCTTAACTCAACTAAGCCAGTGAGGTGCTGCTGCACTGTGGGAGCCTCGTTTTTATGACGTCATCAAGGACCCTAATAATCAACCCAACTAGGAATGCAGCTGCTAGTACAGGCTTGAACAATTTTAAAGAGCCAGACTTGAAAGAAAAAACCTCCTGACATTCTTTAAATAGGGTTTGTATCACTGAGTGTGTGATTGGCATTGTTGCCTAGTGTGTCCTCACACACATGCATGCTGTATGTGTGTGTTTGCCAATGTGTGTCCGTGTATGTACTTAGGCACGGCGCAAAGAGGAATTAAATTTGATTAATTTCTGACGGATTTTTGAAAATATAAACTATTCATTTTGTTATGCTGAACATAAGAGATGGTTTAAACCTAGCCCTGGGGTACAGTCTTTGTCTTGAATCTCCTTTGATATTACTGAGGTCTTTTTATTGAGCGCTTGACATGATAGAAAAAGCGAATGGTGGATTGAATGGCCTTCCTTTGCAGCACCCAGTAAATGCCATGTGCCATTAACAATGCTGCAGTAGGGTACATAAACCATTAATATAGCCTTTATGACCATGTAGTCTAACTGAGCATGTCTCCTATAGCAGGGCTCTTCTTTTGATGGACATGTTTGCTGAGGCCCTCCTAAAAAAGAATTTAATTGCACCAAACAGATGAGATGACAGACATTAGCTTTTTAAAGGCTCTTGTAAAGTGAGGAGACATAATGACTAGTATACTTATATCTTACAATTTGGAATCTAATAAAAAATACCTTGCTGAGGAAGAAATAAATACATGCTTGCAATTTCTGTATTGTCCGACAAAGCCAGCAACCAGTCGCAATGAGCCTATGACCTGCTGTGTGGGTTTAATTGAGGGAACAAGACGAGTGCCCCTTTACAGGCCAGGGGTGTGGAGAGGGTGGAGAGTGACAGGCAATCTGTCACAAGAAGAGTGGGCCCAGTATTGAGACCTGTGGGGTGCCACAGACCCTCGACCACTCAGGCAGGACCCGGGCCATTGATCATCGCTAGGAGCCTATCGAGGATGGATTTAGTCTGAAGCAGGCATCCGTGAAACAATGCTCCATAGTTTGGCTGACGTGCTTAAGCAGCTGGGTGTCAGTGCCTTTGGTAGAAGGGGTAGACTCCCTCTATACAACCCACAAAGCATTGTCTGTTTCACCCCTGAGACAGAAAAGGTGGTTTTCTGTGAGGGGCTGGACCCACTGTCATGTGGTGGCTTTCCCCCTCTCTCCGCCAACAGTCCCCATCAGCTGAATGGACTTTGTGGCTGACATGGTCTATATGTTTGTGTGTGGCTGAAGAGGGGGAAGCTGCAGGAGAAGAATGCAACCCATTGAGTCACATAGAAAAGGGAAAAGAACACGCTGAGTATCACAAGGGAGCATCTGCTAAGAGGAATGTGTACATGATGTCAAATGATAGTCCAAAGATAGGCCACCCTTCATAAAAACTGGAGAGGGTGATAAAGGGCATCCCTGACAAGAGGAGTCAAGAGGAAGGGAATCTAGTTTTTCTTGCCTTGTTGGAGAGTTTTCTTTATGAGTTTCCTTTGAAATACAACAAAGGTTTAGGAACATCTTGTAATTTTGTGATAGAGAAGTTGGGATGTTTCTATGACCATCTCTTTCTTAAAATATGCATTTAGTTAGTAGAACGGACATCAAATAAGGTCCCCCCCCTTCATTTTCTATAGGCATCAACAAAAAAGTTATTGATCGGGAAAAATAAAGCTTTGAAAAGCTCCCATACACATCCATTTGGATTCATAATCTGAATGCACACTTACTGTCAGTGGCAAAGCATTTTTATGAAGGCAACCAGATGTCCTTGAAACACCTACTCTAATACAGTTCCGATGAAACATAATTCTCAATACTGAGGTTTTATAAACAAACCTTTGCGTAAAGTAGTTGTGTAAAGAAAGGACATAGATATATTCAAGTCAAGATAGATTAAAGGCAAGTTTGGTATTTACGGATGCCAATTTAAATAAGTCTCTTGCAAATACTCAGCTGTAGTGAAGCCAAATTTCTAAAACTAATCTAGGATGCACTTGGATTAAACAATATGCAATCACCATTAGAATAATACAAACTGCTGACTGATCAGTTTGTGTTGATTCTATATTGTGCTAAAATTGGTGCTATTCCTTACAATTAAGAAGGTAAGCATAATTATGTAGACGATCTAGAAGGTTTTAAACTACAGAAAGGTGTTCTGCCTTGTGGAGGAACACTTGTAACAGTGTCATCTCCCCACCCATTTAGTCAATTTTAGATTGAGACTCAAATTGTACTCACCAACTCTCTCTGACTTTTTCAGATATGCTACCACCAAACACTAAGAAACAAACCCAAGAACATGACCTCCTTGATCAGGGGTGAAAATTTGTGAGCTTCAGCATAAATAAGTCCACATTAAATGGCTCAGTCTGAATTGCTTGCTATTTTCCACCTAACTAGATGTAGAAAGTGAATAATAATTAGAATAACCCCCCAAAAAAGGCTCAATTTGGTTAGTTTTTTTTCAGCTGGTGGCAGCAAATCAAAACTCTAAAATAAATACTTTCTACTATACTATATTTAAAAATTAGGTTTAAAATTCTAGTATGTGAAGACAGTTTTCTTCTACATAAATGAAAATGAAACATTTCAATAGTGCTGCATAGTTATTAGCAATCTTTGTATCAATCGAACATACTCAAATAATTTATCATTTATCATTTCTTAAACTGGTTAGACTCTTGTACCTGTATGTTTAGCATACATGTTATTTTACCAGTAACATTGTATGAACTCAAAGATAACAGCAACATCAATGTCAGAAAAAACTTTTTCTTTCTTGCACAAAGCAAATATTATCATAATCTTTCATTATATTGAGGTACATGTTTTTATAAAGTTCACTACAATAATAACAAACATTTAGAAGTGCATGTATGCATTTTAAAGGTGATATACAAATATTGGGTAAAGCCTTGGTAGGTGGTAGGTTTGGTCATTCCTGGCAAATCAAAAGAAACCTCTAAACGCAATTCTGTGAACCCTCACTGGTTAACCTCTTCAGGTACCTCTGAGCCAAATCTGTTGTTTGAATTCTGGAGGTATTATATTTTCCAAGCAGATTCTGTTCACAACCAAGTGGCTATTACCTGTAGATTTAGGTGCCACAGTAAGCAACCCGAACAGGGCAGATACAGAGTGTATACATACACACACACACAAGGAAACTACTGGTGACAACCTGAGGGAGTATGGTGGCATGTAGAATCCGGCTGCCAGGGGACCTGTCAGCTCCAGGTAAATGGTGGCCTGCCATTAGTCAAGAGCTGGCCATGTGTCGGCTGTGGCAAGAGCAAAGGTTGTATGTGTTGAAAACATACCTCTTGAGGTTATGCATAGAATAATTACCTTCCAGTAAAAAGCAATGATGAGCCATGAGCAGAGATGCACCAATAAATCAGTTGGTTGCCTGAATCTGCCAATAATAATTTTGTTACCAGTGATACCCTGTTTACAACAACAACAAAAAAATCAGATGCTTCTTGATCAACAATTAATACATACATAGGGACAAACAGGTTATGCTCAACAACACTATTATGTTTTGAAGTTGTTACAGTGTGGAGAGAAAATAGACTCACAATATCTGTGTGTGCGTAATACCTGATTTGTAACTTTTGTCCACCTGTTTGTGTGTAACTTTGGGTACTTGTATGTGTAAAACGTGATATGTAAACCGTAAAATAAATTTCGTGCATAACTTCGGATATTCGCAAGTGTTTGGTAAAACGTACACACAACTAAAAAAAAAAATCAGAGTACAAAATCCATTTACACATGCACAATTTCAAGTTACACTAATTTAAAACTAACTACGAATTCAAAATGGCTCCTACGCAAGCAAATGATTAAGTACGTATGCTCCAATCAGCTGAGTTACAACTGCTCAAGCGTTTTTGAGACTCATTTCAACTCTGGAGATTTGTGCTCACTTTCCTTCTAAACAATATGTCACTGTATTACCGCATTAAAAAAGAAGAGGGAAAAACTACTAAGTAATCGAAATACACTCAGGACTAAACACAAACATACATGAGTGAATCACAACACCAAAATTACTGTCTTATGGTGCATTCAAACCGCATGCTTTATCAGCGTCAGGCAAAGCTCACAAAGCATCTAGTTTGACGCTTCTATGTTGAAGCTTGCAAAGTCTGCCACTTCTGAGCAAAAAAGAGCGAATAGGCGGGGCTTCTTCTCTTGCCGGACATTCTGAACTATGGCAGATAGTATTGAGTGTGGTTTGGCTTTATTTACTAAATAAAGCTAGACAACGTCGACTTCGGCAACATAAGCGCCGTTTGTGGATACACCCTATTCTACGGATGCGTTCTGAGTTTGGGGAGTTTAACCATTTGCTCCAGGAGCTACGTATGGATGAGGTTCGCTTTCAGCAGTACTTCCGTCTGTCCCGCGCCTAATTTTACTACCTCCTGGGCCGCATCGGAGCTCAAATCTCCTACCAGGACACCAACTATAGGTTTTCTATTCCTCCCGAAGAGCGCCTGTCCATCTGTCTTCGGTAAGTGTTATTTATGATTTTTTAAATATGCGTTTTCTAGACTTAAAACGTAGGTTTTTCCTGCTCCCACTACATTCAAAATACATGTGGTGACATCGCTACAATTATAAACTCTGATTGGTTAACGCGCCACTTCAGGGCTGTCAGCACCGTCAAAAGTTCAACTAGCTGAACTTCTGCGCTGCTGGCTTTATGACCTTTGAAGCATGAAAAGCAGGAAAAGCCTGAAAAGTTGACAGAGCCAAAGCTCACAAAGTGCCGGAGAGACCGTGACGCTCCTCCAACGGGCTCCACCATAGACTTAACAT
Organism: Apricaphanius iberus; assembly: GCA_028564705.1. Lineage (NCBI taxonomy): Eukaryota > Metazoa > Chordata > Actinopteri > Cyprinodontiformes > Aphaniidae > Apricaphanius > Apricaphanius iberus. Next base: position 140,731 of record JAPXFQ010000251.1, read on the forward strand.
GTAATCTTGACGTCGCTGACGCTGACAAAGCCTGCGGTGTGAATGAACCATAATGAACTCACACACTGTCAGTTGTTCGGCTGCTCTCTGTCTCTAAGCCAAGACTGCCATCCACACCTGTGATGCATTCAATGTTGCATGGTAAATCCTATACACTACCCATTTTTACACGGTTTAAAGGCAAATTATTTAATATTCAAAATAGAAGACTCTTTCAGTTTTGTGACTATAGATTGATAGATTGGATTTCAAATTAAGCAAATTCAGATACAGTTTTTAATAACATTTATTCAAGTTGAGAATTTTATATTACATTTGAATAAAATTAATAACAATAAAACTTCTTAAAATTAATCACTATTCTTATGGCACAAAGTTCGGCCCATACATGTATATTTACAAACAATGTTATAATTTTTAAAATTGTCATTCTTTGTGTTAGAACTTAAAGGTCCTGAAATTTTATTCACTTCAGCAGCAGGTTTAGAGGGAAAGCAAAGAGTATTCAGATGACCCAGCTTCCTACCAGCATTTAGATGCATCATGTACGCACAAATCTCCAGACGTAAAATGAGTCTCAAAACCCATCTGATCTGTACGTATATGTGGTTTTGTCTGTGTGTATCAGGTGATTGGTGCATATGTACTTAATGATTTGCATGCTTAGGAGCAATTTTGAATTCGTAGTTAGTTTTAAGTTAGTGTAATTTGAAATTATACGCGTGTGAATGTATTTTGTACTAGTACTTTTTTTATATTTTTGTGTAGATTTTACCAAACACTTGCAAGATAGTGCAAGATGCTGTACGTACTGTATATGTCCCTTTCAAAATCTGTCTCTTTTGGAACTTGGTTAGCAATTCTAGCCGTACTATCCTTAAAGCTGCAATCCGGGTGATTTATTTATGTATTAAAGTTTTATATATTTTTAAAATTAGGTGGGGTTCAGTACTATGATAAAAGGCTAGTGCTCCAAATCATTTATTTTTTTTTCTTAAGTCCCTCTTTCCTCCAATAGACCACTATGCAATTTAGACTGAGCGGCACATTTTTTTATTCAATAAAATTCAAGTTTCTAGTGTATTGCCTGTCAATCAGCGCGCATGCACATCACACAAACCTGAGGAGATGGGGCCGATATGTGCCCCCCCAATTTACATCAGAGATGCATTTTAACATGGAGATAGGCTACCATCAAATTTTAAAAGGCTTCAAACTGACGCAGCTTTGGACACATTTCTGCTTAACAGGTAATACAGTCAATTATTCAGTAAAGCAAAACAATATAATATTTTATTGATAAAGTACATAATGACATGCTGTGAAATCGCAGAAGATGCGCATGCCCAATTGTATGGGGGGGATAGAGGGAGTGGAAAGCTCGGAAGAGGGGTTGGGAGAAAGGATGTTTTGGGAGGGGCCTTCGTATGTTGGTTAAAAAAAAACTCACTCCCAGAAATTATCCGGAATGCAGCTTTAATGATTGTTAAGATAAGATAGTAAAATATCTGATGTGATGTTGCCCATGTACGTAATATAAATAACTATTGGAGGTTTACTGTGAAAAAACTAGAAAAACATTGTTAGCTGCTGTTCTCAAAAGAAATAAAATGTGTATCACCATTTCAAAGCTTTACAAAAATTGGGTAGTAGGTTAAAAAAACAAACAAATAAACAAAGTTTGATAAGTCTTTTAATGGCAGCAATTAGAAAGAAGCTCCCAAGAAAAATGTAAAAAAATAAAATAAATAAATATAGGACAAAAACGTTATGTTAGAGAACATAGAGAGTAACCTTGTCAACATTGTAAGATTCCCCTTGATTACAACAAAGGTTCCAAATAGCTTAAATGTGCTCTATGAATCCCTGTTGATACACATTTTGTTTATAAAAAAAACATAATTTTATTAAATAAATCTACCATTTTGCAAAAATCTGTCCTCCAAAGTATTCATCCATTAACATCAACACACCACAACTTTTTTTCTTTGATCAGTCAACTTCTTGAGAGCTAATTTATTTTGCAGGTTACCTTTTTTTCTTTTTTTTTCTTTTGATCTTTAACTTATATTTTCTCTGCCCCACTTTGACCCCATCCAATCAGCCTACACCTTAAAAAGGTGGTACTTTGGTGACTGGGTCGTACAAGGGCTGAAACATCATCAGAAAGAGCTGGTGAATCATTAGCTTGGTTTGGTGCCAGCCAGGGCTAAGTCATTAGCTATGTCAATGATCTGCCCTCTAGACAGAATCTCTTTTATTTTAAATACATCAGACGGCTGCCATGCTGTTAGGTATTCTAAAGATAATTGCATTCCATGGCTCAACCTCAGAAGGTAGTTCTCATCTTCATTGTTTTTGCTTAGAGATTTTGGACCTGACAGGAGCCATTGCAGTCCTTAGTCAGAGTTAGTTATTTTCACCCATTATGTGCTAGTTTTGGATACCCAGGGATGTCAGACGTCTCAGAGTCACTGTAACTTTGTTAAGCACAATGCCAACCCCTATGTACAGCTCAAGACAGGGCAGGAGGGAAGTGAGGTGGACAAAGCAAGCTATTGTGGGTGAGGGTAGAGGAATAGTGTGCAGAACCATATGTGCCTTTCCCACAGTTATCAGTTAGAGGCCAGCATTCGAAAATAACAGACAATGGCTACTAACAGTGAAGGATGGCGAGAATTAACAGTTGTGATAGAATAAAACAACGGACTGTTTTGAAACATGCTTTAATATTGCACTGCAATTTTTTTTTCGTTTTCTTAACTTTTTTAAAGAGCAGTTAAAAAATTTATGATTCAGCTTTCCAAATATTTCTAACACCTTAGTAAAATAGTTTGGTGGTTTTGTTACACTGCCAAGAATTTTTTTATAAGACGTATCAACAGATATATGTTGTTTTTATTTTAATACATATAATTGTAGTATGCATCCTAAAAATGCAGAAAAAAAGAGGGAAGAGCCCAAACAGGAGAAGACAACCACTGCGATTATTTATACATTTTAGTCATATGGTGATAAATATGTATCATTTTATAAACCATTAGCAAAGAACAGGCTTGCTTTTTGCATGTGAACAGTGCCTTCTCCCTGAACTGAAAGTCTGTAACCTGGCATAACACACTGACCAGAAGGGTCCCCAGACAGCAGAGGAGAAAGAGACAGAAAACAATCCTCTGCTTGTTTCTGTTTTACCTCTTTTGACATGACCTGACCCTTCCATCGATCTCACCACACAATGAGCTTCCTCCTGGAGAGTAGACCTTATCTATTTATGTGTTGGTGTGTTTGTGACATTTTTTTTATATATATATATATATATATATATATATATATATATATATATATATATATATATAAATATATATAAATAAATCCCCTCTCGCCCACCGTGGGCGGTGTTTCGATTCGGGTTCTGGAAGCTGCTCCGATTACCACGGGTACTACTGTCACCTTCATCCATCCATCCGTCCATCCATCCGTCCATCCATCCATCTATCTATCTATCTATCTATCTATCTATCTATCTATCTATCTATCTATCTATCTATCTATCTATCTATCTATCTATCTATCTATCTATCTATCTATCTATCTATCTATCTATCTGTGTGTTTGTGTGTGTCTTGCTTCTTTTCTTTCCTGAGATGCAGATTATGCATGATTGCAAAGGTACGTTTATTTCATTTAAAAAAACAACAACATATTTTTAAATCACATTTGATGATCAGTTGTAGTCACTTATCGCATTTTTTTCCTTGTCAGGTTAAGGAGCATTTACCCATTGAGTAGCAAAGACAAAATGTTTGTGCTTACGCTTGCCAACAGAAATGACAAAACATTTTTTTAAATCATTTTACTACACACACACACACACACACGCATACACGCCTAAACACACACACACCGCTATCCATCCACCCACCCACACAACCACACATAGGCTATGTATATACATATACAGACTACTCATCTTATCTTACTTGCAAGAGGACATACAATATAGTGAGTAAATCATGACCCCTGCCAAAAAAGGGAAGAAAAATCTAAATAAAAAGAGAAAACAAAATAAGACAGAAAATAGAAAATGGAGACAAGAAAGAAATGAAGATGGAGTTGTTTGGGCAGAGGAAGTGACTGGAGATAAAAATAACTAGTGATGCGACACAGAACAGATCTTGGTGGTGCTTCTGTTGTTCTCGAGGATGGCCTGATCAGCAAAATCCAAGAAAGAGAGAAGAGGGAATGAGAGACACCATGCAGAGGATGGATGGATGGATGGATGGATGAAAAGTTTTGTGAAATTTTTGGGAATGTTTAACATGCAAGTATTTGTTAAATGTTTATATAATAATTTTCTTAATTAGATTCCGTTAAAAGATGATAACCAATTAATGTTGTACCTGCAGAAGAAAACTTGCTTGACGCTTGCATTTCATATAAATCCAAATTCGTTGTTCTTTACTCTAGGAAAGGATATTGAAGCTGCTGACAATCAGATAATTTGAAATGCAGTTTTTCTGATATTCTGCAAAAAATTAGGGACTGAACATAAAAAAATGTATCAGCAGACTAGTGCATACAGGAAATTATGAAATATAAAGCAGACTTTATGCATCACAAATGGCTTAAGAACACCTGCGCTGACAGTTCACTTAGATTTATCAATAACTTTAAAATATTCTCTGGTGCAAAACATATCTTCAAAGACAATAAGTGCTATCAGAACAAACCCAAACTGAGATTCCAGACCTTGAATATGTTTTGCTATCTTAATCAGAAAGTTCTGGATGTTCTTGCTTCCCCACCAGCACACCAAGCAATGATGATGCCACCAGCACAAACAGCAGAAAGCAGAGATGTACAGTGTTCATCATAGCAATGTTATTCTACTCATCACCAACAAATAAATCTGCCTTTACAACTTTCCTATTTTTTTTTATTATTGACTTCATCACTGATTGTAATCTTCAAGCTCTATTTTTATTGGAATCCTGGTTCAATGTAAATAATGAAACATCTACATTGACAGCGTCCACTCCTTCATATTACAATGTTCTAAGTGAGAGCAGGAAAGACACATGAGATGGAGGCGCTACTACATTTTTCATGAGTCAATACACTTTAAAAATGTATTCGTGGGTACATTTGACTCATTTGTGTCTCTTGTTCTCCAGATAAAGGATCCTAAAATAGCTTTATTTCTGACTTCACATAAAAACCCTACTCTGTTGAGACATAGCTCTCATCAAAGTTTTCATTGGCATCTTTATAAATACAGATTGTAGTAGAACCATAGTTCCGGTACTTTTGGACTTCAGTGCAACAATCGACATGGTTGACCATGATATATTACGGAAATGAGAGCTGGGTCGGACTCTCTGGAACAGTACTTGGATTATTTGAAAATTAGCTAAAGAAGAGGAACTTATTTGTGCCAATAGGACATTTCTCATCAGAACACAGAAATCTCCTGTGGCATTCCTAAGGGTTCCATCCTGGGGCCATTCCTATTTGATATATGCATGCTCGTAATAACCAAGAATATAACAAACAATAACATTAGTTACCATAACTATGCAGATGATGCTCAGGTTTACATTACAATGTCAGCAGGTGACTTTTAACCCATTCAAACTTTAGTTAATACAGCTAAAAAACAATAATCAGACCTGAAATCCAGGTACAGTAATGGCCTCGGAGGTCGGATGAATTACAGCATTAGTGTCCTCACAGGTCGCCTAAAAAATCAACCAGACAGCTGCAGCTGATTAAATGCTGCTGCTCACATCCTCACTAGAGCTAGGTAAGTAGAACACATCACCCCTGTTCTGAAGTCCACACACAGGCTTATCAACCCTAGAAATAAAACCTTCCATGGAGAGGCAACTGTTAGTTTCTATGCTCCTTTTATCTTGAACAAACTTTCAGACCACTGAAAAGCTGCTGAAAGACGAGTTCCTTTAAATTAAGGCTAAAAACCCATCTGTTTACAGCTGCATTTGAGAAAGCAGTGAATAATGTTGACGTGTGATCTGTTATGCAACTCTAATGTTGTGTTTTAGTATTTAAAGCACCTTGAGTTGCCTTATTGTTAAACATGTGATATACAAAGAAAGTTGCCTTGCCTTGACATTAGGATTCAAATTATCTGATGACTAGTGCAAGCTCCTTTATAATTTTAGGGGTAGACCTATTTTAAAGTCCATGGCTAACAAACAGCTGGGGCAAAACATCTTGAGTTCCATCTCTAAAAAAAAAAAAAACACAAAAAAAAAAAAACATTTTTGTGTGTGTTTTTTTTCTTTCTGTTAGTGTGTAACTGACAACATCATGTTTCTATCCTGGCACCATATGCCATCCATGTTGCTTAACAACCTCCTGAGTGGAGTCTGAAAAAGACCATAAAAAATAGGCGATCACGGATAACGCCTGATGGCCATTCTTGGCATCAGGAGGGGGGTCCCCTCCTCCTGAAGCAGGGCTAATTAACTGGCAGGCTTATCTAATGATACCCCTATCTCTCTCTTTCTGTTTACGTCTCTCTCTCCTCAGCCTAGACCCCCTAGACATCTCTCCCTACACGGTGACTTTGTCTTCTATTATTATTCTGGCACTGATGCCTCAGTAGGTAGTAAAAAGCCTGTTGACCAGTCAGTAGCAAATGGAGAAGAGAGCTGTGACTGTGGGTAATTAAAGTTCCCAAGGTCTCAGGTCCTCAGGGTTTAAAAGGAAGAGAGGAGCTGAAGCTTTGACGGACTGACACTGGGGCTGATACATTGACAGTCTTTATGGAACAAACAAAAAAAAAACATTTAATTATTTAATTTTATGTGCAATCAAAGTGCTCTACAATTACACTTCACTCTTAAACAATGTGTATAACTTAAGTTTATGACTCTTCACAAATGTTTACACTTGTCTTGCATTACTGTACTAATGCTGTGAGCAAAGGAAGTTAGATTAGCAATTGTCATCAGCCAACATACAACAGAAAATACAGTGATGCTAGGAATTTGTTTCTACATTTTATTTAGTTATTTTCTTTATTTAGTTTATAATTTTAGTTTATTGCTTGGCATCCCATTATTTTGGCACATTTTCATCTCCGTATTATTCCCCTTCCTGCCCTTGCATATTTTCATCTTTTGTTTCTTTGTTTGGTGTTTTACCTTTTATGTTTCCTTGGTTGATCAGTCTTTGTTAGTTTCTCTTAATAGTCTTATCTCCAGTAAGTTTCTGGTTTCTTATTTGGGAAGTTTTTTTTTTTCCGGTTTTCGTCTCCTGTTTAGTACTTCCTATTTCCTGCCATACACTCTCTGTTATCCCCTGCCCTTGTAGGTTAATTGTCTCCAGCTGTTCCCTATCTCCCTGATTACTTTCCCATTGATACCTCAGCCCTTTTAAACCCCAGTGTCTTCGCCAGTTCGTTGTCGTATAATTTGTTAGTTATTACCTCATTTTCTCACTGTTTCATTTTTTTTGTAAGTTTTTCCTTTAATAAAGCTCATGACCACATGGTGCAGCATTTGGTTACTCTTTTTCCCCCCCAAACAATGATACTGACATGGTCGTAAATAAAAAAACACTCAATGGTTATCAGTTTTGCACCTGAAACCCTTAAGGTAATAAGCAAAACAAATATCTTCTTTTCGATGCCATTGTATTTCTGGTTGTGGCCCCCCTATGAAAATCCAATGTCTTTGTTTGACATGTAAAGGTTCTTTACCATATTCTACTTTCTTGTGTTTCTATTTTTTCACACCTAAGGATTCTATGCTCAAAGTTTTACTGTTGATTTCTTTTTTTATGAAATCATTACAGAAGGCATTGAAGTCACACTGAAACAAAAGTCAAAATATATCCATATTTTACATTAAATTCTAGGTTTTAGCTTCATTCAGTCTAAACAAAAACTATTTACTTAGTAGCATCGTATTAGTGTGTTTTCATCAGAAAAAATTTGGAACTTGGAAAAATGCATTTTGTGACATTGGCAACTTTGGTTAGCACAGCATTTTCCACCTTCCTGCTTGTAATACTTACCTGCAAACATTTGAAAACAGTTCTTTTTTACCTTGCATATGGAATACCACTCTGCGTTAGACCTGCCTGTCTCAATAGTCAGAGCTGGGATCTAGGAATAAAATCACATCCAAGTTCAGCATGTTCTAGTTACAAATCAGAAAAGCTATGGAAATTCCTAATTAGTGTGGTGGTATCCATTAGTAGCAATAGATGACCCTGAAGTAAGTCTTCTCTCAGTTTCATACATGCAGTTATGAAGAAAAGATACACAAGCAGAGGTTGTATAGATGTGTGTGTTCCACTGGTTTAATTATGTAAAAACTGTCACAAGAGCCATTAAATATTTTATATTTGCAAAATAAAATGTATTTATTTGTTTGGTAACCATAATGAATATTAACCTTTGGGGTTTTTCAATGACTTTTGATTCTTGAAGTTGTAATCCTAACTTCTTGAGGTGTCCTTGTATGTGTGTGTTGGATATCTTTCACAATTTGAAACAAGGATTTAAAAATTATGCCCAAACAAATTAGAGTGTGCTCCAATTGCAAGTCAGAACAGCAGTAGGATTTTATAGGTGTTGCGGTGTAACTATAATCACCCAACTGATTAACCACTACTATTGATAAACTCTGTGTGGATCTGCTGTATGTGTTGGGGTGATTATATATGAAACAGAATGAGTTCTTCACAGTATTACTGGATAAATATGTGTGTGTGTGTCTGTGTGTGTGTGTGTGTGTGTGTGTGTTGGTTGGTTGGGGGTCGGGGGGGTGACAAGAACAATATAGAGAAAAGCAAGGTCAAAGCCACAGAAAAAGCCCTAAAATCAAGTTATTTTACTTTGTTAAAAATACTAAGTTGACCGGTCAGTTTGCAACCCCATATTCTTCTTTTCTCTCCTTCCTTCTTGCCTTCCTTCCCCTCCTCCTTTTTTTGGTGGCATACTTAAGCTGGGTCAAGCAGAAACGCTAGCCCAGTTTCCGCCGCTATGGCCGATAAGGCATTGTACCTTGGCTCAGTAAACAATGGGATGCCATCTGTCCATTAGTGAGAGCACAACGTGAGCAGAGAGAGAAAGATATAAAAAGAGAAAGAAAAATGACCCATTTGTGAGTCCAGTGCAAGAACACAAAACCCAGAGATGCACACTCCTTAGCAAGGGATAATGCATAATGGGAAGTTGGTATAACATTTATGCCATGAAGAATGAACAACTTTTTTCACATTCTATCATGAAAATGTCCTATGTTAGTATAAAAACATTTTAATCTTTTTCACCCTTTAAAGGCACTAAAATATAAATATTTCTTCAATTTTGAGAAATAAATCTAATACATTATTATTAAAATTTTTGACAAAAGATGTTTTACGCTGAGGTGTTAGATGAGTTAATAAGGTTACAACTGAATGAAACCCCTGAGGCCTTTTCACCATAAGAGGAGATCACAAAGACTGCCTGAGGGGACTCATGTCTGCCTCTGGCATTGACCCCAAAAAGACCTTCTCAAAATATTCCCGGAGGCTCAATTATATCTGCAACTCACATTCAGATGTGAAAAACTGTGAATTGAAGAAAAAATATTCATCTGCAGTTAGAAAAAGAGGCTAAAACAAAATCTTATCCCTCCTTTTGGGATGAGGGAAAGATCAAAAGACATGGTGGGGGAAATTTCATACGACGATTCAGCTGTATGGAAATAGGTACACTGTCAGTCTGATAGAAATAAAAAAACAACAACAACAAAACATATTAACATGTTATCGATTAATTTGATAACAATCCTGGTTTGGTAAGAAAAAAGTCTGTTCAGGTAATTGTTCATTTTGAAATAAATAAATAAAAAGAAGTTAGGTAGATGCATTACAAAAACAAACCTAGAAACTATTATCCCACGCTGAAATATCTAAAGCTCAATCTGACTGGATGGAGAGAATATGATCATCAATTTTTTATGCTAAAGCCACATTGTCTTAAATTGATTCATAATTTGACTGAGCAATGTGATCCAAACTAGGAATTTCCTGATCCCAATCTCAAGATCGGGACAATATTTTTAAATTTTTTTTAGTCATCGGAGATCGACTATATCAGCTGACGAGTCGCCCCAATTTTTACGCAAGTACTTCCTATTTACGTTGATGGAGATTGCACAATAATTCAAACCTTCATACTTCTGCAAACAAGGGTTCTCAATTACCACAAATCAGCATCGCAGAATAAACACAATTCTAATCTGGGTAAACTTCAACAGATATGCTTAACTATACTTTAAACTATATAATAAAGAACTCATCTACTGGCATTTCACGCAAAAATAAACTAAAACAAGCAGAGAAAGACTTCTCTCAGCTCAGGCCATAGACTGTAAATACAATGGACTAACCCTTGGGTGACATCACCCACAGGTTTCTGAAGAGCAGAAAATGAAGCCAACTGGGCGGTTCCCACGGCCATCCCTCACCTCGTCACTTTCAGAAAATCCCAAAATGGGCAAAGAGGTGGAGCTGAGAGTGGCACTGTGAGGCTGGGAGTGTAGGGTGGACGCTCCGAGCCAACATAGCTACAAGCTAGTCAGAAGCTAGTCTGGAGCTAGTCTGGAGCTAACTGAAGCTAACGGCTTCACATTCTGTAAGCCAACCAAATAATTTTTTTTTTATATTACTGTACCAAGTAAGTGTTTTTTTTCATTTTACTGTTGTTTTTTATTTTGATTTCATTGGGTTTACAAAAATAATGGTAATGCTTATTAATGAAATAAGTCTTATTAAAAAGTTCAGTTTTGTTACTTTCTAAAAATGTATTTCAGTTTCAAAAATGTCAATACTAAAGGCAAAATATCAGATCGAGAATCGAAATCGGATCGCTTTTGAGGTTAAAGGATTGGATCGGGTTAAGCGGTCTAAAATGTTGATTGGGACATCCCTAATCCAAACCATTTAATTGAGCTCAGGCTGTATGTCTAGTGTATTTGACATGAATCTCTGGTCCTAACTAAAGGCTATTCTAACAGGTTTTCTGCCTGGATTTACCTCTATACATTTTTCATTCAATTGTGGGCAACAAAACCGTCCTGGCTCAAGAAAATCATTCGTAACGCATGATACTGATGTCACCATGACTAAACATGCCATGCTGTTTTGTATCCCAACGTAGCTGTGGAATACTCCATAATGTTAACACTGCTTTGTTCCTTTGTATTAATGATGGTGATTGTTCACTAATGTTCCTTAACAAACCTCTGATGCCTTCACACAACAGGTACTGATGGTAAATGACATCGTTGGACTCAGTTTGCTAACTAGGTGTCATCCAAATGCAAGTATGAGCACTGGATTTTATTTATTGCTACCAGGTGATGGGGTTTGAACACAATTGAATGCAACACTTTATTTCATTCCTAGAACGTTTTGATTATATCTATGGATAAAAACCTACTGAAATATAACAAATTCTGAAAAAAAATAAAGGTGTAAATATACTTTTGGAAGACAAATTTTTTTAATCAACCATTTCTGCCTAATATTCCTCAGCTTTAACCATAGACCACATCAAGTCACACAAATTGTCATGTACAGTTGCAAACTTTGCTGGAGTGCTAAATAACTCCTCTGTATTAATACAAAAAAAAAATCCTCTCAATGGTTTCAAGCATAAGCTCCTATTTTACCCTTTCTCTGTCTCCCTCTGTCTGCACTCATTTTCCTCTCTTTCTATCCACAGCCTTCTCTTTGTAGCTCACATTTTTTTTTCTTTCACACCCACCGATGAAACTGCTAGAAATGGTAGCATCACAGGTTTGCAGCTGAGGAGTTACAGGTACAAATGCCTGCTTTAGATGGCTTTCTGCGGTATGATTCTGACACTCCAAGGACACTGAAGAAGTGCGCTAATAAAACTATTCAGAAACAGTTGTGCATCAGTGTCAGACCTTTGGAGTGTTGTAAGTATGAAAATATATAAGTACACAATGCATGTTAAAGGTATGTTGATGTAACTTAATGTACATGGAGATTTGCTAAGTTTGTGTGATCAGTGTGTGGCGGCTCATGGGTGTCCTGCGCTTAGTGCTTTGGGAGCCTAGTACAGATCTCACTTCTATCCCTTGGAAAAAAAAAAATCTTCGTGAGTGTTTTTAACAGGCAATCTTTTTTTTCTTAAGGCTGTAATTCTCTCATCAAGTGTGGGGGTGAAAATTGAAATGATATAGAGTATGATATAAAGTATGCTCTTAAAGAAAACATGCAAATATAGCATTTGAGAAAATTTCATGAAAACGGGTGCAAAGAAATCAATATTTCTAATGAATTTGTAGTCTTTCATACCTAAGAGCTTAATGCGATACAGGTTTCTTTCAGTCATTTTACGTAATAGTTTTAATAGGTTTTTAACAGTTGCACCTTATAAAGGTATTGACACATATTGTATGGTGACAAGGTAAAAATAGGTCCTAGTCCAGAAATTTTGTTTTGCCAGAGTTCAAGACATTAAACTTCTTTAATTATCTGTCTGACTTTCAGTGTTGGGGAAAGTTCCCTTTTTATAAGAGTTATAAGTTTGAAATTTAGTTCACACATTTTAAAATGAACTAGTTCAGTTCATAGTTCATAATTCAAATGTTTTAAATAAGTTCACAGTTTCAAAAATTAACTGTGAAGTGAGCTATTACCCTCAGAATACTGGCATTTTCCAATTGTTGCCACGCTATCAATCTATGTTTGTGCCCAGCTGCAGCTTTTACCGCATACAGTATGCTCTCAAAAAAAAAACAAAAAACAACCTTTTTATTGTTTTTTGGGGAATTAATGAACAGTTGGATGAAGCCATGCTGGAGTAAGAAACTAAGGCTGTAACCTCAAAGTGCAATATTCAAATTGCAAATCATTTAAACATGAATTAACTTTCCTCAGTTTTCAGTTTCTGTGAATGTATTTTCTGAGTCGTTTGCCCAGAGAAAATGTATAGAACTTGGGTTATAAAGTGCAACAATTAGTCCAAATAAGAAAGTTTGCAATTCCTTACTTACATTAATGAAAGCTGGACATTCCATTTTTCTTAAAGGCCGCAGGTCTCCAACAATATACTGCATTGTCAGGTTGTCCAGCTGGGTGAGGAAGACAACACTGCTACTAAACCCAGTTATTTGGTTTTGAGTAGTAGATGATCTGTTTTAGTACGTTATTGTCATGTCTTTTAATTTTTATAGTGACTTGCACATACCTCGAAAGACTAGCCGGTAAGAAATTTTTCGACCTGGATCACCACTACACTTTTCAAAAAATCTTTTAGGTGGTCATACAAAGATGCCGCTTTATTCATTCATGCCAAATTTCTGCTGCATATACTGGAATTTGCCTGCATACTTTGCAGTTTGACACTAGAAGCATACGCGGTGGAACTCAGGGACTAGTGTTGCCAGATTTTATCTTTTCCCCTGTTTTAAAAACTATGGCTTAAGCCGGACTTTTGTCGGCAAGGCTCAAATGAACTCTGGCATTACTTGAAAAAAAAAAAAAAGAACTGGGAGAGAGCGCTGTTCACAAACGTTAGAATGAGTGCATTCACTATAATGTTCGTCAAACAAAAAATGAGTGAGTCCAGTTTACGTTCACAACAAAATATGAATGAATTCATGAATGATCGTTCAATTAACTAATTCAGGAACAACACTGACTTTAATGGTAATTTTGGCAAAGCAGCTATTTCTAGTAGCTATTTGTGAAGATTGACTAAGTATCTTACCTGGCTGGCAAATTGTCTTTTCTTTCCTGCTTTGAAAAGTGGCTAAAATAAATTGTGCTTTGTGTCACATCATTATTTAACCATGAAAACTAAGTCTTAAATTGATAATAAAAAGAGTTATCAGCTTAAAAAAGTTAAAGTCAAAATGTTATGGATGCTTCTAGAGGTGTCACAAGATTGAGTTTAGATGGTTCTAAATATTGAGATTATGCTTCTGCAATAAATAAGAATTGAAAAGGCTTCACTGCTTTACAAAGATAAAAATAATTATTGGGTGCACTGTTATTTAAAGATATAATTAGGATGCAAACAGATTGGAATTAAAATTAGGCAGGAAAAAAAGCGTCCCTGGAAAAGTAAAACAAAACATGCCTAGATATAAATCAAAAACATCAACTTTTCTCAGGTAAAGACTAGTTTCATTATTACTGTCCTGTGAGTATGAGCAGACCATAGATGACAATACTGCTAGTTTAAGAAGTCTAATTAGCTTTTACGAGGTTTAATGGATAACAGCACACTGTTATGAAAACCATATACCATCTTGCTACAAGTTAACTCATTTAGGACTACCTACTAGGCAGCTTGTTGCAGCTGGAGGCAGAGGACTACTCCTGTTCTTTCATTCTGCATTAGTAAACAAAAATACCTGAAAAAAACACCTTACTTTGGCATAAAGCCTGAAATTCATTACATTCCTAAATTCCTAATACTGTGTGCTTTTTGGTGGTTCAAATATCCCCATTTTCTTTTTACAACCTCCTTCACATGCATATTCAGGTGATGCATTTTACTTAAGCCTCTTTCACAAGAGGCTTAAGTGATATTCCCAGGACGGTGGGTCTTATGAATGCAGGAATCTTGCTGCATTCCTGCTGGCACGTTTGATAGTAATATTACCGTAATATTGCTGCAACGGTGGTCTTATGAATGAAACTGCAACGGCTGCAACAGACAGGGATGTCATGATGATGTGTTGAATGTGTGCTGAGGTCCAGCCGGCAACAGTATGTAAAACGCAAGTAAACATGGGTAGTTCATTTAGCATTTGTAAACTATATCAGCTGAGAAGGTAAACTGGAGTGATGCAGAGGTCCGGGAGGTTCTGGCTTTTAGAGCTGAACAGCAGATCACCAGACAGTTCATGGTTGCTCTGAAGGACTTGCACCTTTTGGGGCACCTTCAAAAAGACTTGAGCAGTGGGGCTTCAATCGGGCTAAAAAACAAATTATGTCCAATTATTTTCTTTGTTTACCATGGACTCTTCCGTGACACAATTTATACCAAACCCAGCACATCTCAGCCAAGAAACCACCCCCCTTCATCCCGTCATGGTGCAATCTTTTATGAAAAGTATCTGATGGCGGCAAATTGCGGACCACCTATGAATGACGAAAAGGCTCACTGATGTTGGCACCAATGCTGGCATTAATGTTGGCGTTGTCTTGTGAAAGTGGCTATACTTTGAAAAACTTTGCTTCTCCATCAGTATAGATAATGAATATGATTTAATTGGTATTTTGCTTTAAACCGGTAATGCTAATAATTATTTCAGGTGAACCATTAAAACTGGTCGACTTTTAAATATCTAAATTAAATAGAGCAATAATGTCATATTCAGAAGCTGGTTTTGATTACAGACATAGAATGGAGAGAAATGCTCCACATATTGAGGGAAAGTGTCACAGTTCCTAAGGAAAGAAGGTTTAGGGTTACCTGCTGACTTTAAAGTCTATATTGTCACTTAGATTTTTTTAACCTTTCACCCCAACAGACCACACTGTAATATTGGTGTTTTTTATGTACTGTAACTTTAGAAACTTGTACCAAAGAAGACAGAGGATAAGGCGGATTGGATTTGAAGATAGATCTGAATTATCTCTAAATCTTTCAGCTTGCTTTGGACCATTGCATTACTTTCTTTAACCCCCATCGCCCCCTATCTACCTTTTAGTGATGATGGTTTAGAAAAGATTCTTTAAAATGATTAGAGCAGAATAAATGGTGACGTGGTCTTGGGGCCTGGAGGCAGAGCTGATGTGAGATTTCAGATGCTATCTGCCGGGTGAAGCTTTACTCACCTAGAAATGCAACAACATAGTGAATAACTATTCTTCACAGTAATAATTTACAGGATTCACATGTAGATTTTTGAAAACCATTTTAAAACTGGGGTAACTCATATACCCTAACTGGTATCATCAGTGAACCAATGTCTATTGATTTAAACCACTTTATTGCAGTACGCCATGTTGGTTTTCAATATATTTAATTATATTGTAAACAGTATTTTAATGTTTAAAGCATATACTGAAAAATATGCATTGCTTCTGCTCATATGCCTGTGTTTGCATGCTTCTCATCTATCAGTCCTCAACAACATTAAATACGGTCTGCTTATGCATATGGTTACTAACAACTAACTACCATTTCAAGTCTGCGTGTGTGTCTAAGGTCATGGCTTGATGCATATCTATCTTTTTGTGTTACAGGGCCTTAGGGAGGCTACTGAAATCTGATAATCCGAACAGGAGTGTAAATAACTGCCTGCTTTAACATCACTGGGAAGACGATACACCTTGAGGTTCATATGCTTGTGAGTGCATTATTCTATACATTTCTCCAAGTTATTGGAGATGGAATGCATGCATGTTCAATGCATTATGTTGATTGTATCACT
The DNA here is from genome assembly GCA_028564705.1 of Apricaphanius iberus. Taxonomy (NCBI): domain Eukaryota; kingdom Metazoa; phylum Chordata; class Actinopteri; order Cyprinodontiformes; family Aphaniidae; genus Apricaphanius; species Apricaphanius iberus. Next base: position 157,179 of record JAPXFQ010000251.1, read on the forward strand.
ATCTTGCAGCCTATTTACAATACATTAGCTCAACATATTCTACCTAACCATCTGTAAAGTTTTTTTTTGTGTGTGTAAATTTATGTGAGTTTTTTTAGTATTAGTTCCCTTATTAACTATAACAGAATGATACCATGTTGCTCTAAGTTTGTGGAAAAGTGAAGAACTTTTTAGAGCATCACCTGGATAATAGCCAGTCAACCAATCACTGTTTTAGCTGATTTTTTTATTGTAAAGGAAATCAAACTCACAATGTTCATATCCTGGGTATACATTGCTATATTATTGGATTAACTGTATACAGTGGACCTCTGGTATTTACTGCCGTTAGGAACCAAAACCGTCCATAAAAAATACAGACCCACTGTAAAGTGCTTAAACGTGCCAATGTCAGTAGTTCAAACACCAAAAATAAGTTAATATGCAAAAATAGGCATAATGAAAGCCATTGGGCACTACTGCAGAACCTAACATCTACATACTTCCTTATCTCTGCTCTTGTGGGTAAAGCCAATCAGCATCAATGAAAATGAATTGCACTGCTAGACTAGCAACTTTAAAAATGCCTGCCAATAGTGTGCCAAGTAGCATTGTTCCTAGGTATTTCTGTTTCACAAGCTGCATTTTCTTTCAAATATTTTAAACATACTCCTCAAAAAAATCCATGAATAAGCCCAGAAAAAACTCCCAAGTAGGTAAATCTACGAATACTGAACTGCGAATAGGTGGGGTCCACTGTACACCACATATGTAAACTGTAGGGTTTGTGTCTTTTTTTTTACAGCAAAGCATCATTCCTGTCACTTAATGAAAATACATTTGTGGAGGATACTGTCTGTGACAACAATTTACATACAACTACAAGACTTGGAAAAGTACAGCTACTTAAAATCTTTATGTTGTTGAATACATGACAAGATGTAACAAAATCCATAAGGTATCTGGACTCATAAAGGTGGGAGCCTTCACCAACGTGAAAACACTGAGGGTAAAGATGAAGGTTGTTACTGAGAAACTATTGGGAATAAAGTAAGTTTATGTTATGTTTATGTATTTCTTCGGTTTGGGCATTTTCAACTTGAGGTGTTTTAAATTGTTGAGTTGCTGACTGACTAGCTGTTTGCAAATCCATGCATAAAATGCTGTCAAGAATCAAACTTTATAAAACAGTTTTTTGTTACTAACTCAACCTTAAGTTTATGTCTAAAGAAGCTGCCTGTAATAATAGAAGAAAATCTCTTTCCGCCGTCCAACCTGTCTTCGGAGTTTCATGAAATATTTCTGAAAGTCAAACAAACCGACTGAAGCATTTCAAAGAGGATAAGGGAAAGCAGGATGGTTCATATGCTATGCATGTACAGCTTCATGTGTTTCTTCATTCTTCACCTAGAGCTTAAGGAGAGCCCAACAGCTTAGAAAAAAGAAAGCTGGGGGTTTTATGCATGAAACCACATACTGGCAAGAGTAATGTAAAAGCAAACACAAAATGCAACTTACTTTTATTCAACCACACTGCCTGCCAATGCAAAGATAGCTGAGCTTTAAACTGATGCAACTGATCGGTCCAAAAGCTAGAAGGACATGGTTCTACAGGGCAGCTGACCCCGTGAGAGCCGTCTATCCAAGGGCTCTTGGGTTCAAAAGATGAACAAAGTAAAAAACAAAATAAATCACACATTTTTCAGCATTATATGTAAACATACATTTTTTACATGTATAAGAAAGGAGACTCAGAATCCATTACCTGTTATTAACAAGTTGTGCAGGGTATGCATTTAGTTACAGGGCAATTGCAAGTTATATATATATATATATATATATATATATATATATATATATATATATGTGTGTGTGTGTGTGTGTGCCCGGGAATGTCCTGAGCTTTTCATTTAGCTTTTGCTAAGTGTCTAAATTCATGAGAGCACATTTGGACAGGTTCTATAGTCTGAGCCCCTGTCTCATGCAATCTTCATTGAAGGCTTTGATGTCTGACCTCTGCCCCTCTCATTGTAGGTGGAGAATTCAAGAGCTGGATGAGATTAAAGAGATTTACAGTGAGTCACAATAATGTGCAGATCCATAAAGACACAGAGAGGGCAGAAATTAAAAGCTCATCACAGCATTAAATACTGTGTTGACTATTGAACTTAAAACATTGTTTACTGTGGGATGTGTTTTAATCATTAGTGAGAGCATTCCACACAGTCAGCAACGCCTGGCAAGACCAGTTCCAAACAAACTTGGTTTTATTTAGTTTTAAACCTTATTCTCTAGACTGGTTTTAACCGTTTTAGCTGGTTTTAGGGCATTTCCTAACCGATTTTAGCATCGCTGTCTTTTAATCAACTGACTCCGCCGTGTTTTAGTCGGTTGGGAGTGGGTGGAGTATCAACTTTCCCCACCATGCCTGCGCTCACCCTTAGCCCAAGCTGTAATGGCTGCCTTAAACTCACTCAGAAAGTAACGGAGCTGGAGCAGAGGATCTCTACGCTTCACCAGATCCAGGAACATGATCATAACGTGTATGTTTTCTTCTGCTGCTGTCTCCAACAGTACCGAACTGGCCAACATGTTCCTGTACCAGCCCTGGGAAGCTGCAGAGATCAGAGATACTGCTGGGTCTCCAAATGGGCTCGGGGCACCTAACACCGCGTTACATCTGCCGCAGAAGAGGAAGGCTGGCTCCAGCAGGGAGCTAAGCTGAAAGTCCCTATCAGCTCCACCCCGCTGCTTCAGGGTCCATGGTCCATGGTTGGGCCCAGCCGCAGTGGGGGAATGCGGAGAAACTGCCACCGTTCTCCTCCACCTGGCCTGCCATTAGCCAACCATTTCAGTGCCTTAGACCCTGACTTCCCTCCTCTAGCAGTCGTCAGCCTTCAGCTCATCCCCTCGCAGCAGCTGGAGAAGCAGTTGCATTCCCGCAGTCTTACACGTTGTGCCAAACCCGGGACTGCAGCTGGATCTCGCCAAGGAGAGCTCCACTTCACCCCGGATCCATGAAACAAGCCCTTTGCACAGAATAAACATTGCAGCAGTCCTGGGAATACATCTCTGCCTGACACCTGCAAGCCCGAGATAGTAAGAGATCCTCTGCTCAGCCCTCATTCTTTGTTTCCCCAGAGCCACCGTGCTGGACATCACAGGAAAGATCCCAGAGCTCATCCAGTACCAAACAGCTGTGAGTAAAATTATTTAACACGTCAGCACCAATGACATTTGGAAACAACTATCTGAGCTCTTGGAGTTCAATTTTATCCCTCTTTTTACCCTTTTAAAAAACTCACATGCATCTGTTTTTATTCTACGGCCCCATCCCCACCATTGGCAGAGGAATTTGGCGCTTTAGCAGAATTTTGTCACTGAATACCTGGCCTTCCTCTGCCACCGTTATGTACAACATCGGTTTTATAGACAATCTTAACATTATCTGGGGCAGGAGTTAATTGTTTGGGGCAGATGGGCTGCATCTAAATAGACAAGGCACACATATGTTGGCATTAAGCTTGGCATGCCCACATCCTCCCATGTCCACCACCCAGGCCTCAGCTGCTCATGCCCTCTCTGCCCTTCCACCACATCCTGATCTTCAGCTTGTCCCTGCTCCCATAACCTTACCCGTCCTTTCCACCGGACGCGTCAGCAGCATGTTACAGCAGCAGCACGTCATACGCGGCTGTTAGCCACCGCTGTAATCAATATAATCCTTTCCATCGGAGGCGAAAGCAGCAGGAGTTTGCCCTGTCACAGCGTCATGTCGCAACAGTTTTCTAAATATATGCGGCAGTCCTATTTTCTACGCGCTACGCCTTTGAAACGTGTAAATTTCGACATTTTGGATAGGGGAAGACAGGAAGTCAGACGGCTCGGCATCCAGAAATTTTCAAAATAAAACAAAGGTGCTTCTTTACGGTAGCTTTACTTTACTACCTGTTTACTACCTTACATAGTACCCCATGAGAAGTCAGTAGGTCGCGGGAGGGTCTACACTACCTCGGAACTGCCACTAACATTATTCTTTTGCACTTCGAGGGATTTTGTATATTCCCTGACATAACATAAACTTATTGGAAAATGTAACATGGACAGAACATAAAACACAGACGTTTTGCAGCCATGTTGTAGTCTTTTTCCTGCTTGTTGTTGCGTTTACTGAGGAAACTACACGTGATTTTGCTGATCTCAGATGATTTCGGGCTCTCTATGTGACAGCTGCTTCCCTGCTGCTATGTGCTGCTGACGCCCCCCATGGAAAGGGCCAAGCAGCAGAGTACGCGAGTAAAACGTGCTGCTCCTGTAACATGCTGCTGACACGTCCAGTGGAAAGCCCGGGTTAGCCCTGATTTTAAAAGTAATCCACATATTGGATTTGAAGCTTTCACTACATCACTCGTACCTGTCATTGTCAGCAGAGTGTGGACTAAAAATCATAAACCAAACAAATGCGGCCCAAAGAATCAGAAACAGTTACCAAAAGCTCTACCTGCTGTTAATTATACAGTCACTTCATCTCCATCCACTATTAATATGGCACTTTTAAATGTTTGCTCTCTGCTGAAAAAAAACGTTATTGTCAACGATCTGAGTTTAGACAATAATCTACAGTGTTTCGTTTTAACAGACACATGGCTGAGTGCAGATGCCCCTGCTGTTTTTTCTCATTCAACGAGGAGCAGCAAGTGGGGAGACGGAACCGCTTTTATAAACTCATCCACACTTTCTGCCAAACCTGTTTTATTTGATTATTATAGCACCTTTGAATATACTGCATCTGTTTTTAGCTTTTTCAGATTTTATGTCTGACAGTTTATAGGCCTCCACTTTTTATGGAAGAATTTAAAGAGTTTTTATCAATTTTGTACAACTCGTATGAAAGGATAGTTTTAGCTGATAATTATAATCTACACATAGATAACCTTTTGGATACTCTATCAACAGATATCTTAAAGATTTTGAATCATTTGAATTTCGGTCAACATGTCATGCAGCCAACTCACAACAGAGGACACACCCATGACTTGGTCACCAGGTATGGCCTGTCCACCAGTGTGTCTTCTGTTGTTGACTTGGTTGTCTCTGACCACTACTGTGTGTTCTTTAAAATCACCAGTTCCTTTCTACTAGAGCCCTCAGTGAGAACTGTCAGGAAACGTCATCTAACCCCTGCAGTGGCTGCAGTGATTTTAACAGAAGGCTTCAGTCTGCTGTGGACCTCCTAGCTCTACTGGAGATTAAACGTCACTCTCAAAACCTGCAGTACCTTGGAGAAATTAAGATCTCAAAAAACTAGAGAGGAAATGCAGGGTGGCAGAGAGAAAATGGAGGAAATGCTAAACCACGATATGCAAAAATCATATCAGATCATAAGAGTATTCCTAAAATTATGGTTTCCACCATCAATCGAATCTTTGGCCATCCATTTCAGAAAACCCCCTCAAACACTCTGTGATGAGTTTGCAGACCACTTTAGAGGGAAGGTAGACACCATCAGATGTAATTTTTTATATTCTCAAAGTAACATGCTTTTAGACAAATCTTAGTGTGTGTCTCTACCTGAGGAAACGCTGGACAGTTTTGTCTTGGTAGCAGCTGGGACTCTTGATCTCATCAGTGAGGAGCACCATCTGCGTTGTTGACCCAATCCCTACTTCATTTTTAAGCCATTTCATGGATCTTTTAGTGATGAAATTTTAACCATGATGAATTGCTTCCTTCAGACAGGGGTTTTCACTACCGCCTTTAAAGGGGCGTTAACGAGGCCCCTGCTGAAAAAGAGCAATTTAGATTTTAATGACTTAAACAATTCACAACCAGTATCTAACTTTCTATTTTTAAGTAATGTTTCAGAAAATCTTGTTTTAATTCAACTTTTGATGATTTTATTACTGCTTATAACGTCCTAGAGAAATTTCAGTCGGGTTTCAGGGTGAACCACAGCACTGGGACGGCCCTTCTGAAGATTTTAAATTATTTTAGATTAAACTATGATGCTCAGAAGGTGATAGTGTTGGTTCTACTGGATCTCAGCACTGCCTTTGATACAGCAGACCACACTATTCTTTTAACCCATTAAAACAGATCGGCCTCTCTGGTGCTGTTCATAAATGGTTCTCATCATACCTCACAGACAGGACTTTTACTGTAAGTTTAGATACCTACTCACCTAAGGTTCACCAGATCACATGTGGTGTTCCCCAGGGTTCAATTTTAGGCCCATTTCTTTTTAACCTGTATATGCTCCCTTTTGGCAGTGTCATCAGAAGACATGGATTTAACTTTCACAGTTATGCTGATAATACACAGTTGTATGTTTATATGTCCCCTGATGACACGCTGCCATTGGATGCACTTTTTAACTGAATTTTAGACATCAAATCCTGGATGACAGAAAACTTTCTCCAGCTCCAACGGTGAGGCCTCTTTCCATTATTATGGCCCTTACCTAGAGAAAAAGGCTGCCAGAGAACCTCAGGGCCGCAGAGAACGTTTATGTTTTTAAAGGCAGACACTCACCTTTTTAGCCTTGCTTTTAACTGATTATGTATTGCCTATTTATCTGCCTTTAGTATTTTAATTGCTTCCATTGCTCAGTGCTTTACTACTTGGTCTTGTATTTATCCCATTAATTTAATTTATTTATTTGTCTTCTCATTTCTCATTTTACTTATTTATTTATCTATGCATTTCAACATGTTTTCCTGTTGTTTTACTCAAATAAATAGACCCCTTGTTCCAGTCTTTCCTCTGTGAGACCCCTCTGAATCGGGAGCAGTGGTCATCTGCAGCTGTCTGGGTTCTTCTCCGCTCGTCTTGGGTCGAGGTGGGGTCCTGGCCCGCCTCCTTTGAGCACCCTGGGTAAGAGCCTCGGCTGCTGCTGTTGATCTGCTGCTGCCAGATGGCTCCTGTAATGGTGTTTCCGTATCTAGCCTGGCTCATCTGTACTTACACCAGTGTCCATTTTTTTTGTTTATTTTAATGTCACTTTAATGTGGCTCTCAAGTGGGTCCGCACACGGGGATATGATTGGGGGGAGGTGGGTATAAATACGAACATGGGGGGGTATATGTGAGGTTAATTTTTATTCTGTAAAGCACCTTGAACTGCATTTCCTTCGATTGAAAGGTGCTTTATAAATAAAGTTTGATTTGATAATTTGACATTACATATTAAAGACAAAGCATTAGAATTCCTAATCTAAGTCATAAATTCTGGAGGTATGCATATTATTGCCTTTTTTAGTCACAGACCAGGTGATCTAAGGATTTACAACCAACTGGTTAAATCAGCAATGCTACATTAAGTTGTACAAGTCACTGTGAATGACTATGTAAAAACATGTGTATTGTTTTAAAATAAAGTTAAAATTTTTGTTTTCCCCCCTCTCAAAATAAGGTTTTTATTTTTCTCCAAAAATTCATAAAATCTTGTCTTCTTCTTGTCAGCCCAATATTTTGTAATCCCATGGGTTTTATCAATTTTTACACTCCTGTAAACGGTAAAAGTATTGAGTGGAAATTACTTGTGGGGCCAATCTGCAGACTAAATAAATTGTCTGGTTGTTATAGCTTTAATGATACAACTTGGGATCACCTCTCTCCCTGCATTTTTTAAAAGTGACCCCATTTGCAGTCAATTGTTTTTGGCTCACTGACCTTTCTCAGGTCAAAAAGTCAGAGGACTTCTTGGCATAAACAAGAATTACCTTCTGAAGCTGCAGTCATCGGCTCCTATCCACCACATAAATGCTGTTATTCTTCTCTAAGATGTGTAGACGCACACATCTTTTGGAGACACTGCATTAGCACTGAGAAGGAGGATTTGTGTATGGGCCATTCTTTCTTTCCTTACTTTGTAACAAAGGCAGGTGGGAGCAAAGCCTCACAACAGCACTTGAACGTGCAATGATGCTGATCCAGACGGAATGTGAGCCTGTGACTCCAGCCTCCATCTGTTCCATCCAAAAACCACATCCACCCTTTCTGAGCCTCTGTGGCATATTCACCCAGTGATGCCAAGCTTTAATCTACCTCGGCACAGCTTTCTACCAAGTCATCCTGCTCCACACTCTCTCATCAACTTTTCAGTTGAAACCTTTTATGGGCCGGCTTTTTACCTAGTCAGTAATTCTCCTTTATTGTTATTTTGACCGTACACTTTAAGGTAATAATCTTGTAACACCAGCACACTTATTTTAGGTAAACCCATGTGAACCTCTACTTAACAAAACCCCAACACAGTTGATTATTGGTGTGCATCTTTAATGCCTTCGTATGCATCATTAGGGTTCTATTAAAATCATATAGTCAATACATACAAATGTCTGAAATGAACTAAGGATATTTTTAATACTCATGTTTTTGTTTTACCCTGTATAATCCTTCCTCGTGATTCGAATGTCTGGCCCCAGATGAAGCACTGAAACCACTTTTCTGTTGAATATCTTAACTGCACACTACTATTTAAGTGCATTTAGTGGTTTGTGGCAACTGGCTCTAAATTGCAAAAACATTTGCACAGCAATACTCCAATACTTCGTCTCGGAAAGCAGTTTCTAGATCAGGGTTTTATTGTGTTTGTTGATGACTGCCGTGTTTTTATGTGTTTTGCTCCATTGCTTCACTCCTCGCCCTGTTCTGGGAGGAAAAAAAAACAAAGGAGAGGATTGGAGGAAAAAAAGAAAACATTCCACTTGTTAATTCGTTGATCTCACCAGCAATCGATTCAGATGCGTTTGTCACTGTTGAATGGCCCCTGCAGATTGAATGGCCCGAAAAAAGAACATGGAAGCAGTAAAAGCTAGAAAGGTTTAATCTGAAGTTGTGAATGACAATATTGATTTGCTTTTTATCTTTTGACAGGACAGGGTAACATCTCAGAATCAAATGTAATGGGGGCCATAACTGTCTCAATGTTCTGTTTTTCTTACCTACTCCTGTACCATTTTCAGCTCTGTATCTGCCTTCTGTTTTGTTTATGGTGCGACGTGTTTTCAATAAATCATTTATTTTTTGCTAGGAGACATTAAGATTTCAAGAAAAAAAAATATTCTGCTCATTATTAACCATTTAATCTTAAATATTAGTGGTAGCTACACAAAAATAATTTACCAGATCACTTATTTTCTGTGGTTGAAAATTTGCAAACACTTAATATTACCTAAAACTAAATGAATAGACCTTAGTGCAGAGAGTCTAAGAAGGAAACTCTTCTCTACAAGCGAGGGTGGAAGTATTTTCTTTTAGAGGGCCTTGTGGACACATTAAGGCCTATTTGCATGTCCATAACACTAACAAAGAACCCCAGCTCTGCACTTAGGCTCACTGGAGCTGTATGTTTAAATATTGCTGGGAAGCAGAGCATTGAATGTAGCTTTAGAGAGAAATAATGATTCCCAATGATAAGCTTGTTATGGATGATTTAAAGGACTTAACCTCCATAAAAGGTTTCTTTGGAATTCTTTCCTCTCCTCTGCAACTGGTGCATATATAAAGTAGCTACTGTAAATACCAAAGCAGGTGAAATAAAAGCGTTGTGCCTTGCAAAGTGATCATAAACCGTTGACCATTTGTCAGTGCATGTTATTGGGATTTGGTTTATATCATGGACACAAAGAGGTAACTAGTTATGGAGTGAAAGGTAAATAATAAATCTCTTTTTTGTATCTTTAGAACTAAAAATATGAAAAATTTGGTGACCTGTATTGAGTCCTCTTAAACCTGTTTTCACTGCACTTATAGATGCGACTTCTATTAAACTTATTTCATTCTAAGTCAGGATGGAGAGCATCTAAGTCTGTTTAAGTTTGGACTTCCACCTGGTCATTCTTACACATGAATATAAGTTGATCTAAACAATTCCACTGTCTTTGACTATTTGTTTAAGGTTGTTTTCCTAGTGAAAGTTACGTATTTTCTCAAGTCTTTTATAGCCTCTTACAAGTGTTTCTTGGACTGGTTTGTATTTAGCCCTAGGATTTGCCATATATCTAGCTGCATTTGCCATGTACTTGCGGTATAACATTTTTTTGTGTAAGAAGACATTTTCTGTCAGAGATACTGACAGAAAATCATTGTCATGTACAGTATATCATTTACCCAAATTCCCCTAAAATCTGACCAGCTTTCCTGCCTGCTAAATAAGATTACCCTGACAACATTGTGTTACCACCATCATGTTTCACATTGGGGAAACAATGTTCAGGATTTTGTGCAGGGATATTTTGCCATCATAAATGCATTTTATGGATGGAATTACCATGGGCCACATAGTTGCATCTCTTTTCAGCGCTATCCTTGCATGACCAACCAGTTTAGGTGCATTGTTACTGTATGCCCCTTTCGAACAGGCGATGAAAAACCGTAATTTTCTGGTATTCATCTGTTTCACTTTTGAGTCTCAAAGTAACCTTCCGGACTGGATAACCTTTGCTGGTATTTTTGCGGTTGAAGACCTAGTAACAAAAGCAGACTTTTCGTGGTAGGGTGTTTGCGTTCAGATTGTCAGGTAGTGCTCCGGAAAAGCTAGAGGGATGTGGGGTGGTGGGGGGAAGCGGTGAGCACACTCACTGATGAGATGTATAGGTATAAGGTGGTCACTGTGTTATGTTTTAAAAATAACCCGTGACAGGCAAAATCAGCGAAATAGTCATCTTTACTTTTTATAATTAACCACCACACAATTTATACTTTTCTTAGACATACACCAAGATTTACCCATATTTCTTACTAGTTTAATTACTCTCAAAGTTAAAATCTTAGATTTCAAAACATCAAAGTATTAATATGATACGTTTTCTTTCTCCGCGCCCGCTCAGTTGTGTCTTTTCCACTGAAGGTCTCAGTGCAGGTGTCTTTTTCTGAGTGAGGAACAAAGTTATGTTTGTACTGTTTTTTTTTCTTCTGGATGAGAAGATCCTTATGATATGACATGATAAATTTGGCAAGTGCAGGAGACACAACACGGATGACATTGACAGGTGCCTCCAATCAATCAAGACGCAGAACACAAGTAAAAAAAACATTTAAAATTGTATTTAATAATTTGCGAAAGAGTGACGCAGTGAAGGATGACCCACGTTATAGTGAGGGACCACTGTATATCAAAGGTTGCTTCAAGGTCAGCTTCATCTTTTAAGCTTATGTGTGCAGAATTGCAAAGACAAGCATTGTGAGGAGTTCTGCTGTTCCGTCGGCCCTCTTGCAAAAAATTTTTTTTCCCTCAATATCCTATATTTTTAGTTGTTTAAAAGCAGCCGAAATGCAATGTGTGTAAAAGGTGGTATGTTTGATGAGACAACTCCAGTTAAAGACTTGATGGAATTGTCAGGGAATATTCTGGAATGTCTATCTGAAAATAGTGTCTTGGAAGGTTTACAGTCAAGCCATACTCTTTTCTGATGATGGACTGAACCGTGCTACATAAGATGGTCAAAGTTTCAGATTTTAGTTTTTAATCTAACCCTGCTTTTTACTTCTCCACATAACTTTTTCCTCAACCTGTTGAGGATTTCATAATGTTGTTTGTTCACCTTTGCTCTCCAACCACCCCTAGGCCTTCCCAGAACAGCTGTATTTATATAAATATTTATACTAAGCTCTAAAGGCACTGGGTTTTATTTACGGGTGTCAAAGCCGACTGAATACATGTGCAAACCAAACATTTCAATTATTTATTTATATAAAAAAATGTAAATGTATTATTTGTCTTTTCCTTCAGAATTGTGCGCTACCTTGTGTTGGTGTAGCACATTTAATGCTTTTGAAAGGTACTGTAAAACTATATAGCACATTTAAAACACCATTATGTGAGGCAAATACAACAGAATAAAGACAATTCTGTGCTTTCCTCTGTTAGTTTGGAATTTGTGCCTCTTTTATTAACAGTTATGCAAAACTGACCTTTTTTGACCATCCAATGAACCCCTACCCTGTCGTATATTTGAAAAAAAAAAAGAAAAGTTAACTTTTTTTCTTTTGTCCTGACCACCGCAATTACAGGTCTTGGCTCTGAATAACAAAACAGATGCCCCTCCTAGCAAGGTAGCCTTAGGTTTTGTTTACACTCTGGGACATCAAAGGCATTGCTGAATTTTTCAAGATCCTCCCGCTCAGGTAGTAATCCTGCAGTATAATCTCTTTAAAAACTGTAAAACCCATTAGGGTGACACCACCTAAATCCTAACACAAGAGCAGAGTGGAAGAGAGAGAGAAAAAAGGAAAAACAGGAACTTTGTGACAGAAGCCTGTCATGTGGATTCATAAACTCTCAAGCGAGACTGAAGAATGCATGTTTACTCTTAAAATTTACTGTGATATATTCCCAATAATTGGCTGGGTGGATGGGTGCTTCCCGAGCAAACACACTATGGGTGGTTTAAATAACATAATGTGTGTATAAAGAAAAGATGTGATGTTGTTAATGTGGACTGAATGACTCTAAAACAACAACTGAGCTACTAAAACAAACAAATCTTCCAAACTGCCATGGCTTTGGGGAGTTGCAAAACATAATTCAAGACCAAACAAATAATGTCCAATGTTTGGTAACCATCCTGTGCATTAAGGCCAGGCGTGACTCCTCAGGCCCCTTTGATATTGTGCTGTTACATAAACGGTCAAGTAATATTGTCAGCTTTTTTTGTGCCTCTTCTACCTTGCTGTCATGTAACCTTCAGCCATCCCTTCCTCTATTTCTTTTCTTTTCCAATACTTACTCCTCCAAGTCTCCAACCTTACCTTTTTTTACACTTTCCGACTTGGCTATGACACACATGATCAAACACATACTATCATCAACATACTGCTCAGCAACATTTAAAAAGCCTTAAATCCTGAGGGGAGGAAAAAAAAAATCCACTTTTAGCCCCCTCGCTGTGCACCTTCCCCTTTTTTTGGCTATGTCATGCCACATCACATTCAATTCCCTAAGCCACACTAAGTTGAAAGGTATGAAGGTCAGACAGCCCACTTTGACTGTCATCTGAGCGTGAAGCGCTTACCCACCTCATCACATCTAACCTGGTATTTAAAGGAAACCCTAAAGTAGCATATTTGAGCAATGGAAGTCATTCACAGGCTTTATCCAGCCCAGGTCTTTCAACAGCAGATATGAAAACAGATACTCTCTGCATTTTTTTTGTATTGATTTTCATTTAGCCATTCATTAGAGTTGACCTTTTAGTCCTATACAATTACTGGATTCAGCAGAAAATTATTCTCATTTGGGTTAAGGCGTCTTACACCATGACAGACTAATGAAATGATTTTAAGGTAGGTTAGCAGCTGCTTAAGGCACATTGGACCATTCCATTTATTCAGTCTTACAGGAAGCTCTGGGACACATCATAGCCCCCTTAAATGAGGAATTAATTTACAACATTGTTGAATTATAAATGTATAAAACATGGAATGACAATGCAATGCAATGAGCTTTGCTCAAAATGCTAATTATTTTAATGTTAAGAAGGGCACAGTTTAGGAAATAAATGTAAATTTGATGAGACCATTTTATTATAGCCCTGTTTATTGTTTTCGTTTTTTTAAAACTTTTTTATCATACAGCAATCATCAAAATGTGTATCAAAATGTGTTTGAATCACCAAACACATTTTAATACCAAAAAACGATAATTCCAGTAAATAGAAACAACAAAACGAGCCTGGCTCTAAGTGAAAATATTAAAGCCTACCCCAAAGCCTAATAACTGCTTCTTCCACTCTTGATGGGAAGAACTGCCATAAAGCATTTGCAAATATGTATGTCACTATGGAGAAATTGAGCCCCTCTCTTCTTTATTGTTTTAATTCTACCTCTTTAGGTTTATGCCAAACCATCTTAATCAAATTTATGTCCAGGCATCGATTAGGCCACTCTAAATTTTTCATTTAGTTTTTACAGTCATTCTAATGTGGTTGTGCTCATCTGCTTGAATTACTGTCTGATAGCCAGATGATTCTCCTTAAGAATTTCTAGTAGAGAACAGACATCAATGTTTCATTTCTTAAAGCAAGTTGCCCAGGCCCTAAAACAGTAACCTGCCTCAGCTCATCACTCAACCACTAACATTTAAGAGTGTATGATGTTCTTTTTCTGAAATTCTGTTATTTTTTTACTGAATGGACACAGCTTAAAAAAGGTGTATGGCTCCAGCTTTTGTCCTATTGATTCACAAAATATTTTCACAAAGGTTTTTTAGGATCCTCAAGTTTTTTGTGTTTTTTTGGGGGGGTACATTTTAACTAGCTTTTGTGTTTGGTAAACAGTCGTTTAGCTGAGCGTTCTCCAATGGATGACATTTTTGTACAGTCTCTTTCTTATCGCATAATACTTCATGAAGACTGACCTCAACTGAGAAAAGTGAGACTTGCCGTGCTTTAGAATTTGTTCTTGACCCATTTGTGCATGACTTATGCACTTTTGAAATAATTTTGATAGGCTGGCTGTTCTTAAAACTTTCACTAGAATTCAATGCTTTCTTGATATGAGTATCACAAGTTTCACTGTGGTTAGGTGGAGTTCCAAAGCCTTAGAAATGGCGTTGGAAAGCTGCTGGTTCCAATGCCTTTTTTGGTCATGTTATTAAATTTCTTCAGACAGGCAAATGATGTGTTCTTTTAGGAGATATCTTAAGCTACTTCATGTTGCCATATAGGTTCCAATTTAAGTAATGTTTTTATTATTATTATTTTTATTTTTATTATTATTATTATTATTATTATTATTATTATTATTATTATTATTATGAACATTTCATCTTTTTTTACCTCACATAAATCTATCAGGTTTGGGATTAGCTAGCAAATTAATATCAACTTTCAAAAATGGTTTGATCACACTTAATGGGTTAATATTCTTTATACATATACTCTATATAAAAGCTAGCTCAGTTTAAATAGTTTTCTACCCTGTACAAAACATAAGATGATCAGTTGAAAGCTGCATTGTGTAGGTACTTAGATTATCTTTCATGATCTGAAACTTTTAAGTGTGAGAAAATAACACACAAAAAAGCCCACAACAAAAACAAGGTAGCAAGGAATATCTTTTTTACACACCTTTATCTTAAATATCTTAAATCTTTTTTTTTCCTTCTTGTTGCCTCTTAACCTGTCTGCCCAACAACTTTTTACCATACAAATTACAAATTAAAAAGAAAACCTACACACCGTAGAGAGAAAAGTAGTTTGAGACTATCTTTTTTAATGAGCATTACGAATACAAGCATTTTTTTGTAAATCATCACGTGACTTTCAAAGTCAGTAAGTAAGGGCTTCCTGCATGAGCTAGGCAGGACAGCACATACCTAAATTATTAACGAAGCTGGGGGCACCCAGAGGCACAACTTTGATGGTGTTATAAACAGGGGAGAGGACAAGGTGCCTTCTCAGCAAAAGATTATAGGACCTTTCACCTCCCCCCAGATCCCCAACCTCAAAAACACTAATTACCCACCACCAATAGTGTGAGGGAAAGATAGGAATAAGAGAGGAAGCATCCAAAGAAAACTGGAAAATCTTACTATCTAAGCTTTTTAAACTAAGTATATAGCAGACTGATGCTTTGACATAAAATGATTACATTTTTCTGTTCTCTATTATAATTTATATTCATATAAAGGGATATTCATGTTTCTGTTCTTTTCTTGTCAAGGAATCTGTAAATCATTAATATGCTAAAAGTGACGGAGTTTGTGGAACAGCTGGCCACAACAGTGGATTGTTCAAAGGTCCTTTTGTCAGGATTGTTTTATTCATAAGATGTTGTTTTTTTTTTCTCAGTGGTTTTCAGTTTTTAACCCAAGTAATCTATATTATGATTAGTAGCCAATGCAGCACTATGCAATATAAGGTTAATGTTATGTTTTTTATTTCTGTTCCTTTAATTATTTGATCAAATTTGATTTGTCAAAATTCTGGGTGGTTGTGTTTAAAGCTCTAGTCCTCTGAGCCTATTCAGCTCATCATGTTGCCTGAATGTATATATTTGGGATTTCCTCTTTTTCTTTGTTCCAAGTACTTCTACTCCTATTATCTGTTGCCCTTATCCGGCACTGCAAACTCATGCCTCTCTTCCATTGAAACAAGAAAAGCATAAACTTCAGAGTAACAGCCACACCCAGCACTAGACTTACCTGGAAACTTACCTGCCAGCTCAACTATCCCATTAGGCAGACCATCAATGTTGTGGCTCCAGTCCGCTTTATTGTTCAGGTGAACACTAAAGAACTTAGCAGAGTCCACTATCACCTAGTCCACTCCCTTGATGTTCACTGGTGTCCATGTGGATCTGTTGCTTTAGAAGGCCACCTCCAGCTGCTTGATTCTGTCCATAACATTAACTATTGTAATGAAAGAAAAAATCATGCAGATCATTGAGTTCCCTTTATTAATAAAAATGTTGGACCTTAAGCGCACCCCTGGTGCACCCCTAAACTTTATGAACATAAACCTTCATGCAAATACTTTTACTTAAGTAGTGCTTACACCAGTCTATCTGCTTGCACAATCAAAAATCAGTCAGAAACCATATTTAGAGTAAAACAGAAATGAGTCTAGGGCAGCAGTCTTATTACTTTATCATTAAGGTCAACACAAACTAGACCCTAATTAAAACATTGATCATAAAAATGGCACTATAGTGAAAGGAGAAAATGTACTTTTGAACTCATTACTACTAATGTATTTATTTTATGAAGTTAACAGTAGCTAAATTGATGGCGGTGGTCGGAACTAGATAAAATTAAAACTTGCCGCCTCTTATACAACTGCTTAGTGAGAAGTTAATATTCTCTGTGGTTTTCTGCCTTGTTTTTTGTTTATGCTTATCCCGTTGCTGTCATGTATTTGTCTGGTGAATTTACAAAAACAGCAGAGCGATCCTAAAACCACTAAACGCTGACTGACGTTG
The DNA here is from genome assembly GCA_028564705.1 of Apricaphanius iberus. Classification (NCBI taxonomy): domain Eukaryota; kingdom Metazoa; phylum Chordata; class Actinopteri; order Cyprinodontiformes; family Aphaniidae; genus Apricaphanius; species Apricaphanius iberus. The sequence continues at coordinate 174,080 of JAPXFQ010000251.1, forward strand.
CCGTTTCACTGTTTCGAGTGTTGCACATTTTTACTGTGAGTCCAATATAAACATAAAAAAGCTGCTTGTCATATAACTTTAGGTACAATAAACAACTTTTTTTGGGGTGACATTAAATCAAGTAAATTCTTCTGGTAAGTCATGACGTTAAACATGAACTTTAATTCCTCAGACTCAATAAAAAAAACATCTGAGTCCCAGACGAAGTCCAGTCTTTGTCGTGTTGAGTCTTTACTCCCCTTTAAGTCTGGAAAGCTGTTAAAAACAAGGAGGTTGCCTGCCCTCTTATTGGACGTTGTGATCTCTCACTATCAATATATTAGTGATTAGTGCATCAAGACCGTGCCAAAATTTGCAAACGCAACTTCAGAGTCTCTCACAGTTTTATGCTACCCATCTCAAAATGATGTGGTAAGGCGTGCTAACCCCTCAGCCAAAGGGATATCCCTGTGGCAAAGCAGCCAGGGCACATGATCAGTCAGAGCCATAGTGACAGGAGCTACACACTGTCACAATAAGACGCTTGCAAAATAACACATATTATTCTTTTAAATGCAAATCTTTATTTACAACCATGCAGACCTCTTTCTGCACATTTGAAAACTTGACATATTCAGGTCGATATTTTCTACGAGATTGCAAAACTTGATTTGTGAAATTAAACTGTGAAATCATCTGCAAGCATCCATGTAGCTGCAAAATATTTATGACCTGAAATTGAGCCCATATTTTTTTAACAGAAATTGACTCATAAGGCATTTATTTAAGGTGGAGACAAACCTACTTAAAAGTGAGTTAATGAGACATTTGAGTTGATGTAGTAGTTCTCAGCTCAGATCTGAACAAAAAAAATAGCAAAACAATGGTGGTTGCAAGAGTAGTCAAACTGCATGTTTTTAGGTGTTTTTTTACACAAAAACTGCTTTACTAAAGTGCCATATTTTAAATAAGCTACTTTCACGGTAGCTTCTAACAAATAACTACCATGATTTACTTTGCTGGTGGTGTTCCAACACAAATTCCAAAAGTTTCTTTCTCAGCCTATCTTTCTTCGCGAAAAATGCAACGCTGATGTGCTTCGGTCACAGATAAGACAAGCCCGAATGACCATGTTGTGGAGTTGCACAGGTAAACGTTTACTAGCCGAGTTGCTAATGGTTAGCTTCCAGTAGCAGAGACTGCTCTGTTTTCTCCTGGCCGCATAATCCACACAGCCTTCCCATATGTGATCACAAGCCCAGTTAACCAAGATCATGAGTACAAATTTTCCCTTTTTCCTAAGTGTGGCTAAGGCAGGCAATGGGGGTTGGAGAAAATATTCATGTGGAACACACATATGCAAGTCAAAGAGACCAATCAAATTTCACAAAGAACAACTTTTAGTCGGTTTCTCAGTGTACAAGACCTTCACATAATTGTTAGGCAGTTGCAACTTAAAAAAAACCCCAGCTACAAATGTATAAAGTTCTCTCTCTCCAAAGAAAAAAATAAATAAATAATGGGTAGCAAGAATAAGATGAAATGTTGTTGGTCTTTTATCAGAATATGATCATATATAAGGCTAACAACCCTGCAGATTTTGTTGTATCATTGTGTTAGTAAACTCAAAAATGAGCTGCAAAGTCTCTGGTGAAAAGACAGATAAAAAGTCATGATTTCCCCTGTGCAAATATGCTCCAAATTAAAAACCAAAAAGAGATCCCCAGTGTCTTTGCTCTGAATCCAATACCAAGTCTATTGCATTTGTCATTAAGCAGATCGTATCTTTAGCAATTTCAGTCCGAGCATGGTAGAGCATAATGAAATCCAGCATCAAACTTTACCTTAAGAAAAAGGTATATAAATCTCATTTCTTTGTCTTAGAATTGAGGAATGACAAAAAAACAGTTTGGTCAGTTGACAGACCAAGCAGAAACCTACAAAAACAGAACTGGTGTATAGTTGCACAAGATAGAAGTTACTAGCTTGAAATTTTCCACCTTCCTTTCCCTATAATACGTCTAGGTTATGTCCTTTTAATATCAGTGATCTCATAGAAATGCCTCTTCTTATGTCAACTCATAGCCTGCCACATTCTTATGCCACACCACAGGCTTTGTCACCATCAAAAAACGCTCACAAAGTGACTACTTTGAAGCCTATACATTTTTAAGGCTGAAGTTTGTAAAGACCACCACTCAATGTTGCTAGATGTTTTAAACAATGGGGGGATCATATCGAGAGAGTAGCTTGGCTTTATTTACCAGAGAAAGCTAGACAACAGTAACGTAGGGCGCAAAGATGTCACTACAGTGAGACACTCTGATTGGTTTAAACTCAGGAAAGTTCTTCCAGCTCAGCCTCTGCATCACTGGCTTGTGCAGCTTTGAAGCGTGGAAAGCAGCAAACGTTTCATAAATTGTCACAGCCAGAGCACACAAAGCACCACAGAAACTCTGACCGCCCTCTGACGGCCTTAATCATTGACTTAACATGTAATCTTAACATTTCAGGCAGTGTGAACGGGCCATCAAATATCCTTGTTAAGTATCTCATAACACATATCAGACTAACCTTGCCCCCGTCTTTTCATTGTTTCCAGAACTGGTCCACGTTAAAATCTTTAGTCTCGCATTTCATACAGTTGAACAAAATTCCTACATGAAATGTATCTTCAATGCATCTTCTTGTTCTTTTAGTCTTTGCTCACTGTTTTGTCTATTTGCTTCAAAAAGCCCCTGTAGCATTGTTGCTGCACTCATGATTCCTGCATGTGTGCTTTCTAGTTCTACCAACTACTTGAAAACTGATTCTAAAACATAATCAAGCCTGTTGTGTAACAGGTTATGTCGAAATAGATGGTTCCAGTTTTTTGAGTGAGAAGTGGGAGGGTTTGACATCTGGACTTTAGTTAAATTGGATTAAGAACATCTCTAACCAGCAGATTTAAGGTTTTGAATTGGATTTAGGGTCAAACTTTGACTGGAGCAATCTAGTGCATGAAAACATTTTGAACTAACGCAGTCTTCTGTAACATCAGATACAGAGTATACAATTTGTATACGATTGCTTCACAGATCTAACATCAACTTGTGCTCCCAGTACAATTTCCGTATAGTTAGTATTTCATTGTTTTATACAGTCAGGTTTTTTTCTGGGGAAATAGTGCAGCATTTTTCGCAGACGGTGATGCTACGTTGAATAAAGACCCACAGTCCGCTTCAAAAACCTTCAGACATGATCAAAGCCTCGTGTGTTCCATCACCAGGGTCCAAGTTTTTGGTCCACTTTTCGCACATTTTCCAGTCACTTTACAATTTTTGAAATTGATCCATCTTCATTGCAGCATAAAAATATTCTTTCCTTAGAATTTCTACTTGCATATTTAGTTTCATGTTCACTTGTTTCACTCACATATGTTTCCAATACAAAAATATTTGTTAAAAGTATGCTGTTAACTGTTAAGAGAGTTCTGTATGACTCCAATTTTACTAACCCAGACCCGCCTGCAAAAATTTTTGAACTAACCCTGCACCTACGGTTATCTCCCGATTCAGACCGACCCGGCCGCTTGATTCAAAAGCTGCGACCCAACCTGATACAGACATATCATCACAGTATAGTGACAATATGTATTTCTGAAAAATAATTCAGTTTTCTGCAGAGCTTGCTCAGAGCTGCTATACTAAATCTGCAAAACATATTTTCATACAAGATAGACTAGTGTATTAAACTGCGACTAGTGTATTAAGCTCTCTTGTTCTGTGTTAATTTTTTTATAGCTTGTTTTTTTTCAGATTTGGTATAGCAGCTTTAACATGGGCCAATAGATTGCGTTAGACTTTTTCATTGACTGTGGGGGTGGAAAAATCCCATCATAATCTATTTTTACTCATCAATTTTTAAAATGAAAAAGACACATTCAAAGGTATTCAATTGTCATTCAATTTATATAATAAACAATTTTATCAAGCTGAATCCACATGGTACCATCACACATTGAGCAGATGAACACCTAATAAATATGAACGTTTTACCTGCTGTTCCCTGCGTGCAGACTTTCACAACTTCCTCCTCATTCATGGACGAAAATTTTGTACCCCTTTGTGCGTAAAGGAGGAAGAAACTGCACTCTGTTGCCACACAATTACATGTGCCACTTCTCTCCAGACAGGTGCTGTCCTTATCTCTTCAGTGGGAGAAAATCATGACAATGCGCCGATTCTGGATAGGTGAATAAGAAGTATACACAACCAAGTGGCCACAGCCTTCATAATTCTCCAAGGTGCTCAAAGCTCCTGGATAGTGAGATGCATTGGATGCAGTGTCCAGGTCTGATATGATGCTTAGATTTTCTTATAGGAATCTTTTTTCCATTGATTCAGTTCCCTGAACTCTGTGCATAAAATAGAAAATTTCTGTACATCTGCGCCCAGTGGTCAGGGTTGTGAATTGTAATCTGCCAAAATGACGGAAAGCTTCTTCTGTCACAGTTAAGAAAACAGTCAAAGATGGAAAATAACATAACGCCTGATTGAATCAAGGCTAAATAAAGCTATACTACAATTAACTATTTCCATTTAATTTCTCTGGAATGTTGCCCAGTGGGAATTTATTTAATGTGGTGATTGTTGTGCAGAAACAAAATATCGTTCACAATTCCTGTCTTTAACTGTGTTCTCCTTTCTTGAATCAAAAATCCAGCTGCAGAAATGTCTCTCGCTGGCAGGGCTGGGTACCAGAATGGCAAATACATTCAAGGTTGGGAAATATCCCACACAGAATTGCAAAGGTTGCAGAGGGAATGGTTATTTTGTTTATATTTTATTCTTCAAGGTTGAGTATATTAAAATGTAATGAAATGTGAAGTGGGCGGATAGTTAGGACTATATGAATAGCTAATATTTATTGTCCTCAGCAATCTTCAAATACATACTGACACCCTTGTCATCAACTCAGATAAGGTTTTAATCTCAGTTGACGACCCCCTCACAATGATGCTGCCACTAAAATATGTCCCACTGGGGAGATTAGGTTCAAAAGATACATTTTTTGTGACATACAGTATATTGCAAAATGACCCAAAACAAACAAACAAAGAAGCAAATAAACAAACAAACAAACTATTTTGGTCTTATATGGCCAGAGTTGCTTCTGTGTCCCTTTTGGTTTTGGTAAAACCTTGTCACTCCTTCACAAAGGGCATATTTGTAAAAAAATGGCACCTTGGGTCGTAAGTATACTTTACACATATGCTTTAATTTATGATCATGAATATTTACACTATAGCCTTCTATGGGATCAAAATTTATTATGATTGTGCTCACAATACTGTGAAAAATCTGAAATTTAGCAAGTGCTTTCAAAACAAACTAAGGAGATTTCTTCATTTTTTTGGCCACTTAAATAGATATCACAATCTGGCAGATGATTTTGCTAGGTAAATTGTTAAACTTGATATTAAAATATCATGAGATTGTACAATGTTGATCGATGAATGTAAAAGACTATGTAAGTGGAATTTACCTCTAAGGCATCAAATATCATTGAGGGTAGATATTACATTTCACAATGTTTTTTTCCGTAACATCTTATGCGCTTGGATTAAATACAAAAACATCTATCAAAACTGCCACAATACACTTCGAACAGGCAAATTCGTTTTCAGGAAAAAAAACAAAAAATATTTGAGAACATATCTGATGTGTTTCATAATGTCACTCTTTTACTTTTTCTCTTCTTTTGCTCATCCTACTGTTATGTCTTTTATTGTCGTCTTTCACGTGAGAACAAACTTGAATGTTCAGAAGGCAATGACTGATAACAGAAACACAGCCCCCGGACATTTCGGAGATGCCATGTGTCAAAATCGCACCAGTGCATGTTATGGATAATGAGAAAAAGACTTCCTCCTTTTACCACATGTGACATTCAAGTCTGACTAAAGTTAAAGCTTTTGGTTCAAACAATGCCATTTTCTCTTCTACATCCTCCATCTCTGGAAGACGCGGGAAGCAGTTGCAGCTCGACACAAGGCCATCTGTGAGGGATGAGCTTTTAAAATGCACAGTGCATGCTTTCATACATTTCTCATCAAAGTAGAACAGAAAATTTGAGAAATTGTGCAAAAGAAGAATAGGGAGCTTCCCAAACTCTGGTCTTGAACCAGAAAGTTAGGCCATAGTGAGGAAGGCATCGTGGAGTCATGGTCAGACAAAAAAATCCTAATAACTCCACAGCTTTGGAATGCCTGAAAATGTAGACACCCTGAGGGAATTTGGTAGTATATGCAAGTCTCTGTAGTTGTTTTTTGCATCATCCTTTTTATTTCTTATCAAAATATAAAACTTGGATAATGGCAACAGATGACAGCCAGTGAAGTCAACATTACACTGTTGAGTTTGCTTTTTATGCTTTGAGAAATTTCTGATTTCATTTGGCCAAAACCAAATGAACTACAGCAAATCTGGACTAACTGTGACTTGTAAGTAAGAACCTATATGATCCGTGCAAAATAAAGTTACATAATCGGACTACATGCTCAAAAGCCCTGTTTTCTGTTCATAACACATATTTCGGTTTATCAATGTGAGACTATAGTTATCGTTAGACCCCAGACAAACATCTTGAACTCACAACACCCAGTCACACAACAATAAGTCAAGTGTTGAATCCTAAAATGGGTGAGATGACATGGACAGCAAACTATGCAGTCTGAGAGGGAAGTGATGTCAGTGCTGCCATCTAAAACTGTATCTGTTCAAATCAAATTAGATCTATGGCGCCCTGGCACATTCAATTACCCAAAATACTCCAACCCGAAATACCACCAAAGACACGGTCTTTTGACATCAGGGAGGATAAATGGTGGCCTCATAAAGTTTCTGTCACAAATGACTGCTAAAGCCAAGATGGCTTTACTACTGCATGAACTTTACATGCATGTATATAATGATGACAAGTTTTTATCCCTTAATATTGATTTAATATATTTAATGATTACTATTATAGCTTACAATAATGAGCTAACTGGCAACTTAAAGAGACATAATGACTGTACATTTCATCTCATAATTTTATTGCCAATATTTTAACACGGTCAGACTTCAAATAACACATTTCAAAGGCCACTGATTGGATGGATGGATGGATGGATGGATGGATAATATCTTTTAGGCTACTCTAGACAGGTTCGGTAACCCACAGAATGTTGAGGATAAGAATTTCAGATATGTATTTTTAATCTATTAACAGCTGCAAAACTCAATGACATCATATTAATTCAAATAGCACCCCACCCCCCTCAACATCCATCATCTGATGAGTCCAAACATATTGATTTGTTTCTGTCAGTTTGTCTTTCTAGCAGTAATGCTGTATGTCTAAGAAATGCCCCCTTCTCTGTTTTCTCTGCAGTAATAGTTAGTTTGCCATTCAGGGGAAAGTTAATATTTCTCACGTTAAAGTGAAACTCTTTTGTTTCGTGGACAGGTTGTAATGGATAACCCATGAGGCCAGCATGTAGTGCATACAGATGCACGCACATGCACACAGTAGCACTCCTAATGAAAATACAAACTCAGGTCCACTCCCCAGGAGGCCTGCAGTCAGACAGAGTGACACACAAATCTATCCCCATTCCCTACATGACAGACTGAGCGGGCTGGTTGAGCAGCTGTCTAATCAATAGTCATCAGTGACCTTGTTCACTTAAAACATCACTGTAAGACAGTAACTCAGCAAATGGCACATTTGTCTAATGTGTGCATGATTTCACAAGTTATCTAAAAATGTGCTTCTGATAAAAGGAAGTGTATGTCTAGATGTTTGTCTATGAAGATAATTGCTAGCCATATATTTTAACAAAAGAAACCGATGGGTATCAAATGCAGTATTAAAATGTATAATTTTGTCACTGATTAGTTGTTATATATTCCAGTTATAATTTAATTATTTTCTTTTGCTACTTACTCTTGTCTGTTGGAACCAGTTGTTGACATTGATCAGCTCGCCATTTACCAACATTTGCTCTTGGCCAATTCAGCCTTTTCCAATTTATGTCCAAGTTTAGTCAAGTCAAGTCAAGTTTATTTGTATAGTACATATTAGCAACAAAGCAATTTAAAGTGCTTAAGATGTTAAAAACATAACACAATAAACAAAACAAAAAAAGGAAATCACCAAGGTGGCTTAATAAATAGAACTGATACAAAGCTGCAATCCAGACCTGAATTAATCTATGTTCCAGTAGGAACTGATCAAAGGCAGAAAACAACAAATGAGTTTGGCAGATATGCATTATCCTTTATTACCGTCCTCCTTCCTTTTGAACCTGCAAACAAACCTTTTGATACTCATATGTTTATAGAATAGGTCATCTGTTGTTGATTATAGGTACATATTTCATGACTTATGTAGATAAAGAAGCATGACCAAGCTCAAATCTAATGTCAGACATAAGTGTCATATTATCTAAAACTTTCTGAGTCATGTTACTTCTGTTGTTTCTCACTCTCATTTAAACCACTTGACTCATTAAACAAAAACAAAAAAAGATTAGCTACAGCTAGTAGATATTTTATGTCCTAATTGTTTAATGACATTTTCATAACAGAAAACTATAAATAGAGCATAGAAATCTAATTTATAATGTAGATTGTCAAAGCTGGTAGAAAATTTCTTCCTGGCATGTATGAATTTATGCATGGAAGTATGAAATATTTTTTTAAATGTCACAATATTTAACCCAAAAAAGTTGGGGATGAAACCACCACAAATGGAAAGATACAAAATGAAGAAAGACAAGCAGCAGTTAAAAAACACATATCTAAGAGTCTGTTTAGATATGATTTATCATATTATTTAAACAAGACACCTTTCCTCTAAGGCAGAGGTGTCAAACTCCAGTCCTGCAACTGTTAGACAAACAATTGAAGCCAAGTCAGATAAGATGTGCAGAACATCTCAAATGCATTTTTACTTTTTTTTATTCCTTAGTTCTCTTCACTTTCAAGATCCAAATGTTTTTTGTTTTGGTTTTGACTCTTAATGCTAATCTAACAAACATGGCTAACAGCTTAAAATGTGTACTAATTCTCATATACAAAATAACAAGATACATTTCGAAATAACAACTCAAATTTAATCAACACATAAAATAGATTAACAGGCAGATGCCCCTATTTTTGTTGAAAATTAAGCATTTTGGACAAACTTTAGTAAGCATTTTAAAAATACATTGACCAATTTCAGGATTTTCTCTCATTAACTAGTTTTTGCACATCTGAGAATTGAGCTAAAGCAAAAAAGCTGCTATATTCTTACAAAGTAATTTAAACATTTGTAATTAGCAATACTTTTCTTTTCTGCAATATTGTGTGCTAGTGCACAATTTTTGTGTTGGTACCAAAATGAAGGTTAGGAATTATTGAGCTATTTTAAACATATCTCTAAAAAAAGAAAATGCAAAACAATTTCTAAAGTAATTTATCTTTGAAAAACAATTGGGACGGAGCGGGGAAACTCACAGTACCACCGGAACGAAAACAAACAATTATTTGCTGATAAATGAATCATAATCAATGAAAGCACAAATGCTAATAAAATGAGAACCCACAATCACACTAGCTGAATGTGTGAGCTCTGGCACACTCGAAGTGTGTGAGAGAGAGGTGTTAACTGCTGTGCTAATTAGGTCCTGATTGTATTGCTCTTGTTTTGCACTTGCAGGTGATTAAAATTTCAACACAGCACATTATTTGGCACTGTTAACAGGTGCCAAGCTCAGCACAAACAGACATAAACACACACTCACACACACGCACACACACACATGTGCACACAAACAGAAGTGGTCACTCCCATTAATACATGTCTATATACATATATTCACATTCAGACACATTTATTATAGCATCTTGCGCAGGGTATTATGAGGTCCACTACTTTCTTTTAAAATCTAATTGTACATGCTTAGATTTGAAAATAATTTAAAATAGTTAAAATCTAGAGTAGGTCAAATTAATACAACTCAATACAACAAATAAGCACACACACAAAAAAACATTAATTAAATACATTTAAATTATTTACCCTTCCTTTCAAAAAGAATTTTTCACATTTTATAATCTCCTTTTGGATATTTAGGTCATAAATTTTGTTGTCCCTTAAACAAAAAAAGGTTGAAGTCTTTATTCCTTTTGAAAAAAAAACAATTAAATGACTTTTACTCCATAAATTTGCCCTTTAAATGGGGGAAAAAGGTTCACAATTATGAAGAAAAATGTGAAAGTGAGGGACATGAGGGACATGCATATGTGACAGTGTTGAGGTCCTGTCACTGTAGCAATGAGGGGGGTCGGGGGGGGGGGGGTGTTATGCTCACATGTTCTTCAAATTTCCATAAAAAAAAACACATTTCACCTAAATTCATCATTAAACCTTTTTATTTTGGCAATGTTTTTCTACCTCACAGTATGAAATAAAATGAGGGTGGGATACAAAAATGTTGGTACAAATTAGATTACAAACAACATAGGTGCAAAGAACCTTCCTTAAGAAGCAACTGTTACATCACTAGTGATGTTTTTTTGTATTTCAAAAGCTGAGCTCCAATCTATATTAAGGCAGTTGTGTCTCTCTAGGTCCATATTGACAAAAAGCCTGGGAAAATCTGCATCTGTTCTTACGCAAGAATATTAGGTGATCTAGAAACTAGAGGCTCAGTATTTTCTCTGTGCACTGTTCTTTCTTTCTTTCTTTCTTTCTTTCCTTCCTTCTTTCTTTCTTTCTTTCTTTCTTTCTTTCTTTCTACTAATTTAAAAAAAAATCAAATTTTACAAATTACATTTCTTTGTTGTAAAGGTCGGCCTAAAGCAACCGCTCCCATCTCCAGAAGAGTTACTCACATAAGAAACCTTCCAGGGGCCACAAATCCCCAGAACCTCAGAGTCACTCCATTTTAGTCACCATTTATCACAGTGTGTCACCTCCTCCATCACTTAGCCCGTGGAATTTAACAAAGTCAGTGCAGCTTCAACTTTTATTAACTTTCATGTTTTATGTAGCTGTTATTGATTATGTTATGACACAATAAACAATTTCTGAACATGTTACAGTGGGAATATGGCCATAAAATATGTGGCAATGAGAATAGTAAATGTGCTATAATAATAATCATTCTAATTACTAAATGGCGTCCCTATTATTGAGAAATCAATAAGGAAGAAGTGATGTTAGGTACATCAAATGAACTATCCTCTCGAATATCCTCTTCTTATTGACGGTAGGTTTAAGAATACATATGTTTTGTGTTCCAACAGAGGATGAAACCATGCTTTGTTTATAGGCTTCATTAACAGTTAACTACTCTAACTCTTCAGGCCACAAACATGATTATTAGCTTCATGATGGAAGGACTATTTTTGTTTTGATGAGAAATACCATTAATATAAGTATAAATAAATACATGTATTTTGTTATAATATATGTGCTAGTAAAAACTAACAGACAAACAAGCAGCAGGAAAATTACAAACATCAATTAACTGACAGAGCAAAGACAAATGGATATGTTAAAGTGGTGGTTTGCACTAAGGGGTAAAACAACGTCTTATTCAGTGTAAGGGTAGGCTTTTTGTACAATTACTACTTCGATTCAGTGGTCCTTGTGTACATAGCATATATTAGTGTATACCCCTACACACAGTCCAACTCAAGACACAGTAATAACTAAAAGCAACATGCACAAACGGCAACCAAAACAGCTTGACGAGCTGCTTTGTCCTTCAAAGAGGCACCAGTTGTAGACTGGGACACCTGCTACTCTCCCATGACTGTGGCGATATGTGTCATTAATGTTTTTAGTTGCCAACACAAAATGCCAATATCGTTAATAAAGAAAAAACTGGAGTCAAGCTCATATACAATCAAGTATGAGTATACAAAAATAGTGGTCTAGTGTTGAATTGCACAAAACAGATCCATTTAACCGTTTCAGAATGCACTCAAAAATGCTTTTTTTTAAATCCAAGCAATGCAATGATTTTAATTCAAATCTGAAATCACAGAAAAAAGTGAACCATCCATCCATCCATCCATCCATCCACATTCAGAATGTTTTACCAGCATCTCTTTATACCTTCTCTCAACACAATTATTTGTAATGAAAATAAATATCAGAATTAATATTTTCATTGTTTATGCAAATAAAGGGAATGCTGATGCTTCTGAAGTAGGCTGTCAATGTGACATGTAAGTGGAATGAACTAACCCACTGCAGGAATTAGTTCAAACTGCATGGCAACAGAATACATTATTTGCTTTTCTGAGAAGAATTGCTCCCCGATTTTAGCTGATATAGATCAATGGTGCTGCTGATTATATAAATTCTGAGGTACCAGATTGTATTGATTCAGTATAAGGCTTTTTGTCCTAACTATAGCAGACAGCAAACAAACTTCAGCAGAAAAGAGTAACGTTGTGAGTCAACTCATCAGTTGCTTAATAAAGAATTACTTAAGCCAAATATACCTGGCAGCAGGACATGTGAACCTCGGAGGCATCTGAATCCGTCCAGGTAAGAAAAATGACAGAACTATTACTTATGAGTTCAAGCCAATTTTTTTTTTTTCTCTTGACGAATCCTGGAATTTCATTTAATCACTAGGTTCTTTAAAATCTCCTAAAGCATGATGCAATTGCTCAGAATGTTAAAGGCCCATTTTCATTAATTGATGACCCTTTAAAACCAATCATGTAGAATTACAAAATTTTCATCCATTATCTAAACCGCTTATCCTTGTAGGGTCACGGGAGATAGGCTGATGCAGTCATGGGGCGAGAGGCGGCGTGCACCCTGGACAGGTTGCCAGTCCATCGCAGAGCAACACAGAGACAGACAAGCGAAAAAAAAAACTAAAAAAATATGCACCTAAACACGCACACCTAAGGGCAATTTTGAGAGACCAATTAACCTAACAGTCATGGTTTTGGACTGTGGGAGGAAGTCTAAGTACCCGTAAGGAACCCATGATAGACCCATGACATAGAGATGCAACATGCAAACTCAATGCAAGGATTCAATCCCAGAACCTTCTTGCTGTAAGGCAACAGTGCTACCCACTGTTCCACTGTGCAGTCCAATTACAAAAATTACAAAATTTTCATATGACAGATGTCTAAATAACTAAAATTAATATTTTCTAAAAGAAAAAAAACAACAACTAATTGAAATAACCAAGAATGTTATTAATTTTAAAATGTTCATTAGTTTACATTTCTTTTTGACTTTAGAGTTTAAGTTCTATTTTAGTTTTATTAATTAATGTTTTAATTAGTTAGCTCAGTTTAATCCTAGTTTTTTTTAATGGTCATGTATATTTTTTATGAGTTTCAGCAACAGTTTTAGGCTTTCTTTTAATGCAAGTTACATACCAGGGGCAAAACAAAAAACAAAACTCAGAAAATCTCAGAGATTCAGCTTCTAGAACAACATCTAAACCCCCATGGGAAGTCATCTTTCTGATGCAAAAATCTGAAACCTTATGACAAAACCTCTGCAGCAATCCCACTATTTGATTGCACACAAGTGGGTGAGTATTTACGCTCCTCTCTATCCTGATTGAAGCCACACTCCTTAAGTGTTTTTGGGAGACACCCCGAAAGGTGTCTGTCCTTCATCCTGTGTTGTGTGATCTTCATTTCAAAGTCTAGCATTGTGACAATGTTACTCTCAAACTTAGCAGCATTAGTCCTGCAATATTTTCACCATGCCGCAATAGTGGATTCAAAGGACACTTCATGCCAGCAGTGTTACCCCAATAATAAATGCAGGTGCAACACTTCTGAAAAAAATTAAATAAAAAACCAAACTGCCAACATTACAAATAAATATCCAAGTCATATGTGTACAATACTGCTTTTGATGATTTTTGCTCACATTCTGGTAGTAAGTAGCCCAACTTTGGGTTCTAGTGCTTTCTCCCAACCTTCACTGACATGACGCTAGGTGTGCATAGACTGCTGGAACAAAGTTAACTTGATTTTTGTACCTGCCTTGAATTAGCATAATGCAGTATAGCGAGTAACAAAAACAACAACCAGCAACTGGAAATTGTTGGTTGTTGGAAAACAACAATTTCTTACAACCACCTGGAAACAAACGCGCTTGTTTGTTAGCCAAGGCTTACTGGATATAGACTGATTGCTGAAGGTTGTTGCATTTTTAATCATCTGTTCGTTCCAGACGTTTCTTCTAATAGCTTGAAATAAAAACCATAGCGGTAAATATGGTCTTACATACCTTCACCAACACCCTGCTATCTTTTTCTGTTGTAGTCCAAAACAGCTGATTATCTCCGTTATGGTCGCCATGTTTGTTTTGACCTGAGTCGAGTCTGCATTCTGTACTCTGTAACTGCCCTTTAAAGGCGTCTCTCCACTAGTACCTTTTGCCGAGCCGTACCGTACCGATACTTTCGGTAACGCGACTAGACACGGCCCGACTCATTAAGTGTTGCTTCACAGTTACAACAAACCAGAGAGTCTCAAGTGAGCGGGTCCGTCATATGGTGGCCGCCCTAAGAGTGCGTAGTGGGAAGTAAACAAAGGCTCGGAGAGGAAGAAGAACAATGGCGACCTCACTAGCGATCCTGAGCTTTTTGCTCAGTTTGAGGATTTCTGTAGTCCCATGTTGAAGAGAAAGCCTCTCTCATCGAAGAATAAAGACCACTGAAAAGCTGAACACTGCAAGGAAAAACACGGTGAAGTAGTACAGATGAGTTTGAGAAGCTCTGCAATGTCGCGACAGGATGACGCGACAGGAGCCTGGCAGCTTGTGTGGGTAAACTAATGCAAATACTACCCCGGTGTGGTGGGCTATAAATAATCTCTAGGTATTTATTTATTCACTAAAGCCCAGCGTAAAAACCTATGTTAACAAGCTGGCTTTATTAGTAGGTATTGTGTGTGTGAGTGTTTCAGATTGACTGCTCTGTGTAGTTGTCGCAGCCGACCGTCGGTTTCGTTGTTTAACTGGGCCTTGCAGTGATGAGACGTTCTTCTGGGTTTCACCGAAGCTCAGGGGATACAGAACTTCAGGATGTCGGAACAAATTCATCTACATGTGCAGCAAACTACGTCCAGCGCTGGAGCGATGCAGCTTATAATTAAATAACTATACACTAATAATTAAAATTAAGGAATAGAAACAAATGTCTCACTGTGCTGCAGAAAACGTAAGTAGTTCATTCATATTTACAAAAACAAAAAACGGCATCAGAACTAATTTGGATAACTGATAATAAAAAGAACTGTCATACTGAAGATAATATGGAGCTGAATAGGTTAATATTGTGAATAAAATATACAAGCGGCATGAAATTTGCTTCTTACCGAGAGTACGAGACAATGAGTTCAGGACTTCGGCGTTCTCCATTTCTCTGCTTTGGCCTGCAGGTGAAAGCCATCGGCTCTGAACCACGATCAGCTCCTCCTTGATAATCCTCTCACAGCGAGCAGCTCCATCCAACTCACACAGAATCTTCTCTTCAGGCAACAAGCTCAGAAATGCTGAAACTCTGTTTGGATCACAGCACTGGTTTTTAACGTTGTCATTGTTCTTCAGCAAACACTAAACACATCCACTCGCTGTAACGAGGTTTCAAAATGGCGGCTGGTTTGTTGTTAAAAGACGCTGTCAAGTTACTCTCCAGTGACTCCGCCATCCAGCCAATCAGTGACCAACAGCCGTCTGACGTCGCTTTTCAGTACTAGTTCAGCACGGATGGAACCACAGCTTAGGTGGTATGAAAAATAGTATCGGCTTGGCACGGCTCAGCCACTTCTGCCAGTGAAGGGTAAAAGGTACTGAGGTCGAGTCGATCCGAGTCGAGTCCAATAGTACCGGTGGAGAGACACCTTAATGGAACTCTCCAGTTGTACGTGCACTGAACTAGTACGTCCCCAAGACACAGTTTGTTGCTTCATATCTGTTGGTGTCAATGTGAGGTTAAAAAGCAAGTATATTTCTGGCCTTACTGTTAAAATGCCCTTCCAATCGTGAGTATTAGCAAAACTGGCTATTGTTCCCATTGCAGTGGGAAGTGCTACTTGCAGCTGCTGAAAGTAACTAATAAAGTAAATTGTAATCTAACTTAGTTACTTTTAAAATAAAGTAATCAGTGAAGTAACTAAGTTACTTTTGGAAGGAGTAATCAGTAGTCAGTAATCATATTACTTTTTCAACTGTGACAACACAGATGACATTACTATTTTTGTAACATAGTAGTGTAACGTGCTACTGCAGCAAACCCTGTAAGGACATTACAGTTACTTTTGAAAGATGATGTCATTACATAAATTATGTCATCAGCGCGTCCAGAATCAAGCGCAAGACGCGGTTGCAAGATGGAGGAGCAGAGTGATGGCAGCAGTGCCAAGACTCTAACAAAAACATTCCTAGATACGTGGAAATATGGTCTCTACATTAAATTTGTTGTTTAACGGACAAGAATGTTAGTGTTAAGTGTAAACTTTGCCCTGGCCAAAAACATCCCTCCACTGCTGTAGATTCCACATCAAACCTGTCAAATCATCTGCAAAAGCTGCATGGTAATACGAAGCTAGTTGCGAAACACCCAGGAGCAAAAGTGAAGACGGCATGGGACCAACACCCAAGCAATGGTGGCTTGATTTTCAGGAACCCAAGGTAACACTAACAACAGAGGCAGAATTAAATAGACTTGTGGCATCTATCATTGTGGAGGATACATCGCAATACATAGCGTAGGGTAACTTGATGTTTGACTTCAAACCTAGAATTTACATGGCCCTGCATTTCAGGTATGATGTTTTAGAACAATACAAAAGTAGTGTAACTAGTCATGTAACTGCGTTACTTTCCAAAAAGGTAACTACATAATGTAAGGGATTACTTTCTTGAGAAGTATTGAATAATAAGTAATGATTTTTTTTTTTGAGTAACTACACCAACAGTGGTCATGTAACACAAACAAACAACCTATCGGTTCCAGGTTTTAATCTCTGTCACTCCAGATGCCAAAATTGAAAAGCTTGTGAAAAATTAATTAAACTGCAACAGCATATGGCAAAAATATTTTTGAACCTCTAATATAAAGGAGTGTACTTTCTTTTTAAGTATAACTGTAGAGTCCTGCTAAAGGTAAGTAAAAATGGTTTGTTTTGTTGAGGTGTTAATAATCTTCATCTTGTTCATTCCAGATCTAGAAATGTGGGCGATATGACTCAAAATAAACTTTATAAGAGGTATGTCTCATTTTTCTTCTTCAACAAAAAAATGTAATTTTTTTTGCAAACCAAACATAGCTTTAATACTTCAAGTGGGAGGAAAACATTATAAAAAAAAGTATTTTTTGCCAGGTTTAAAACCTAAATCCCAAAGTGTTAATATAAATGGGTGTATTAAGATACGTTCAGACCACCCTGTGCGGCCAGGCAGCAAAACGCTCAAAGGGACAAAAGTTAACGCTTTAAAATGAAAACCACTTTGTAGTCTGCGTCGGTGCCTCGGCGCACCACGTCAGTTTGTCAGCAGGAGAGCGGGGATTTTTCTGTTGTTTCTCTGTTATTTCTGCACTTTCACTCCCTCTGCTCCGCTCTTCTTAGTAATGTGTATTTAGTACCATAGTTGCCCTAACAAGGATTGGCTTGTGTTGACTAACATAACAAGAAAGTTAAAGGAAAATATTTAACTGCTTACCTGACACTCCAATATCCTCCGATCTCTACGTTATCACCTCCTATTCTGTCTCTTCCACCCTGCAGCTACCGCCACCGTTCATCTTGCCCTCAGTCTCCCCGCACTGAGTAGCTCCAGTTGCCACTGCTGCAAATGGAGGAACTCTGTCCAAAGCCTCAATGTCAAATCTCGTTGCTGATTGGTTGTTGTCCCGCGTTTGCTGCCCAAAAGTTAAAATTTTTCCAATTTTACGCAGCAGGTGCGTTGAGGCCTTGATGAGCCGCAGCCGTGTGGACATGCTGATGCCAGCTGCACTGACGTGCGCGACTTGCTGCATGCCATCTTGCCATAGCTTTATACCCACATGCTGTGTAAGTAGCATAGACTTTGCATGTAATCTAGCTGCTCTGCTGCCTGGCAGTGAAGGGCGGTCTGAACGTACTTTTGGGGTCTGCAGTGTCTTTGCGATTTGCCTGTTGCCTTCCAGTGATGCCACCATGGGTCCTACTTGGGTTGAGGACCTGTCCATCAACCTTGAGGAGGGTCTGTGCCATGCAGCCAATAAAAGTTGCACCTCTTTGAGGCTCATTAGTGAGTGTTTAAAAGAAGTTGGCTGTCGGATCTTCCCCCTAGTGTTTTCCATCCATTCTCAAGCTTCTACATAAGCTCTGGTTCTCCTCTCATGTCTGACAGTCCTCTGGATCCTGGCTCACGGGTCTCCAGTGGTAAGCTCTGCTTGTCCAACCTCAAAACTCACTTGGACTCATCCTCTCTGGCGTCATCATCACCTGCTGACACTAAGCCGATCCTGAGTACTATCAAACAGTTATTAATCAATGATAATTACTCACCTGTAATCCTTCCGTTCATTAGTTCTCCAACCTATCATCGTTCTTCCATGCAGTGTTCCTGGAATTAGCAATCAACCTACATTCATTGTTTCAATGAACTGGTTCGCTATTTCACAACTGGTTTCCCTAGTGGTCTTCTGCCTTTGTGTCAGAAAGCTTAACTCAAACATGACAGGGTGGGCCTACCATCCCCAATAAATCTGTATAGCATTTAGTTACAATAGGGATTCTGGATACCTGCTGGCAGAGGACCAGTTCTTATCATGGAATCATACACATTTCTTGGGAAAGACCCCTTGCCTTTTTTGACATCATGAGATTAGACAGTTCCATCACAGCTACCAAGGGCCACTTGATTTCCTAAATCTAAATGATGACACAACATTCTAGGAATTCTCCGAGCAACACAAAGTCAAGTTTGTTGTATTACTGTGTTATATGATTCTAATATATAATAAATGTCGAATTACTTGTTACTTACTATATCAGATGTAAGGCAAGGTGGTTAAGGAATCATGATTTGTCCTTGTTTTGCATTCTTTGCAGTTCTATTGACAACTGCAGTGCTCCTTCAGTTAGGTTATGTAAGATAGCAATAATGTTAAAGATACTAGCAAGGTCAGTGTAATGACTGACTAAAAAAAGAATCAAGTTGTATACAGTTGGGAACTTTTTGGCCTCTATGGTGGAAATAAAGTTGAGGTATGGATGATGGGGGAGGTGGTGGTGGGGGCGTGCAAGTCCCTGGAATGGGATTCTAAACAACTGACCACCATGTAGCCTGGTGATATTACACTTGTACTTTTAAATCAGTCTAAATAGGAATCCAACACCTCCTTAAATAGAATGCTGTCATTGTCTAATAATGATAATGACCCTGTGCATGGGGTTTTTGTTTGCAATCTGATCAGTAAATTGGACATAATTATACAACCATTTACTCACAAAGCAGATACGGTAACTGTAGATCAGAGTCTATACATGGATCTCCTCAATAGATGGAAATGTCAACCTAACATCTCTCTCTCTCTCTCTCTCTCTCTCTCTCTATCTCTCTCTCTCTCTCTCACACACACACACACACACGAACATATTCTTGTCTTGCTGGTGAGGACATTTCTTGACTTCCATTCTTTTGTGACTGCGATATGCGTAATCCGGACACTTTTCCTACCCCTAACCACAATCTAGTCGCTTCCTAAACTTAACTCAAACTTAATTCAGACCATACCTCTAAAAAGCAACCAGTAGAGCTCAGTGACATTGTCTGAAAGGGAGGACCAGGCAAAATGTCCTCACTTAGTATTAAATGGGCCTCGCTTTATAGCTGAAACAAGCTGAAACGGTGAAAAATGGTCCTCAGTTTAAATTGTAGACAGGTACACACACACATGCAGACACACAGGAAGACCTACACACAAAGCACTGAGGTAATCATCCCTAACTCCCATCTCCCCTTCTCCTATTCAACCCATCCTATCATTATCCACCATCTGATATTCACTCCCTTTTTTCAATCTAACAGTTTGAGTTTCCTCTGATTGGGACTGAATAATACCGATGCGATTTATGAGCTTTTTTTTTTTCTTTTTGTCACCCATGTTGTCACTGCTGCAGCACAGCTTCTGGTTTCATCCCACCACAGGTTTTTGAAGGTATCATTTCTCTTGACTGGAAAAGGCCCCTGTTGAGTTGTCAGGTTCATTGCTCAAGGTGTGAGCTGGGTTTCAGGAGGGCCCGTGCTGATACATTCATAAATATGACACCTTGTTTTGTCCTTCTGGCGTCTTTTTGGTTGGCGATGGCCTTTGAATTGGAAACAGGTAAGCTAATAGGGCTGTGTCTGATTCATGGGAACTGTGGGCTTTGGGAGAAGGCACGGTGGCCCTCAGGCGACACATGACAGGCAGATAATGACTGTATAGCTGTCAAGTCAAGGATACCTGTCTGCTGGTAAATACAGATTTGCCTTTTTGACATCATTTTTCCACCTCCTGGAAGATCAACGAATGCTGTTTTCAGACTGTTTTAGACTAGCTCTCAGACACATGCTCTTTCTTCCCCCATATACACACACACGCACACACACACGCACACTTACACACAGCCATGCACAGATGCATGCATGCAGGAACAAGAACAAAAGCAACCTAAATGTATGCACTTCTAATTTAGATTTTCTGCATCATCCAGCGCTCTCATATAAAGTTGTATGTTTGGACTGCATGGTCAGATTTAATATGTTTTTGTTGTAGCCAGACATAAAAGATAGTGAGAATGTGTATGTTTCTGCACATATAAGTGAGTGTGTCTATGCATGAGTGTGTCTGACTAGCTGGCTGGCTGAGGCCTGTGTTTTGCGTGTTGCCCCAGGGAATGCAGGTGAAAGCAATCTTGGTCCGTGAAAGCCAACGAGATGCGGATTTTTGCCTTGAGAGCTGGGAAGCTGATGTTTTTTTCTTGTTTTTTTTTGTGACAGACTCAAACCCTGACATCAGTTCCGACCTCTAAACCGCATCATTTGTGAAGGGCCACAGCACTGGTCACTCATATCTCAAACAACAAGAAGAATTTCCACTTAAAATGTTTTGTGTTTTTTTTTTCAGAACTGCTCAGATCCACGTCTGTACAGCTTTATATTTTTCTCATGCTGAAGTTACATTTTCTTTTTTTCTTCTTTCTTTTTTTATCATGCAGATACATTGGGACAGCAATATCTTTTAAATAAATCTTGACAATTGAAGCAAAAGACTAAATGCAATTAAGAAATTGTTAAAATATACATTGCGTTAGCATACCTATTTTTATCATGTAGCAACACTGTTTGTGAATTGACTGACAAATCATCATCTGTGGTTAACATAATTTATGGAATTAGCTGAAGTCTACTTTATGTCTACCAATATTGGAAGCCGACTGTATTTACTCCAGCTTTTGAATTCTAAACTGAATGTAATAAAGTATTACTCTTTTGGATGTCTCTAGCTTGGTATTCTATTATTCAATTTATTATGAATTTATAATAATTTGCACTTAACTGTGATTTGTTGGTAGAGGTTTAATGATACATGCAGCAAGCAAGATGAAATTAATACATATCAGGGTCATAAAATGACATGAAATATGCTTTTACATATTTTTTGGGAAAATTAAGATTTTTGTATTTTACAATTAGAGTAAAAGACTAATGAAGCTCTTTGTTTATGAAGACAAACTGTGTTTTAAAGAACATGTAATAAGGGGAAAATAATTTAGTTATGCTTTAACGTCTCCATATGTTGCAGTTTCATGCCTCATAAACAGTGTTGGGAGTAACGGCATTTAAGTATAACGGTGTTACTAACTGCATTACATTTAAGGTAACGGAGGTAATCTAATTAATTACTTTTCTCATGCAACACCATTACTGTTACTGGGGATGTAAAGTAGCACTTTACAACGTGGTTGAATGATGTGCAGCGAAGTCAGGCTTTCTGACAGACACACTTAAAATGCAAGGAGAGAACAGGTAAGGCAAGGCAAGGCAATTTTTTTGTATAAAACACTTTCAACACAAGACAATATAAGGTGCTTTACATGATTACAAAAAGTTTGAAAATTAAAACATATAATCAGTAAAAGAAAGGTTAAACAAACACTTATAATCGACTGGCAATATTAAAATGCAAGAAAGCATAGACAATAAAACAATGCCATTTAGCATTTGAACAAAATAATAATTAGTACGGAAATTACTAATAGGCAAACAAGAAATTATTAGCAATTGAGTAAAAGCAATAATGGGATAAGCTACTCATAAGCAAGTCTAAATATGTATTTTTTTATTTTAGATTTAAAAGAGTTCAGTGTCTGCAGTTTTGCATTCGTCCGACAATTTGTTGATATGCGGAGCATAGAAACTGAAAGCTGTTTCTCCATGTTTGTTTCTGGTTCTACGGACGATGAGTAGACTATAGCTGGAGGATCTAAGTGATCTGGAAGGTTTGTATCATGATAACAGATGGTTAATATACTCTGGTGCTAACCCATTAAATAATTTATAGATTAATAAAACAACTTTGAAGTCTATTCTCTGAGCTACAGAGAGCCAGTGTAAGGAATTTAGAACTGGAGTGATGTGTTCTAAGGCGTCTCTCCACCGGTACGATTCGACTTAACTCGGATCGACTCAGGCTCAGTACTTTTTACTCTCGACTGGCAGAAGTCTGGCTTAACCGCTCCGAGCTGCTCCCAGCCAATTTGTTTCTATTCCTTAATTTTAATTAGTAGTGTATGTTTTAAATGCACTGTAAGCATAATACTTAAAAAAAATATCTGCGATCCGTTACAGCGGGATCAACACCTTCTTCTGATGGAGCAGAAGCAGGAAACTGGCTTACGGAGGGTGGAGATGACACGATGCCTTCAATCTGCCTTCAATCAAACCTTCCTGCGATGCTGCAGACGAAACCATGACCCACCGACATGTGCAACTGGACTTTGTTTCTGAACTTTTTCTATACCTGTCCAATAAAAATGTCCAAGTTATACGCTTGTATTATCATTTGCAGTTTCATTACATGCTGGTTGGTGGAATCATTTTACAATATTATGTCTGGCATTAGGGTTCAGCAACATTTTAAAAATCTGATAGTAACATTTGCTCTGGCTGTTAAAAGTTAAAAAGTCTTGTGCTGCTAAATGAGTAAATTGCATACATTTGAAAGCTGCTGAAAAGCCGAAGACTACTCAAAGATGGGATATCTGTAAAACACATTGTAGTGGTGATGTAAAAATACTGAAAACATTTTCAAAGCACACAGCTTTATTACAAAACATATACAGTTGTGGTTTGTAATTCATGGAATTCGTAGCATGTTTATGGCAACTCCTTTCTTTAAGGGGACACAGAGGCGAAAAGCTGCGTCGCTCCAGCGATGGACGTAGTTTGCTGCACATGTAGATGAATTTGTTCCGACATCCTGAAGTTCTGAAGCCACTGAGTTTTGGTGAAACCCAGAAGAACGTCTCATCACTGCAAGACCCAGTTAAACAACCAAACCGACGGTCGGCTGCGACGACTTCACAGAGCAGTCATCTGAAACACGCACACACAAAATACTTAATAATAAAGCCAACTTTTTAACATAGGTTTTTACGCTGGGCTTTAGCGAATAAATAAATACCCGGAGCATATTTATAGCTTACCACATCGGTGTAGTATTTGCATCGGCTTACCCACACAAGCACCGGGGTCATGTCGCGTCATTATCCTACAGAGCTTCTTAAACTCTTTTGTACTACTCCACCATGTTTTTCCTTGCAGTGTGCAGCTTTTCAGGGGTCTTTATTCTTCGATGAGAGAGGCTCTCTCTTCGACGTGCGTCTACAGTAGTACACAGACTGAGCAAAAATCTCAGGATCGCTAGTGAGGTCGCCATTGTTCTTCTTCCTCTCCCAGCCTTTGTTTACTTCCCGCTACGTACTCTGGGGCCACCTACCATATGACGGACCCGCTCACTTTAGACACTCTGATTTGTTGTAACTGTGAAGCAACACTTAACAAGTCGAGCCGTGTCGAGTCGCGGTACCGAAAGTACCGGTACGGGACGACTCGGCAAAAGGTACTAGTGGAGAGATGCCTCTACTTTACTGGTTGCTGTGAGAAAACGAGTTTAAGCATTCTGGATCGGCTGCGGCTGTATGATTGATTTTTTAGGCAGACCTGTGAAGATACCATTACAGTAATCAAGGCAGCTGGTGATAAATACATGGATACATTTTTCTAGGTCTCCTTTTGTCATCAGTGCTTTAATCCCAGAAATGTTTCTCAGGTGATAGAAAGCTGACCTTGTTATTGCCTTTATGTGACCCTGGAGGTTCCGTCCATTATTACACCTAGATATCTGGTCTTGTCGGTAGTTTCTAATTGGACCAACTGAAGCTGTGTACTGATATTTAATCTGTCTTTTTTGGTTTGTAGATGAGTGCTTCAGTTTTGTTTTTGCTCAGTCGGAGGAAATTATGGGACATCCAGCTGTTATTTTGATCAAAGCATTTGTTGAGGATTTAGATGGTGTCGGTGATAATTGCGGGTTGGGCGGATACCCTTAGTGCTCTCGCTGTCTGACTGCTGTGAACTTAGTTTTAAGGTGGATATTCGACTGATATTAGTTTCATTAAAGGGGAGACTCTCTCCAACGTTTCACCCCTAATTTCCACTGCATGTGCTTCGCTGCGTACTCCGCAGCCGATTGCTCCAGAACTACACTGAACGGATACATTGCCTTTGAAGGCTCGCTCCTGAAGTTGGTGGTTTTGATTAAGGTTTGGTTTTGGATAAGTCTCCATGCTGTTGCTCGACACCCAAGGACTATGACACAGGGATTTTTAAAAATTAATATATAATATTTCTTAGAAATATATTACTATACATTTTTTTCTTTAATAGCTTCTAGTCCATGTGAGCAGGTGACACCAAATCAGTCTTAAAATGTCTTACTACAATTACATAGTGCTCTGTTTAATGTGCAATATGAAAAAAAAGAATAGACAGATTTCTCTTTGTTTTTTTTACACACATTTGTGTGTTTAAGTTTTTCACCTTAATGGAAATCGTGGGATTATGCATGACCAATATTTGCTTTTGGTATATTTCTTTCTGCATTCAGCTTTTTTTATTGGGTCAAGTTCAAATACCAAATGTTCTAAAATACTGTATATGATTTAAAAAAATGTTTTATTTATCATTCAGTTATAAAATTTTTTGAAGTTACATATAAAAAAAACTTAACTGCATTGTAGAACATAAAAATAATGCCACACTTACTTTCCTCAGTAACTAATTGAGTTACTAACTCAATTAATTTTTGGAAAAAGTAATTTGTAATTATTAGTAATTACTTTTCTAATGTAAGATGTCCAACACTGTTAATCAAAGGTAATCCTAATGTCAAACAAACAAAAAAGTTTACCTAGGCTCTAGGCCTTTTGGCATATCCTGTTTTGTTTTTCATTTCACACAAAACATATGTTTCTTCAGATTTTGAAATAAAGATGTGAAATGCAGTCGAGAAACCTTAAAAATAGTGGCATGACCCTTGTGCACCAACAAGAAACTATAAAGCAAACACTAAATTTAGTATTCTTAAACAGTCAAGATATTGAAGTATTCAGCAGCCGAGGGTTCCTGAGTTTAACCATTGCAGATTATCCTATTTTACTTGTTTTTCTTGCCATTCTCAACTTAAATTAGATTTATAATAAACATATAAAAAATATATTTCACTTTTAGACCAATGTTTGAAACCATTTACAAATTGGATACAATTTTGGCAAAATAAGCTCACTGGATTCTTCTATGCTCATTTCACTGAGTGTTTTCATCTGACAAGGTCTGACAAACAGTCTTCATAAGCTGACTCTGTCTAGCAAGACCTTCAGAAATACTCCCTTCCTTTCCTATGCAAAATAAAAGTCTTTAACATAGATTATGTCTAGGGATGCACTGATACTGATACTGGTATTGGGTGTCGGCCCCAATACTGCCTACGGTAGTGGTATCGGTATCAACTGATGTTAACAGATACCATGAACCAATACTTAAGACGTGAAAATGCAGTAATAATTTCACAGAAAGTATTAGTTTTTAACTTTTACATTTAAAATATGTCTTCATTTTTATAAATATTTAATTTTTTATCTAATTCACTACAATTTCTTGTAAAAAGAAGAGAAGAAAATACAACCTGACTCCCAATTGATAGCACTTTTTCTGTGTGTATCTGCATTGGTCCTCGGTATCAGTAAGTAGTCTGATCCAAGTATCGGTATGGTATTGTCACACTGCCCTACATGTTTTAGGTTTTTCCGTGCTTCAGCAAACCTGATTTAAATGTATGGCCAATTAACAGGCCTTTGTTGAATTGCCGTCATCTGAACCAGGTGTGTTACAGCAGAGAAAAACCTAAAACCTGTAGGTCAGGGTGCCTTGAGGACCAAAGTTGGAAAACACTGGCTTAGACTGATAGCTTGGGGCATCATTAGACACACTTCAGTTTGATGAGAAAAAACATGCTGTTTTAAGATTGCAAGATGTCATTACACCTCTAATGTTTGATATTGTAACACAAACTTTGTGTACATTGTACCTTTTATATTCCTTCTGAAATTGGAATTTGAAAATTGAATTTGAAATTTAAAATTTTTAAAACTGTACACTATTTTTGTATTGATATTTTAATGTGGGCATAATCTCAACAACACACAGATTCCAAACCATATTTGTGTAAGAGTTACTGTTTAATGTTGTGTTTTTCATTTAGTGAATATATGCATCAATATTAAATCTTGGCCAAGAAATATGAATATAAAGTTTGAATTCAAACCTTGACAGTTTGTGCACTGACATAAAATTTTTACAGGATGCACAATGGGCTATTCAAACATAGACTCACAAACCAAAAATGGGTGAAAAACTGATACTTATTGCAGTTTATTATACAGTAGCATGGCCAGTGAGCGGGACTAAACTGATTATAATCTGAATGCTGCCACTATTTGCACAGCTGCCAAAGACTCTCCATTTAATCTAAAAGTAAATAATAAAACATTACCTGACAATAACACATTTCTCATGCAACCAATTAATTTTAAAAGGAAATACTCTATGTTTGACATAGTATATAATAGATAAATTATTTTGGAATAAAATATTAACCCTCTAACTCAATACGCATAATTTCAGTTAAAGTTTTCAAGCTAATTTAATTCAAAAGTAAATTGAAGGAATGTATATATTTCAGAACTTTTAATAAATCCCTTAATAGAGTTCAGAAAGGCAGACAACCTTAGATGCTTTAAGTCTGAGCAGTCAGTCACTCATCTTGCTGGCCAGCCAATCATGCAATATCCGCCTCTCAAGCTGGCCCGCTAGCTAAAATGGAAATGTGTGTTAGTGCCAGCAGTTCGAGACTGTTGGGGGACTTAGCCTTCATACTGTTGAGATAAAGTAGTAGGTCTAAGCCTTGCCTGGTGAAATGACATATCCCCCACCTTCCTTTTTTCTGTACAATCGCTATAATATTGTGTTTCTATGCTGGGCCGGTAACCTTTGATTAAATTAGTCCTGTATTGCCTGGGTCCTTTTCTAAACTGTAGGCACTGGAGAGCTACTTAACGGACCCTGTCCCTTGGAGGAAAGAAACAGCTTGAGCTTACAAGTGTATGGCCACAGAAATATCAAATCCTTTCTTTCTCATTTCTTTCTTTCTTTCTTTCTTTCTTTCTTTCTTTCTTTCTTTCTTTCTTTCTTTCTTTCTTTCTTTCTTTCTTTCTTTCTTTCCTTCCTTCCATCCCTCCCTCCCTCCTTCCTTCTCCTTCCTGCCTCCTTCTCTCTCCATTTAAAACCCTTTGCCCTACTTCCTTGTCTTTCCTGAAGTTGTTCTCTTTCTGCCTCCATGTATGTGTGCACATGTGTGTCCATAAGTCGATCCATCAATGTCTGTCACTCTCCAGGTGAGGTTTACATTATAAGATCTCAAAGAGAGAGCCTTAAAATGACATTTTCTTGTTGTTATATTTCAAATATAAGAACTATTGGTGCTCGGTGCTGACTGACAGGCTTAATGAACAGATCACAAATGCATTTAGTTCAGGGAAGTGGGATTAATGTGGGCACAAGAAAAAAGAGACATGGCATTGGTCAAATGTCAGTCACTTTTCAGCATTGGTTAAATGAAATGGCACTTCTCCTCCACATATACTACATTATTTACTAAACCATATTTCCCCCAGAGGCACCATTGCATTCCTCTCTAACTTGTCTGACCTAAGAAACTACACACTTTTTACCACCTGTAATTCATATTTTATTTATTTACAGTAAAATATTTTTTCTTCATGCGTAAAACCTCAATTATTCATACCCACATGCAAACATGAAACTCTGTTTTGTTTATAATATTTTAGTTAGAAATGTGTTGAGCAATATGTACACCCTTCTCAATAATCAATTGAAAAATCTTTATGTGCAACACAGCCAGAAATTTGATGGGGCCTTGAGTGAAATTTAACTTGGGGCCCCTCTTTCTCTTAAAAACATAACACTACAAAAAGGGTTTCAATACATATTTGATGAAACCCAGGAGAGGGGACCAAGAGAGCTTTAAATCAGTCATGCATAATTAGTTTTTCTTTACTGAGATGTAAAACAAATAAAAGCATTAAATCATCTCTTCAAATTGTAACTATCTTAAAACAACAATTAAGCACTAAAAATTTTTGTTTTAACAAGACATAGAAGAAAGAGGAGAGAGGATGGTAACTAATGTTACCCCAACACCTCCAAAGAGATTTTGGTGCAATAATTATTTTAGTAAATGTTTAGAGGGGGTTGAACATTTACTAAAATGTTCAAATGGCCAAATGACATCATAGTTATTGGTAGGGATGTTCCCATCGCTAGATTGGATCGGGTCAGTATTTTCATATTTTTCAGTGAACGGATATCACCTATATTAGCTGACTAGTCGTGCTGATTCTTACCAAAGTAAATCCTAGTTTCCTTTTTAATGGTAATTGTGCAGTACTGCAAACCTCTGTGGTGGTGCAAACCAAACATGTCTTTTAAGTCGTTGTTTTCAGCCTTTTCAAGAGCTCAACAGTCATCACTCCATTAAACTCCATATCCTCAAATCAGTCTGACCATCCTCGTCACGAGTTGTCTAGAAGACCCCGATCCAGCCCACCTGCTCCGATCCTCCCAGGCTCTGAGCCAACGCAGCTCCAACTGGTGGCTCGACTCCTCATACGCTCTCGCTGGCAGCTACTAGCCTTGGGTCTAGCTCTTCCTGCAGCCCCGCTCTAACTCCTCACTGGTCTCCTCTGCAGTTCAGTCTAGTGCTCACACACCAACCTGTATTCACAGCCTCCAACTGGATATAAAGAGACCTCACCAAAACAACTTGTCTAGACTCCTCAGAACAGGGAGGAAGAGGAGCCTGTAGAGCTACAATAATGAGGAATTCAGTCCTGATCATTGCAGTTCCACTTTATATAGAACATAACTGAATGATTTAGATGTAAAAAGGAATAATTTAAAAGCATGATAGGTCCACTTTAAATCACTGAAAGTAGCTAGTGATTTTTTTGCACACATAGGTTAGCATGTGTATGGGTATTGGGTATCTGTGCTTTTTTTTACCTCAGTTGTGCTGATAGGAGTATCTTGTTGGCAATTTAAAATCAGTTTGTTTCTTACTCTCTTGTCTAAATAAAGGTACTTGTTTAGTGCATTAAAAAGGGTTCATTTAATCAAATCTAGGTTATTTTCTCTAAAAAAGAAGAGTCTTTCTTACATTTTAACAAAATTTTCCTAATAATCAGAAGCAAACATTTTTCAAGAACATGCCATTGGTTTTGCCGGTAAATTGTAAAGTATAAGGTTGCAGTTTGGAATGACCTATGCAGTATGCATGCAGGAAAGAGGGAGCAACATCGTAATGAATTCTGTTTTAGTAGTAAATAACAAAAAAACTTACTGTCATGATAATGTTGGACCCAGGTGCAGGGACATGTTCAGAGTTTAAAAGAAACATTTTAATAATAATCTGTCCAACTTGGGGAAGAACACAGACATGGACAGGTTCAAGTTTGATATGAAAACACGATCCGACAAGGGACAGGGAACACACGGGGTTTAAAAACAATGGGAAGGAAGTCAGAGAGAAATACAAGGAAACTCAGGGCAGCTAGGGACAATTAAGGGTGCAAGGACAGACAAAGACAGGGACAGATGTCACACTGTGACACTTACAGTAACTGAATCACAGAACGTGGGAGCTTCCAGGAAACAGTAGTGTGTAGTTGTAAAATCCAGCTAGGAATCACTGAAAAGTAAAAGCCTATAAGAAGATGTCACTAAAGTAAGGACAAAGCAAGTTAAAATCACTGAATGTATTGCTGCTATGTGGGGAACAAGACTAGCACAAGCTATGGGAAATGATCAATAAACCTAAGAAATACACAGAACTTGGGGAAAAATATTGTACAAAAAAGTTTACAAACCAGAAACATAAACCTACCTTACACAAAATTATGTCAAATATCAATCAAATGGTAACCGAGAAACTTATAGACAGGAATGAGCTGGAAACAAGAAGTAAAAGGTACAAAAAGCCAAAAGTTTCCAACTCCAGTTCTTAAGAGCTACTTCCTGTAACCTGCGCCAACTCAGCTAAAAAAAAATTAATGACTCATTACCAGGCCTATGCCAAACTTGATGGCATTCTGAAGCGGTCATTCAGTCGGTGTGCATTTGTAAGTGCAAATGGGTAGAAATGGCTCCAGTCTAAAGTGCTATTTATACAGGAAATGAGAAATGTTAAATAGACTGAACTTAAATAGCACCTTAGACTTGCTTCTTAGAACAAAATCTTATCTTATACATCAAAAATCCACCTCAAAGCAAACCACAAAATTATCGATGTACTAAACCAAAGTGCCAAAGATCCTGAGATAAAGCAAATGTAATAAAATGGATTTATTTCACACAAATTGTTCTGGACCTTTGATCTAAAAAGCAGGTTTGATCTGTTAAACTGGAAGTTTGACTTAGCAAGTTGCCAACTTTTTTGTAAATTTTAAATATATATTTTTGAATAATATTTAATCTAAATTAATATTCTTATTTTAGGAAAACCAATTTTCTAAAGCTTATATAATAAAAACAGTGTGTTAAGTTGATCCTTTTAGTAAGGTTAACTTTTTCTTTTTAAAGGCCACCTGAAACAGGAATAATTTACTTGTAAAAAACACCCTGCGCAAATCCACTGCATGAGAAA
This sequence comes from Apricaphanius iberus, assembly GCA_028564705.1. Taxonomy (NCBI): domain Eukaryota; kingdom Metazoa; phylum Chordata; class Actinopteri; order Cyprinodontiformes; family Aphaniidae; genus Apricaphanius; species Apricaphanius iberus. The sequence goes on from JAPXFQ010000251.1 coordinate 205,449, forward strand.
AGTATTTGTGCATAAGAATGTTGAAGATATTCTTCCACCTCACCAAATAGATACATATTTGCATATGTGATAATGGGCGTGGTGTGAATTCAAAAGCTAGGAAAGAAAATAGCTACTTGAACATAGTCTCAGAGTAAAATCAATGATCTTGTCAAATAACATTTGACATTAATACTATCAATAAATAGTGAGTAATGAATAGTATCAGGCATTTAAATTGTGGTAAAAAACTGATAAGCCATTGATGAATTTAACATATCCAACTGTAAGGCTCAGTGAAATCTGTCTTGGGGAGATGTGAAATCTTATTCGGAAAAGTGTGACATCTACTTCTGGAGAATGATTTATAGCCTAAGTGTCTTTGGGTGGCATATTGAGAGATAGTCATTTTAAGGCGTCATATCTAAGATTTGCTGTTCAGGAAGAGACTTTAAGAAAGGATTACAGAGAAAGTTTTATTGGGATTATTCTCTAATAACCTATTAAATCTTGATTCTACAGCTGCAAACATGCAGAAAATCTGCATCAAGGTGAAAAAAACCAGCACCGCTTTCCCTCCCAATAACTTTTTACCTACAACTGTGTCACGACAGCAGCTTTGGCAGGTGTGTGCATGTGTGTGAGTGTTCGCACCAGGAACTAGTATGGTGAGATGAGGCTACACTTGCCTACACATCTCCCACTGGGGAAGCACATGCACCTGAGTCCACACATACACATACAAACATATGCTTGGAGGATCATTTCTCTAATTTCATATTTCACATCAGTGGGCATTTGATTATGGACATGGGATACCGCAACACGACAGGGTGGAGCAGGCTTTTCCTACGAGGTGACATCACAGCGCATAAGGAGATGTGCTGTGTGTGTAAATGTTTCTGTGTCCATGTGCATCCGTGTCTGTTTCCATGCCCACACTTTTCACACATGTCAACTCACAAAAGCCACATGGGAGGCCATTGAGAGCTGCAGCAGCTGTGGAATATGTTATTCAAATGGCGTGTGACTATTTGAGCGTGTGTATTTGTGTCACAGCATTAATACGTGTACCCATGCTTGTGTTATCATCTCTGCTTGCAAGAATAAACGGCACTGATGTGTCTCTGTGGGGAGCTTATAGAGAATCACTTACCTCTCTGAATTTACTGTAGCATTGCAATGAGTGACTCAGTGATTTTATGTATGCAGCAAACAGGAAAGGAACATTAAGTAGATTCACATGCTGCAGCTCCTTAAAATTGTAATTATGGTGGTCTCATGTCGTACAACAAAGACATGTTACATGTCAGATTTGTCCCTGCTAGCTATCACCCACATCTTTCTACCCTGAGTTTGAAACTAGAAACACAGTTTATTTCCACTATGAGTTGATGTAATATATAATAGTAGAGAAAACCTTGGATCGGGGACATACTGACATGATGAAATGTTGATCAAATTAACCTTCAAACCGTTGTCCAACAAAGTGTTAAAAGTACGATATTATGCAACATCATTACATTTCCAATTTGTTAATCTTTTATGCATATGATTTTTGAGATGCCTAGATTTAGTCTGTAGGAAAATATCCACAGTTATTCCACAAAACTTTTAGGCACATTTTCTACAAATCCCTTTTTTGTTTCGCTGCAATAGGATGGTGTATGCATTAATTTGCCCCTCCTGGTGTTTGTGCGTGTTGATGGTTGGCTTCCTAGCCTGTTTCTAGCCTTTGCTGTGCAGTCCAGGGCTCTGCAGCTGCCCTGCGGCCACCATTGTCCCTGGTCTCCACAGCCCAGTGGCCACAGATGTTCCCCGTTTGATACTGTGCTCCTCTCTTCCATACACACAAACACAGACACACACACACCATACTTCGTTGAATGTGTGGGTGGCCAAGCGGGGCGCCCTGTTGCGTCCCACTCTTGCACATCATTGGCCGCCCTGGTCCCCACACGTGACACAGAGAAGGGGGAAGCTATCGCGTCTGCAGTTTTAATCCTGCCTCCGTGCATAATGGAACAGAAGTAGCCCCGAGTGGAGAAGGAGGATTCGTGTGAGGAGGTGTTCCTAAAGGGATCATGAGAAAACTGAGTGTGAGGCGATAAGAAGGAGAGCACATGGAGAGGAGAGAAGATGACTTTGGAGGGGAAAACTGACATATGTCCTTCGTTTCTCTTCTATTCCTGTGTTTGTCTATAGGTGTACACTGTATGCAGAGCATGAAAGGTGATTATTGACGACACAGAACCACAAACAGACCATCCAAATTACCCACAACAATAAATGTCAGGAAGTCATAATTTTAGTGAAACTGTGCACATAGTTGTTCTGGTACTCAAAAAACACTAACGGTTAACTTCCAGTGAAACTTAACTATAAATTTACTCTTCTGTTTTCTACCTTAATCAGAAAAATTTGAGGGACTCTTTTTTATATTTTTACTTACTGTAGTTGTTAAAGACTATTAAGCCAAGTACTTTGCATAGTTTCTGATGTATTTGTCATGTATTTGTCATTGAGGTTCAGTTTCAACCTGTTAAACAACTCACATTCTTTGCTTAACCCTTATTATGAGATAAAAGCACAGCAGTTTCTTTGAAGGCATAGAGTTTAAAACATTCTTTGTCAAAACATAGTTAAGTGATAGGTAATAATGGTTCATACGTTATGTCAAACTAGAAACCTTATCTGATGTGATGCACATCGAACTTGCAACACGAGTTTTCTTTAGTAAGCTGATCTAAAGTTCAGATGCACACCCTAGCACACATAAAACAGACATCTCACTGACCTAGAAAGGTCATTCAAATTATCTTTGGACAAACCTTTTGACGAAGTAATGAGTTTGTTAAACAAAATAAATACTTATTATCTTTTTTAAATGTATTTTAAAATACAGGTTAAAAAAGTACTAAAGCAAAAAATAAAAATATATTGTATTTGTGATATGTAACAGCTATATTGCCAATGCCCAGACATTTAGACTGGTGAATATGCAATAAATGTTGAACAGAAACAAAAGCACCGCCACTTGGTCCAGCCCCAAGATACCACCTAGTTTTAATCAAAATCCCACACAGGAAGAACGCTTAAGTTGCTTAATCAAAGATCAGCCTGCTCTGTATTAATAATAGAGCAGAAGACTGAAATGGAGTTTTACTTATTTAAGACTACACTTTTTGTCCTCATATACCTTTATAATATACTGGATCTGGCAAAGGTAGGGATTAAAACCAAAAAGCATCAGAAAACCCATATATGTTTACATCACCTTGGGAAGCTATTCAGATCCCTTAAACTTGATCGCATTTTGTCATCTTCCAACCACAAGCCTCAATATTTTGTTCAGATTCTGGGTGCTCGATCTACACAAAGTAGCCAACAGTTGTAAAATAGAAGCAAAGTGATACATGATCTTGATCTGAAAAGTTTGTTTTGCACATGTACTCACTGTATTCTAAAACACATGACAAATCAAGTGCCAACAGTTGTTTTATAGGTAATATGAATAGTATATATAGCCTAGTTGTATATAATTGTCTTTGAACATAAATGCAACTGTTCTTTGAAGGCTTAAGAATACATGAGGGAACAAACAGCATCTTAAAGACCAAAGAGAACACAGGTCAGGGATGAAATTGTAGAGAAGCTTAAAGCAGGGTTATATTGTATAACAGCATACCAATATTTAGACATCTCACCGAGCACTCTTCAATCTATCCTCCAAAAATACAAAGACTGGGGCTCAAATGTTAACCAATCCAACCTGTCCACTTTAATAGAATGGCCAAATAGGCAAACCAAAACCAAACATTATGGCATCCCTGTATAATTCTATGGTGTCACACAAAAAAGTAATTCTGCATTTCACTCTAAATGAAACATAGTACTAAAACATAGTATTGACAGAGTCATACTGCGGGGAATCTTTCTTTCCATATTGACTAAAGGGGGCTTACCTAAAAGTACATTATAATACAGTGAGTGTTTTGTTTGTAAAAAGAGAAAGTGAAGAAAGTTCCAAAATATATTGTTATTAAGACCCTACTTGTTTTTTATTACAGCTTGATAGCATTATATATTTTATGTCCCAGTGGAGGAAAACATAAAAAAAAAAAAAAATATATATATATATATATATATATATATATATATATATATATATATATATATACCACAAGTTGTTTGTTTTTTTACCAATTTACAATTACACTACATTCAGATATAAATTTCAAGAAATTTATCATAAATGCAAAACGTCAGGTTACAGAATAAGAAGAAGTGACAAATAGTCACAATAGTCACTAAATAGACAATTAGTTTTTATTTGAATGTGTGACTTTGTTAAATGAACTGAATATAATGTTGTCTAAGTGTTTAAATAGCAAAATAATCTTTTTGAAACTTAATATAAAGGTATTTAAAACTAGCAATACTGTTGTCATTTGCTTTTCAAAACTGACATTAATGATTGTATTGACAAGAGCAATGACTTGTATAAGTACAACCAAACAAGATTATTAGAAAAACAGCAATGTTTTTTTAAAACAAATTAGAAACACAAAGACTTAAAATATATAAAAAAATTAGGTGTGTTTACTGGAATGATGATGAGTCCCCACTATTCAGTGAAAGTTTTTTTTTGTCCTTTTCTGTCAAGTTAATTCAGAGTGTAGATGAAGAGCTGGACTAGCTGATGATTATACAGTACTCATGAAAAAAAAACCCATTAAACTGGAGCATATTGTTTACTGTGCTATTGTGGTGTATTAAAAATGGTCTGAACCACATTGACTATACACAAATCAACTGTATTATTGCCTAATGAATCAGGTAGACATAATATATGTATGTTCCTCCTTTAGATTAGTGGTTGCGTGTTAAACATGAGCTACACTGTTGGTAAGCTCCTGGTTTCTACAGTAAAATGTATTTCTTGCAAATCTGCTCCAAGTTTCAGTTACCTGTCAGGGTGGTTGACAGAATGTGCCTTCCACCTGTTAGCATAGCACCTGACTAATAGGAGGCCAGTTTTTTTGCACAGACACAAAAAATATATCTCAAACTGTCGGATTATGTGTACACCTTAACCTTCCCACGGCCTCATTTCATTTCTATCCCCAACATCAGTCACTCATCTACTCCCAGGAGGAACAGAGGACTGCTCAAAACATCACACCTGCTTTCCCCAGGGGCAACATGGCTTGGCTAAATTTTTGATGAGAGCTTGACTTTTTGTTGATCTTCACCTACAACTTTGTTTTATATTTTTTGGAATGCAACTCAAGAGGTGAATCTCTTGTTTAAAATGACTATGTATCATGATTAGATTTTTTTCCAAGTGTTGGTCTAAAACAAAGTGCTTAAAATGTAAGATTACCAGGAAAAATCTTGCTATTTTTAAGAGAGTGACCTAAATCCTGCCTGAATCCCATCAAAACACTGCCTATGCACTGTATAGTTTAACTCAACAAAGGTTTTTGTTATTGTTTGTTTTTATAAGACTGTCTTTAACATAATCTCTGAAGCACAGCTTTTAAGATATATTATAAATGTGCATATTTCTAGGGTTAATATCAACAACTTGAGTTTCAGACACAAGGTTTTATCTCTTAATTCCTTTGAAACAAAAGCCAAAAAAGAGAGGAATTGAAATAATATCAAATATTGTCTGGTAGTGCCATTTCAGGACTAAGATCTAGAAACCTTAAGACAAAACATGCAGCCGTTACACAGGATTACTGAAGAGAACCTGGAGAAACAATAACCTGCGCTAATACACTAGGAGAAAGATTTACACGGTGACAGTTACAATGGACATGTGTGGTGTGAAGATAGGCAGGCATTCGCTAATTAGCTCAGTAAGAACAGCCTATTGTTATAGCTTCAGAATGACTACACCTCAATCAACCCTCACTTGTAGATGGCTGCAGACCGGGCTCGATGTGGCTGAGCTATTGTTGAGCTAAATGCTATTAACTTTTAAGCCCAGCGATACATAAAAGTGAAGCTGGTGTAAATTATAATTCCCCTGCATATAATCCACTTGCTGATGGAAGACATTACAGCGGCCTTGTGTCTTGACAACAGATTATGGCGACAGCTTTAGCCTACCCTGCTTGCAAAAAGGGGAAACCACGGGATTTCTGTCTTTATCCGACCCATGTCTTCTTCATCTTTTTCTCTCCCTGCCTCCCTCTTCAGCACCCTCCTTTTCTGTTCTCTCCTGATCTTGCAGTAGTATTCACTATGTGCCAATGGTTCATGCCTGCAGGGGGGCCACCAAATCCATTATCAGGTAGGACAACAGTTTCCACACTGTTTCACTCACACTGTATACTATATGGAGAGAGAAAGGCTTCGAGAAAAGGAAGAAGCAAGAGATGGGGGGAGGAGCTTTTCAAACCAGATTTTGAGCCAACTGAAACATAAATTGAACACAATAATAATAGTTGGAAATGAGAAGGTTGTTTTACTGGTATACACTGCCTTGACAAAAAAATGCATACGTTTTTAACCATTTCACATTTTGTTGTTTTGCAATTCCATATTTTTTAGGATTTTATTTTTTTATTTTTAGGATTTCACATGATGTACCAAAACAAAGTAGTGATGCCAAGAGTAAGATAAAATATAGTTTTATAAAGAAATCAACTCAAGAAGCTTTGGATGCTCATTGATCCTCACTCCACCACCCTCTAATGAAATGCAATGCTTTATGTCTCTTGATATATGTTTAGGATAGCTGTACTGCTGGGAGATGTACCTATGTATCATTCTCAACAATTGCAGTATCTAGCAGCCTTTTTCCCAGTATTGGGGTTTTATTAGCACAATCCCTCCCATCTGGACTGACCAGCATTTCTCTCCCTGACACTGTTATGTTTTACCATGTGCATGATGTTTTCCGAAGTGGACAGTAGGTTGTTCTCCTCATATACATGTTTACATGTAGGCCACAAAGTCAAATTTTAGGCTTATCTGACCTGTTTACCTTTTACCACACTTTTGTTGAGTCCTTTATGTGACTGACACTGTTTGTTCACTAATATTATGTATGTTCACTAATATTTTTCTAAAAATCCTCTAAAGATGTCATAAAACTACTGAATTCATGCAGAGAAATAAAACATATCTCACAGATCTTTGATCTATTTAATATATGACTTTTCAAGATGACTAGTTGCACATAATTTTATCCAGGAGTAGGTCTATCAAAGTAAATGGGGTAAAATTAACATGCAAACTGCTTTTTTTAGATTTTAACTGTCAAAATGTATTCCACTTTACAATTTCGTTTCAATGTGTTTTATTCTATAAACAGCTTTAATGTTTGTGATTTTAACATGTTTAAATGTAAAACAAAATTTGGGTTATGAATACCTTTGCAAAGTACCACTTATACGGATAATTAATATATAATGTAGTTGAGTCTTCAGTGAAGAGAACACGGAAAAGGATGCATAAACTCTATTTACCCCTGAATGTTCTCTACATATTTTCAGCTTTAAGTTAATTATCAGTGTAGCTTGAAGTAATAAATCACAGAGACAAGTCTGCACAAAAAGTCAAAGAACCTCAAGTTTCTCTGTGTATGCAATTCATTCTGACACCTGAGCAGCTCCACATGATACCTGCATGACTTCTGAGAAACGACTTGATGAAGCATAATTAGTGTCAAACTGTTGTCCCTTTCATGCTGAGAACTAGTTATCAGATAATGTAGCAATGTTTGTAAGAATACCTTATTGTTTAAGAATAAAAAATACTCATTGGTTTATTCTTGCTTGTTTTGCTGCTGGTTGTTGTTGTTATTTTGGTGCAGCAGTAAGCTACGCATGTTGAGATACTAACCGGATACCGGCACCACTGGCAACTGGCAACATTTACTACCACTCACAAATATGCACATGCTCAAACACTTTATACAAACTTAGCAGACTAAATAAAGGCCAACTGTAGCTGCTATAGTGATGGCCAGTGTGCCAGTCTGAGCGTGAGTGTGTCTAATTCCCGACTAATGCTGTCTACCCTCCAGGTCCGCTGTCCTTGGCTGCCTGCCACTCTCGGAGAACTCACTACACTCCTTTAAAAGCCTTTCAAGGAAAAGTTCGGGGGCATAAAGCAACACAGAAAGAAACACATAAATAGACACAAAAAAAACTCTCTCACCATGAAAACATACGTAGGTGTATGATCAGAGAAAATGTCTGAGCAACCACCGATATCAGAATGCTAGAAAACATAATTTTACCTTGCCTAAATCTATCATATAAAAGAAAACAGGACTGTCTGTTTTAATACCCTAAAGGAACACTCATAACCTTAAGGCAAAAAGGTCCAACCTGCAATTTACCACCTCTGACCTCTAACCTTTGATACCTTTACTCACTTATGTGCTGATAAATTATTGTTTCTACAACATACCATTCTGTTATCAGCCTGGCTTGAACAAATTATTTTTTTGTTGCGCTGCACCATCCGCTTTCTTAAAGCTGCAGCAGGGTTTTCACTTTTTATCCACACATTATTATAAAGATGAGATCTAGATGTGAACACTGCTTAAGGCCCTCAGGGCCTGTAGCTTAGTGACATTGTGCTGGAGGCTTTCGCTTATGAAACCTGAAGCCTGGAGGGAAGCTTACAGATAATCGGGTTGGGCTGGCCAGATGGGGAGGAGGTGGGAGGGTTTGGAAGTCAAAACAGAGTAAACCAACCAGTCAGGCCTGCATGGCTTGTTCTTGTGAGGTGCTGTTACTGTGAAGATGCCTCACACTTTAACTCCTGAGTTTATTTGACCATCTTTAAGTAATATGTCCTATATATATATATATATATATATATATATATATATATATATATATATATATATACCATAAGGTTATTTTACCAATTGCACTGTAATCTATAGTTACACTACATTCAGATATAAATTTCCAGAAATACACTGGGGGCAATCATAAATGCAAAACGTCAGGTTACAGAATAAGAAGAAGTGACAAATAGTCACAATAGTCACTAAATAGACAATTACTTTTTATTTGAATGTGTGACTTTGTAAACAATTTGTCATGTCTTCAAAGTTCATCAGATGTGAGTTTATTTGTGCATGGGCGTATAAATGTGTAACAGGAGTGTGTCTGGGTGTGTGCGTGTGTGGTTGCGTGTATCTGTCCGTGTGTGTATGTGTGCGGGTATTCATGTGGGCATGACAGAAAAAATGTCGAAGAGACATGGGTGCAGAGTGATGGCTCTTTGAGTTTCATCCGTCTCCCCATCACTGCCTTCATCTCTCCTTCTCTCCTCCTTTCCTAAAGGCACAAACTCTGCCAGTTGTCACCTTAGAGTATTGCAGGCCTGCTGAAGCACTCCACTCCTTGGGAGGAGAATGTCAGCCCAGGCTCGGGGCAGTTTTGACAAACAGAGTATATATTGATACATGATAAAGTATGCTAGAAATCACCCGACTGCTGAGGGCTACTATAGTTTTAATATCATCATTTGAATTAACAAGCATTCTGTGGAGAAATAATGAGCTTTCATTATTCAGAACATCATCCTTACCCCGGCGGAGACTCGTAGGGCTATTAGTGCTTGAGAACTTAATGAAAAGAAGATAAAGAAGGTTTGAGATAAAAGTTTGAATGGCCACACTCAGTAACCAGAGTTAAAATTTAATGCGGCCCCAGCGGATGACGGATGAGCTTCTTATCTGGGGCCTGGGGAATGGGTAGACAGGGGATCCACTTTGAAAGGTGCCATTCTGGAGAGGTGAAGGAAAGGCATTCTTCTTGCTTTTTTCTGACAGGCCCTGTGTGGTGTGCCAACCAGTATGAGACTGAAAACCACTTTTGAAAGGATATATGCCACCACACAGACTGTTAAATTTTTACAGTACTTAAATAATCACTTTAAAGATGGGACTGAAAACAATATTTTAACTTGGGCTTACTTGCAAATCATTCTGCCACACTTCACATTTCATCTGTAACAAGCACATGGGTTAGATAATGAATGATTAGTTATCACTGAATAAATAAATATGAATTGACTGAGTAGTTAAAAGCTGATACATAAATAAAATTCTTAGCAGTAGTTATCTAACATCATATACAAAGGCTTGTGATTTGTTTTACTAGTCAAATGTTTAATCTAATTTTCACGTGATTGTTGCTGATGTCTAACCAATGACAACTTCAAACTGTATTTTTAAACTAAATAAATATTATTTTCCTGGTTAAATAAATAATGAAAAGTACATACAGTTCATTGCCATTTCTTTTTATGGCACAATTCATAACATATCTCATCTCTAGGCACTTTACAGGGAAAGTAATGTCAATTTAATTGTACATACAGCACATTGCAATCAGTGTGGACGTTTCTATTTATGGAATCCCAGCAGACTGTGTTGAGTCATTGACTTGCACCATTCACTCCTCCTAAACAAACATATAGCAACATTAACACCACTTATATTTAGCAAGATGCAGAGGAACTGACCCCAACTTTTAAACATAGTCCATACATTTCTAATGAGGTAGAGGTCAGTGACTGTTATATATGGCAATTGCTAGCCTCCTTTTTACATACTAGAAGTAATTTTGATACGTACTAATTATTTTTGGGGATAAACTTAACCCCCGACAGTCAAAGTTTTACTCAGTCAAGATTTCTTTCAACAACCTAAGAACCACAATGGCCCAAGCCTATCCTTCGCCTGCTCCGTGGTGAGACCTTTTCTTCAAAACAAAATTTATTTGGTCCGCTGACCTTCTTTACATGTATTACATAAATGATCTGTTATGAGTTGTCAAGAAACGGAAACCAATGCCAAGCTAATCTAATAACACTGATGTGTATTCAGTCAAAGTTTTAGGTAGAATCATCTATTTCTAAAGCTAAAGCTAAATGTAGACATAGAACTTCTGCCTGACACACTTGTAAAATATAGCTATACACATTTAGAAAACCACAAGTAAAAAAAAAGGCATCAGCAGCCACTCACAGAGTCCCTCTGCTTGATGCTGTGTTTGTCCCAAGGGCCTTAAGGGAAGTATGTTTGCTTGCTGAACCATTGTGAAGTCTCCAACAGACATGTCTAGTTTGCTGCTGTGCCGGCCTGTGCTACTCTCCGCTGGAGGAAATCTCTGTGAATGGGAGGGGAATGCATTGATTTGATGAATGAGTGCATATTTGTGGGAGTACTGGTGGCCAATGTGCAGTCTGGTGTGAGAAGTTATTTTTTGCTGCCACAACTTGACAACAAAGCCTTCAGCTCCAAGAATGCAAAAATCACAGCTTAGACGAGTGACAAGCACAGATGTTAGTTACTCATATTGCAATCTACTGGTGTTTCATAGTGCTTATATATCATTTTTTAGTTAAGCCTAATACTATTGTCTACACATGAAGATGTTTATATTTAAATATTAGATAAAAACAACATCACATAGTGTCTCCCAAAGGTATACACTCTGCTCGAACCTTTAAGCATTAAAGGGAAATTCAAATTTTTTTATTTTTTTATTTTTTTACTTGGACCTTATTTTAATCAATTTTTAGGTTTTTTCACTCACCATGAGATGTTTTGAACCGGTTTGAGCCGTTCAGCAGTATTTATACATCCAGTCTTGATCAGCTGTATCCGTAGAACGGGAGAGCTCGGGGCAGTACAAATGCCGCTTGTAATAAGGTTTAATCTGCCCCAAATGCCTTAATTCTACCATGCTTATATTCTCCTTTGATTTATGAAAACCTTGGAAATGTTTCTTGATTGTCTTCCATTCAAATTTGGGAGCTTAAAATTAAAACAAAAATAAAAACAGTGGCAGATTCGTCAGCTTTTTATTATTGATTTATTGTTAAGCCCCCAAATCGGCCCGGAAGACCATGAATAGGCACTTCCAAAGCCTTCGTGAATCCAAGGAGAATATAAACATGTTAAAATTAAGGTGTTTGGGGCATATAAAACCTTGTTACAAGCGGCATTTGTACTGCCCCAAGCACTCCCATTCCCAATTGGATGGAGAGCATTTGTAAACATAAATGTTCAATTCTTGCCATAGTTTGTCAATTGGATTTTAGCCTGTAGTTTGACTGAACCATTCTGACACCTATCTCCAAATATTGCTCTCCCCATCTTCCAATTAGTTCAGACCAGCTTTGATGTTGCTGCTGGTGTTAAGAAACCTGCAGTACGATGCTGCCACCACCCTGGAGCTCTAGGTTGTTTTATGTGGACAGCATGTCTTGGAAGGTTTGCATTGAATTTTGCATTTTATGTTATAAACAAAGTCATATTATGCACTGAAGAGTACATGTAAAATCAAAACATAACAAAGACAAAAATATTTGCAATTTTTTTTTTCACAACACCAGCACTTGACTTACATCAAAAAAGAATCAGAATCAAAAGGGGTCCAAGGAGGATGCAATTGCATGACACTCCTTTTCAGATTTGTACGTAAAGCATGTTTCCCTACATTTTATAATCATGCTCTACTTGATGCACTACTTTGCATTGATCATTAATATAAAATCCTAATATAACATACTGAAGTATTTTTAAGGAAAAACATTAACCTATGGACTTTTTCCCTCTCCCTCACATCAGTATACATACATACATACATACATACATACATACATACATACATACATACGTTGCCAGTATGTTCTTGGTCTTTAAAGCCGTCCAATATAAACTTAAAAAACCCCAAAACTAATGAATGCATTGACCAGAGCAATAAAGTTTGATATCGAGCCTAGGCGTTTTACGAATTAAAAAGTAAATATAATTTGATACCACTTAACTCGACAACCTTTACTATATCCACCCCTAACACAGTTCATACTTCAAAGAAGGTGTGTACATTTTTTAAGCACCTGTAAAGAATCTTTATCCATAATAGCGACTCAATTTATTGCAACAATATATCTTTAATTAAGCACACACATATGTTGGCTGGTAGAACAACTTGACAAAGAAGTGCAACATTGTGGTCTATTAAAAGATGTGTGGGGGGTATTGCATGTCTGGGAACTCTTTAGGGCTTCATGAGTTAGTTGGATTCTGGGCAATGAAATGCCTGAAGGTTATTTCCAGTCAAAATGGTTTATTTGGTTCTCAGTTCCCCAAAACTAAAGCAAGCCAACCAAAAATAACTTTAATTATCCACATAAATTTAACATTTTAGGATAAGGTTGGCTTTCTTATAACATATATTTTTCCCACTGACTTTTTTTCTAACATCTGGACTGACTGGTGACCCTTAGATGAGGTCACTCTGTCTACTTTTCCTTGATAAATACATACAATACAATCCTTGATAAAGCTTCAAATTAGATTGGCTTTGATCATCCAGAACGATCTATGTAGTAATGCTGCTATAGGCTTAGACTGATAGAGGACAGACTGACCACTTTCTGCTACTTTTCTCTCCTACTTCTTTCCAGTTGCTGTTTTTTTGCTGTTATTTCGGTTTTTAAACTTGTTTTTTTTCTCAGTGTTTTTCTCTTTATAGAAACTACACCTGGTCTGGTATTTTGCTTAGCGCCAATGCCCTGTTGGATGGGTGGCACTGACTCAGATGATACTTTCTGTGACAGAACATCTTCCATGTCCTATTATTAACTTTTTTACTTTCTTGAATATAGAAAGTATTCTTGCATCAGTTTATTTATTTTTTCCTCTGTCTCTGGTCTGTCTTGTCAAACCCCTAGATGCTCGTGGCAGTACTGATTCAGGTTCTGCTGGAGGTTTCTTCCTGGTAAAGGAGTTTTTGTCTCTCCACTGTTGCTACATGTGTGCTCAGTGTAAGATATTTCTAAGAGATTGTTGTGGTTGGAATCTGCATCAATGAGGCAGAACTGCCTGTCAATGACTCGATGCAATCTGCTAGGATTTCTTAAACAGAAAAAACAACAACAAAGGTCCTATATCATGCTATTTTAGAGCGTTCACCGTCTGGGATAGGTACATATAAGATAAAATGTTACCAATGGCGTTATATAGTATTAATTTGTCCTGAAAAGAAAAAAAAACAACAATACATATCCTGGAGTTATTCTTCGACCTGGAACTAAATGCTCTGTTTTTCTATAATCCTGCTTCCCCGGCCATTACATGATGTAGCCTTGACTGCAGCGAAGCAGCATGGGCAAAAGTAATCTTATAAGCCACATTATAGCAATACTTTAAAAAAAAATTCAATTAAATAGATTAGACCATTAGTTCATTTTTTTTGTGTAAACACCAGGTCAAAAAAGCTGATTTCAGCTGCTAAGGCTGCCAGCTTCTTAACGATAGCATAGTCTAGACGGAGCACAAACCATTGTAACCAGGGAAGCAACTGAGTACTGAAGCAAGCAGATCTTTCCAGCCCTGTTTTTTATTTTTAAAAAGTTCTTGCTGAGAATGAGGCTGAGAACCGGGTAGATATTATAAAAGCCAATGGGTGTTCTTTGCACCTGTTTACATATTGATAAAGCAACACTGCTGTTATTGTGTCACAAAAGCAGCTTCATAAATGGCTAACATACATAAGCATTAGCATGTCGCTAGAGTTTGCTTAATGCTCTGAACGGTCCATCAGACGTCTGTATTGTTGAAATTGATCCGGCTGCAAGAGGCAATCTCTCTGTAAGTCCGCTTTGGTTCTGGCCAAGGTTTGGTGAATTGACGGTCACATAAAAACCTGTTGTAGGTGGTTATATTCGGGATTCCGGAGAGCGATTCCAGCCATTTCTGGAATTTTGGCTGTTCTTTAGGAATGTTGAATAAAGTCCTGTAGGAGCGGTGCAGCTGCTCAGAGAGCAGGATTCAGAAGGATTACTGAGAAATGCATGAATCAAGCCAAAAACCACTCTGGATTGCTTTTTTATAAGAAATTACATTAGAAAATGGTTGGAAGCTCCAAAAAGTTGATTTTGCATGAAATAGGCCCTAAAATTATTTTCATGTATATCATGTATGACTGAATTGAAATTACTTTTCTTGTAAAATGCTTTGAGAGGACATCTTATGTGAATCTGCACAATTTTAAATTGAAATTGATTTGATCATTGCACAACATTTGTATTTTATTGCTTTTCTGTCAGAGACTCATCAGTCCACCCTGTTGCCATCCGTGTACAATCATGACCCTCTTTCTCATTGGTCCACACATCATATTTAAGCAGTCTTCACTCACTTACTCTCCGTTCTGACATCTGGTCCTCCAGCCCAGAACTCTAGTATCGTCTGATGCATAGGTTGTAATCTGATCCATCAGCCAGTCCAGTCTGCCTGCCTTTCCGAACCTTCACGGCCAGCAGTCATCTTAGCCCTGGTTCTGCATCTGAGTGCGTTGTTTTAATAAAACTACAGAAACCACTACTGTTATCTGTGTGGTTTCTGACAGGATGTCAGAACCAGCTAAAGGCGCCTCAGCAGAACTGGAGGCTCTCCGTGCAGAAGTTTCTCGCCTTAGTAACTTTGTTGACCGGCTGAACTCCAAACTGGAGTCCGTCACCGAGGCGCACGTACGTCTGGCAAGCCATGTCCACTGCACCGGACCCGGTTCTGTAAGCCAGAGAAATGGAACGGTGAGGATGGCGAACCTGAGGGGCTCCTGGCCGCCTTGGACATGCTGTTTGAGTGTTGAAGAATATTAATACTTTTATATGCTTTACATATATTTGGGTAAACATTTTTGTGTGTAGTGAAGTAGTAAGAACATATACTTATGTAAGGGTCATATATACAATTACAATTATGTGAATCTGTGATCATGGGAAAACTCAGTGTCTATGGCAGGTGGTTATCTAGGAGAACAAAGCTGAGTCTAAGCAGAAACAAGGAGTGAAAAGGGAGTTACGAACGCTGTGCTGGGATAATGAGAAACATAACTCACACATGAACTATTCAAGGTCTCGGGGAAGCAAAAGGTATGGGAAAACTATGATTCGTCTGCTGACCATTCATGTGTATGTGGAACGACAGGTCCCTGAGTTGTAAAACTGTTAGGGGAAAAGTACTGAACTTTGAAATTGTAGAGCTCTTTGTTTGTACGTAAGTAGGAGGGTCGTACTGCTGTGTGTTTTTCAATAAAACAAGCCTGTTGCGGAGAGAGCACCAGAACACATACTGACAGCCGCTGAAGACAGACGCGGGTCTGTGAGAGCTGTGGTGTTCTCCGCTTTGCAAAGGTGAATTGAAGCTGAGTCTCTGAGTGTCTTCTGTGAACAACTCTTTTTCTCTACGAGCCATATCTCCAATAATCCTGAATCTGGGGTGGTTGATTTATACCACAACAGTGTCAACCTGCAATCTATGCCACTGCCACCTCCCGGGTAGCCTTGCTGATGTCTTTGCTCACCGGCAAGGGGCAGGAATGGGCGGCTGCCCTCTACTATTAGCGCTCTCCCGTCTGCAATGAGTACACCTGCTTCATCAAAGAACTCCGAAATACCTTTGTGCCTCCATCCAGTGATGTCGAAGCCGAGATCCAGCTTCTCCATCTGCGTCAGAATCATCGCCCCGTCCACAAATACGCAGTGGACTTCTTCACCATCGCGGCCAAACTCAGCTGGGGAGATTACGCTCTGCGTTCCCTCTTTCTCGAGGGGTTGGACGATTATATCCGTGATGAGATGGTGGGGAATGAGTCGCCAACGTCCCTCGAAGCTGCCATCAAGTTAACTCTGGAGATCGATCGCCGGGTCCTGAGCCGAGCAACTCCAGCGCAAACGTTTTCTTCCGCCACGTCAGCAAAACCCAGCCCCACCTGCTGATTTCTCCTCTGCTGCTCGTTACCGGGATCCGGAGAAGCCGATGCAGTTGGGTCATCTGTCTCCAGCAGAAAGAGAACGGCGCCACCGTGCAAACTGCCCTGTCCGGCCAGGAAACGACCAGACCAGGTGATTCTGGGAGGGGCATCACCTGGTTTCACCAAAACCAAGCCATTCACTATCACAGTTCTTCTCAGCCATTCTGATCAACAGTCATTAGTCATTCTGCTCATTCATGCTCAGCACTTCTGGAATCTGGGGCTGTCAATAACTTCATCTCTACTGATCTGGTTTCCAAACTCTGTATTACTACTGAAGAACTGTTGCATCCAATCCCAGTTTCTTCCATTGATGGACGCCCACTGTTGGCTTCGCCTATCCGTTATCGTACAGCTGCCATTAAAATGACGATAGGAGATCACCATGAGACCATTCACTTTCTAGTGATGGTCTCCCCCACCACTCCTCTCATTCTTGGTCTCTCCTGGTTTCAGCAGCATGACCCGCACATCGCCTGGAGTAGTCGTAGAATCCTCCAATGGGGGACCGATTGCTTCACTCATTGCCTGCTTCTTGATGTTGTGAACACCCCGGGTATGTTACACCCTGCTGATTCCATCCCACCTCCCTACCGGGATCTGGCAAAGGTGTTCTCCAAGCAACGAGCTGCTTCTCTACCTCCTCACCAAAGCTATGATATGGCCATCAATCTGCTGCCTGGTTCGATGCCCCCTCATGGCAGGATCTACTCTCTGTCATCAGCGGAGAATAAGCAGATGGAGACCTATGTCAGAGAGGCACCGGAGCAAGGTTTCATCCGGCGTGCTTCGTCTCCTTCCTCCGCTGGATGTTTCTTTGTCACTAAGAAGGATGGTTCCCTCAGACCTTGTATTGATTACCGGGGCCTCAACCAGATCACTATTAGGGACCGTCATCCACTTCCCCTCATCAATACCGCTCTGGATTTCTCTCCAAGCTACCATCTTCACACGCTTGGATCTGAGAAACGCCTATAACCTCGTCCGTATCAGGGAGGGGGACGAGTGGAAGACGGCCTTCAGTACCTCCAGTGGCCACTGGGAATATTTGGTGATGCCTTTCGGCCTCTGTAATGCCCCAGCCGTGTTCCAACTGTTTCTGAATGATGTGCTTCGTGACATGCTCCATCATTGGACATTTTTCTGTATGTGCCTCTGCAGTGTCGCCAAGAGGCTCTCATCTGGGGTCACTCATCACCAGCTGCTGGGCACGCAGGTCCTAATAAGACACTCCAGTTCCTGCTCCATGCTCTCTGGTGGCCATCCATGAACCGGGACGTCAAGGACTTTGTCAATGCCTGTTCCGTCTGCGCCCGGTCCAAGTCATCGACACAGAGACCTTCGGGTCTCCTCCATCTGCTTCCAGTACGATCTCGCCCTTGGTCCCATGTACGAGTGGATTTCATCACCGGCCTCCCAAAGGCTGATGGCATGACCACCATCGTCACCTTCGTGGACAGGTTTTCTAAAGCTGTCCACCTAGTTCCTCTTCCCGGCCTCCCCAATACCAGGGAGACTGCTGAACTCCTTCTCCTGCATGTGGTCCGTCTCCATGGCTTTCTTTGGGAAGTGGTCTCTGATAGAGGACCACAGTTCACCGCTAGGTTTTGGAAGGCCTTCTGTTGACTCATCGGTGCCTCCCACAGTTTGTCTTCGGCCTTCCACCCTGAGTCCAATGGCCAGGCAGAGTGTGCTAATCAACAGGTGGGCAAGTACCTTAGATCTTTCTCTTTGTCACTCTCTGGGTCCTGACCCCGACATCTGATGTGGGCAGAACTTGCCATTAACCTTCAACTCTCTTCAGCTACCAGACTTTCTCCTTTCGAGACCTGCTATGGGTATCAGGCACCAATCTTCGCCCACCAGGCCCACCAACTCAGAGTACCAGAGGCAGCAGAAGGCTCGGTGTTGGCCCAACCATGATTAAAAGCCTGGAGACATGGTCTGGCTTTCAACAAAACATCTGAAGCGTCGCGCCGAAAGTCGAAAACTCACACCCAGGTTCATCGGCCCCTTCTCCATCGTTTGTCGGATCAACCCTGTTGCCTACCGTCTCCGCCTCCCACCCACTCTCAGGGTCCATCCGGTGTTCCACTGCTCCTTACTGAAGCGGGAGGTCACCTCACCTCTGGCTCCTCCAGCTGTTCGGCCTCCCTCTCCCCGCTTCATCGATGGAGGTCCCACATACACTGTCCACCACATTCTGGACTCCCGTCCTCGGGGTCGCGGTTTTCAGTATTTGGTGGGCTCTGTCAGAGACTCATCGGTCCAACCTGTTGTCATCCATGCACAATCATGACCCTCTTCCTCATTGGTCCACACATCATACTTAAGCAGTCTTCACTCACTTACTCTCCGTTCTGACATCTGGTCCACCAGCCCGGAACTCTACTATCGTCTGATGCATAGGTTGTAATCTGATCCATCAGCCAGTCCAGTCTGCCTGCCTCTCCGCTTCTTCCCGGCCAGCAGTCATCTTAGCCCTGGTTCTGCATCTGAGTGCGTTGCTTTAATAAAACTACAGAAACCACTATTGTTATGTGTGTGGTTTCTGACATTTTCAGCATTTTTGTCTTACAAACCAATTACTTACATCGCTGTTCCTTTCCTTTTAAGTTTACTTTGACAAACTAAGACATCAAACAAAGTCAGAACTTGAGCTTAAAGATTACTTGATACATGTCATAATGCGATGTTTCTAGGACTCTAAGGCAAGCAACAACTACGGACACCCAAACAGTTTTAACGGATTTATTCAACAGTAGAAAGTGCAGGAGAGAGTGGCGGGGCGTCGATCTGCGACAGCAGGGAGGGGGACCGGATCAACGGAGGAAAGTCTGCGGGTTGAGGTCAGCTGAGGAGGATACAGCGGGGTTCCAACTGTGGGTGTGGTGGTTTCCAGATAGGAGAGTTCCAGCAGGTAATTCAGGGCGGACAGGCAGCAGCTGAGTGGTGGGTGTGACGCACCCAGGCGCAAGGCCCAACGGAGCAGCTACAATCAGATTCCTCAGGTGAGTCTGGTTCTGAGCGAGTTCAGCGTGGATTCACTGGAGAGGAAGGAAGAGATGAAAATGAGTCAGGACAAGGAGTACACAAGGTATGCAGCACTGACAGCTAGAGAGTACCACAATAGAAGCGGAACCATCTGGCATCTGATTCAGGGAAGCCGCTCCTCTTTAAGGACCTTGCAGATTGGTGGTGATGAATAGCAGCTGGATCCCATCAACCTGCCACCCTGTGAAGGAGAAGAAAACCACTCCCCTGCAGAACCCAACAGTACCCCCCCCTCAACGGACGCCACCTGGCGGCCGACCCGAGGAAGACGCAGCGGAGCGCTCAAAAGAGGAAATGAGGGTCGGATCCAGGATAAAGGACCGTGGAACCCAGGACCGGTCCTCAGGGCCATAACCCTCCCAGTCCACCAGGTACTGCTTACCCCGTCCACGGGGACGCACATCCACAATACGTCGAACAGTGTAGACCGGGTGGCCATCAACAACCCGGGGGGGCGGAGGGGGCTCGGAAGGAGGGCACAAAGGACTAGAGACGTAGGGTCTGATCTGAGAAACGTGAAACACAGGGTGGACACGGAAATGGGCAGGCAACTTCAGGCGGACAGCAGAAGGGCTAAGGACGGTGTCAACAACAAACGGACCCAGAAACCTGGGGGACAGCTTGCGGGAACAGGATTTTAAAGGGAAGTTCTTAGACGACAACCAAACGCGCTGGCCGGGCGAGAAGGTGGGGGCTGGAATTCGCTTCCTGTCTGCTAGACGCTTATTCTGAGCAGACGTTCGTTGAAGGGCAGCCTTAGTCTGGTTCCAAATACGTTGACAGTTTTGCATGTAAAGTCTGACAGATGGAATGACTGCATCAGGGAAGGATGTAGGTAGTAGGGATGGTTGGAACCCTTGAGACGCCTCGAATGGAGATAACCCTGTCGCAGACGATATGTGCGTGTTATGGGCATACTCCACCCACGGTAAGTGAACACTCCAAGACGTGGGGTTGGAGGCGCAGAGGCAGCGCAGGGTGTTCTCCAGTTCCTGGTTAAGCCGTTCACATTGCCCATTAGTTTGAGGATGGAACCCCGAAGACAAACACGGACGGGCTCCGAGCACAGAACAGAAGTTCCGCCAGAGCTGGGAACAGAACTGAGGCCCCCTGTCGGAGACAATCTCCGCAGGGATGCCATGGAGGCGAAAAACGTGGCGAAAGAGAAGTTTTGCAGTCTCGGCGGCCGAGGGGAGTTTAGTGAGGGCGACCAAATGACAAGCCTTGGAAAAACGGTCTATAATAGTGAGGATGACATTTTTCCGTTTGGATGTGGGGAGACCAGTAACAAAATCTAGGGAGATGTGGGACCAGGGACGACTAGGAATGGACAGTGGTTGTAACAGACCAGAAGGTGGGCGGTGTGAGGTCTTGTTCCTAGCACAGGTGGAACAGGCAGAGACATATTCAACGACATCTTTATTGAGTGAGGGCCACCAAAAGTAACGACGCAGGAAGCCGACTGTACGGCTTACCCCAGGATGACCGGAGAAGCCAGATGAGTGTGCCCAATGGATGGCTCGACCCCGGACAGAGGCGGGGACATACTGCCGGTTGGGAGGACCACCTCCTGGGTCTGGTTCAGTGGTTAGAGCCTCTTGGATGGCTCTCTCCACATCCCAGGTAAGGGACCCGATGGTGCAGGAGGCTGGGAGTATGGATCCGGGAGACTCGGAAGGGTCATCTGGAGAGTGGAGTCTGGAGAGGGCATCTGGCTTGGTGTTCTTGGAACCCGGGCGATAGGTGATATTGAGGTTGAAACGGGAGAAAAAGAGAGACCAACGGAACTGGCGTGGATTCAGGCGTTTGGCGGACTGAAGATAAGCCAGATTTTTATGGTCTGTCCAGACAATGACTGGGAGCTCAGTACCCTCAAGCCAGTGTCTCCACTCCTCAAGGGCCAGTTTGATGGCCAGGAGCTCCCGGTCACCAATGTCATACCTGCTTTCGGTGGGGGAAAACTTCTTAGAGAAGAAGGCACACGGGTGGAGCTTGCCATCCTTGGGAGAGCGCTGTGACAGGATGGCCCCCACACCTGTTTCAGATGCATCCACCTCCACTGTAAATTGAGCAGAAGGGTCAGGATGAATGAGAATGGGAGCATCCACAAACCTTCTCTTTAGCTCAACAAAAGCAAGTCCGGCCTCTGGGGTCCAGCTGAATGGGTGTTTGGTGGAGGTCAGACTGGTCAGAGGGGTTGCGATGACACTGAAGTTTCGGATGAACCGCCGGTAGAAATTAGCGAACCCCAGAAAGCGCTGGAGTTGCTTTCTGGAGTTCGGAACCGGCCATTCCTCAACAGCCTTGATCTTAGCCGGGTCCGTCTTCACCTGCCCGCCCTCAAACACAAAGCCAAGAAAGGTAATGGATGTTACATGAAACTGACACTTCTCAGCCTTGACAAAGAGCCGGTTTTCCAGCAACCTTTGGAGGACCAATCTGACATGCCGGCGGTGCTCATCCATGCTGTTGGAGAAGATAAGAATGTCGTCAAGATAGACAAAAACAAACACATTGAGATAGTCCCGAAGGACATCATTAACCAGATTCTGAAAGGTGGCGGGGGCATTGCAGAGGCCAAAGGGCATAACCAGATACTCAAAATGACCAAAGTGGGTTTTGAATGCCGTTTTCCATTCATCACCCTCTCGAATGCGAATGAGATGATACGCATTGCGGAGGTCGAGCTTGGAGAAGATGGAGGCTTGGTGGACAGGTTCAAAAACTGAGGACAATAAAGGGAGAGAATATTTGTTTTTTACGGTGATTTGATTAAGACCTCTATAATCCATACACGGCCGGAGAGAGTTATCCTTCTTAGATACGAAGAAGAATCCCGCGCCCAGGGGGGAAGAAGAATGACGAATGAGACCAGCCTTAAGTGAGTCATTAATATACTGCTCCAGTGTTTCCCTTTCTTGCTTCGAGATGTTAAATAACCGGCTGGAAGGAAGTGGGGCTCCTGGAAGGAGGTCGATACAGCAGTCATAGGGACGATGTGGAGGGAGAGATTGGGCGAGATCTTTACTGAAAACCCGATGGAGATCATGGTATTCAGTGGGAATATTTGTGAGATCAGGTTCACCAATAGGCTGGGATTGCTCAGAGGGCAGGGCCGGTTTAGCAGATTGCAGGCATTGGTTTAGACAGTAAGGACTCCATGAGTCGATGCGAGCATCAGCCCAGTTAATGTGGGGGTTGTGCTTGCGGAGCCAGGGGAACCCAAGAACCAGAGGGGCATCCTTAGTAGGAAACACAAAGCATTGAATGAGCTCCTGGTGGTTGCCCGAGACGTGGAGGGAAACTGGGTAGGTTTGATGGGTAATGTTGGCCATGGGACTGCCATCTAAGGCAGCCACCCGCAGGGGAGAAGGTAAGGCCTGGACCTGGATCTGATATTTCTCAACTAAAACAGGGTGTATGAGATTCTGCTCTGAACCGGAGTCTACCAAGGCTTCGAAGGAATAGGAATGCTGCTGAATGGTGAGAATAGCAGGAAGATTTAGCCGGAGGTAATTATTCTCTTTAGATTCGCCCGCCAGAACCCCCATACTTACTGGCGGGCCAGGGTGTTTGGGCGAATAGGACATGCTGAGATGAAATGTTGAGGAGAGCCACAGTAAAGACAACAGCCAGAGGCTAAACGGCGCTGCCGTTCCTCTGGGGTTAGCCGGGCTCGGCCTAACTGCATAGGCTCGGGTACATTCTGGATAGAAGGACTGGATGTATCTGGGCTGGGAGATCCCCTTCTAATGGAGAACTGAGATGACTGGGAATTTGAGGATCGGGATCTAGTTCTAAGTCGATTATCAATCTTGATGGCCAGGTTAATTAATTCGTCCAGGGAGTCAGGTTCGTCTCGGCAAGCCAGCTCATCTTTTAATTTTTCATTCAGAGCATGTTGGAAGGCTCCTTTAAGAGCTGGTTCATTCCAACCTGCCGCTGTACCCAGAGTACGAAACTCAACGGCAAAATCGGCCACAGACTTATTTCCCTGCCTTAAATCCCAAATTCTTTTAGAGGCAACTTCTTCCCCAAGTTTGGGACAAAAAGTCTGTTTGAAGAGTTCTATGAAATCATCAAAGAGTAAAGAGCTGATGTTCTCTTCGTCCACTATGGTCTCCGCCCATCTAAGTGCTCGATCCTTTAACAGTCCTACAATAAAAGAAATCTTGCTGGCGTCATCCGGAAATGAGCGGGGAGAGCGGCGAAAGGCTAGAGAACATTGCAGTAGAAAACCCTTGCTTTTCCCCAGCTCACCTGAGTATTGTTCGGGAACGGGCATGATGACGTCACGAGGCAGCGGAGGAGCGGAGGAAGCCGAAGTAGGAGCAGGCGCAGGGGCTGGAACAGGAGCCGGAGCCGGAGCTGGGTTAGCGGGGGAAATCCTGTCCTGCAAAATCTGAATCTGATTTGTCATTTGGTGTAAGTGCTGGAGTATGGAGTTCTGCTGATGCAGCACGCCATTAATTGCGGCGTCGTGTCGGCCCAGGAGGACGCCCTGTTCAGACAGAGCGGTCCGTAGTTGTGCTGCAGAGTCCGATTGGCCAGTTGGTTCTGTCATAATGCGATGTTTCTAGGACTCTAAGGCAAGCAACAACTACGGACACCCAAACAGTTTTAACGGATTTATTCAACAGTAGAAAGTGCAGGAGAGAGTGGCGGGGCGTCGATCTGCGACAGCAGGGAGGGGGACCGGATCAACGGAGGAAAGTCTGCGGGTTGAGGTCAGCTGAGGAGGATACAGCGGGGTTCCAACTGTGGGTGTGGTGGTTTCCAGATAGGAGAGTTCCAGCAGGTAATTCAGGGCGGACAGGCAGCAGCTGAGTGGTGGGTGTGACGCACCCAGGCGCAAGGCCCAACGGAGCAGCTACAATCAGATTCCTCAGGTGAGTCTGGTTCTGAGCGAGTTCAGCGTGGATTCACTGGAGAGGAAGGAAGAGATGAAAATGAGTCAGGACAAGGAGTACACAAGGTATGCAGCACTGACAGCTAGAGAGTACCACAATAGAAGCGGAACCATCTGGCATCTGATTCAGGGAAGCCGCTCCTCTTTAAGGACCTTGCAGATTGGTGGTGATGAATAGCAGCTGGATCCCATCAACCTGCCACCCTGTGAAGGAGAAGAAAACCACTCCCCTGCAGAACCCAACAATACATTCCAATAAAAGGACAATAAAATATCCTGGTACAGCCACTAAAAAGTGGTTGGTCAAATGTATGGTTTAAAATTAAAAATAGAATTGAAAAGAATTCATACAAGGCACAATAAAGCTCCTTTTACCGACTATTTCACCGTTTTTGATTCAGTTCTATTGCATCATTTTTATGGGATGTGGCAAGGATAGCTGGAGGGAAAGACTGGTGTATGGAGAGGAGTGTGTATTAGGTCCTGTACAAGAATTCACTTGGCCACAAAGCAGGCAAGCATCATAAAAAATATCTCACTAATCATTTCAATACAGCACCAAAGAGGCCAGGAAGATGTACATAATCAAATACATATGGTCTAGAACAGGTGATAACTTGAAACATGAAGGGATCCTGTGAGAAAATATGATAATTATTTTTAGCAAAAGAAAGTGGGAACAGAGGAATAATTTGGACAGTTTGTGTTTGTCTCGAATTGGAAGGAGAAAATACAATCTTTAAAAGAGGAAGTAATGTAACAGCATCACGCCATTGACCACAGAATCGTAAGTCATGCGACTGTACGAAGTGAATGAGCCTGACAATTGAAGACATCTCGTTTAGATAACTTGAGTGGTAGGCCAATGTCATCTCAAGAGGAATCTTGCTCCTAATTTTCCCTGGAATCACAAACAGCTGTTGTTTAAACTACATCACATTACTGTCACATGGCTGCAGGGGCTTGTAGTAGTCTCTCGGCTGCTACTCCGAACTGTCACTACCTACAGCCCCTCGCTGATCTCTCATGGGTATTTTAATGTTCTGGATGTCTCGTGAGATTCCGGAAGTGTAAAAGACTGCAAAGAGTTGTCTGAGCTCAAGAATGATTTTACTTCATCACCAAACCCACAATTGCTTGTCATTTTGCAAATGAACTCATGGCCTGTCATGTTGTCTCTGTCTTTCCTCCTCCTATTTTTTAAGTAATGCTGTATGGGCCCCGTTCCTTCTTTTTTCCCAGGATCCCATGCTTGTACCATGTGCTGTTACTGATTACAAACATATGGCTTAAATACTGCAGACAATCACCAGACATAACAACAAATGCAAAACGTGACACAGAATACTTTCAATAAACTTTTAGACTTAAAATTCCTTCATGCTTTTCTGTAACCTAATGCTTACGAGTCACAAAAAACATGAAAGATAATGCTATTTTCCGTCATGAATATATGAACACAGGATTGCCAAAGTGCTTGATAATCTACTGCTTATGACTAAAGATGATCACTTTTGTAAAACATTTACTTTATTCCTTAGTTGTTTTATAGCATTTCACTCCATTTCAGCCAGTTGTCTGGCTACAAATTGTGACTCAGGCTACGGAGCATTCTTACTTCACACAAAGGAATTTTCATAGTTCCATTAAACAATAGTTACCCGCTGCCTTAACCACAGTTGGGTAATTGCAACACCTAGATTGTAACCACACAGTCAACACTCATTTAACTCATTTAAGAAGTATGTTTTTAAAGCTAACTGTGATCAAACCAACATTTAAACAAGTTTCAAATGTTCAGAATTATAAACAGAATCAGTGTTTTCTAATACTCATGGTATACACCTTAAATGTTTTCCCTCCAGAGGTAACTGTAATCATTATAGCCAAACACACATTTTGTGTTTTATCAGATCACCGGACTTGTCCAACAATTAGGGTATTTGACACTGAGTGCATATGGCTTATCTGTCTCTGACTGGCCATTTAGCCTATTTCAAAAAAAGAATTGTTTTGCTGCAGATAATGACACTATTTCATCACTTTCACTGAACATTTCTGCAAGTATTTTCCTTTTATTCTGGTTATGATATTCACATTTTAAACCTAAATGCATTCATCTCTGGCACACAGAACCTGCCTCCTTCCTAAATGATATGATTGCTGGACATTTCCATGGTGTTTATACTTACATATGAATGTTCAAACAGATGACTGTTGAACCTTCAGAAATCTGGAAATCCATTCCTACTTATCTTTGCAGGGTTTCAAGTAAGCTGGTGCCTACCTCTAGATGCCAGTTGGTAAGGAGTCAGTTACACCCTTGACAGGTTGATAGTTTATCACAGGAAAGTACATAACCACACAGGACAAGCAAAAATGGATGCACACACTCATACCAAAGACGAATTTAGAGAGACCAATCAACCTAACATTCCAATTTTTGGACTACAGGAGGAAGCTGGAGTACCCAGATAAAATCCATGCATGTGTGACAGTATAAGAGTCGTGTCTCTGTGGCTCCAATTGATCGGGCACCCTGGCTGCTTGGACATGAGGATGTCCCTTGGGCTGACTGGTTAGCACACATGATTCTCACTCGGGAGTCGTGGGATCAAATCCCACTCGTGCCCTTGTTGTGCACCTTGCCAGACCTGCAAAGGAAAACATGCAAACTCAATGTAGAATGACCCTGTCCCAGGATTCAAACCCAGGATATCCTTGCTGCAGGGCAACAGAACTAACAATTGTACCACAATGCAGCCTTTTTATTCGTTTGCAATCAAGCATCAGGAGACAGAAATACACAAGTAGGAATCTAAATAAATGAGTGTGTCCATCAATCTAAATCCTCACTCAGAGCATTTATGTATGTGATCTTTAAATACCACCCACCCAAATCTTTTCTGCTTGTCTATTAGAGTCTTTTTTTGGAAAGGGCAGTAGACTAAATCTTTTGATCATTGATTATGTGATTATACTGGCTTAGAATATATCCTAGGCCATTCCAGATCATTCCTCATGAGACTACAAGGGCTGTGTGGTTATGTGCGCGGGTGGTTTAGCTCATTTATTTGCATGTTTTATCAGCTACATTTTACACATGCAGTTCATTGTCAGTATTCTAAGCTCTCCACTTGTTTGAATATACTCTCTACTGTAAGACTGTCCTTATATGTTGCCCTTTTTAACGTGTTCCATTTACTCTCATAATTTTCAGTCTTTGATCTAAGCAAGACTTCTCTGTAGTGTTGCTCATCACCTTGCTATTGTGTGGCATCTGCCTGCTACACTGATTACAAAGTAATAAACAAATCATCAGGTGAGTCAGAGGGAGCAGAATTCCTTCATCAACAATTCCACTGTGAGCCTGAGAGTTACCACACAGTTAGCCCAACAGACATTCACACTCTGCAGGTGCGCCATAAATTAAGTGCATGACTAACTGTCTAGAAGAAGAAATGAGCAAAAAACTGTTCTAAGATGCATAAAATGCCAGCACACACACAGTTAAGGGAGTTACCCCTCCAACCTTAACACAAACATTTGCACAGAATAACCAAACTAAATTCCTTTAGTGCTGTAGTATATTCATTAAAAGTAGTGTATGCTTATATTGTGTGTGTTTATATTTCAGGCTAATTTCGATATGCTATAACACATTCAGGAAGATGTTTTATTTTCTTTTTTTTCCAAAAAAAGATATGACAATAGAGAAATTTGCTAAGGTTTTGACTTTTTACCTTCCTAATCATGTGCATTTCTATTTGTCTAAATTTGTCTCATATGGCAGCACACGCCTATATTCTTTGATTTGAAAGTTGCCTATATGGTACACCTGCATGACTTTGTTCTGCACCCTGTTTATCCCAGGGATATGGTGTCATTTTTAAAACAACGCCCTTGCTGCAGTCGCAGTGAAATCCAGCACACTACACTAGCAAACTTGACAATCCAGTTCTTGGTTGTTGTGTGACAAGCCAAAAGGTCAGAGATTTCAAAGCCTATACTAGCTTCAAAAAAAGGTTTTGCACCTTTGACAACTGCACAATGTTTTTGCAGCAGATACCTCAGTGCCTATGTTTGAGGACGTGAGAGTTATTAACTAAGGAAGTTTTAAAATTCTGGCTTATGACGAGAATCTTCCATGGATAATCATTGCACCATATCATATGATGTGCTGACAGTAAAAACACTGTCCCAATCATGATCAAATCCTCCCTATACCTTTGCAACAACACCTTATTATTGTGAATGTAGCTGTAGCGTTAATTCACCAGCAATATCCAGACAGGATGCTGCTTGTAGAATCAAACACTTTTCAGTGTTTGTTTTTTCCAGAATTTGGAATATATGTATCACTACATAACCAATGAAGCCATTTAGTACCAAACAATTATTAAGGGTATTTAGTTAAGTTAGCACTTGATGTAACATTTGGCTGATTGGTTCAACAGAATGTGAGAATTTGCTGCTTGATGAAAATTCACATCTTCAAATCAAATCAATTAAAGCTTATTTGTAATGCACATTTCAGCAACCAGGTAATTCAAAGTACATTACATCATAAAAACATTAATCGATATGTGAAAAAAACAACAACATATATTTGAGTGGCAAAATAAACAGAAGTATTGAAAATCTGAAATCAAACAAACGAGCAAAGAAATAGTAATTGAAATTCTTCCTGAGCATAAGAAGATAAAAGACTGAAAGACAGAACATGGCATTGACTAACTTCATTTAGTAAATCAACAAAGTCACATTAAACTTTGGAACTTATTTTATTTATTTAAAGAACTCAGAGAATGAATCTACACATATGTTTTCTTGTACATAAATAAGGCTCTAATTTTGAGACAAAAACAAAGCAGCTCTATCTCAATGACAAGGAAAGGATTTGTCTCCTTATCAAAGCAACACAGGGAAAGATTAAAGAGTCAGAATCTTTGAGTGTATGTTTGTGTGTGTTTGTTTATTTGTTCTGTGTGTCTGCCCCTGGATGTTGTCTCGTCTATTTTCCCATCCCCTTTGTCACTGTCCCTGTAGTATCAAGAACTGGCTTCCAGGCTGTCCTCTTTAGCACCAACCCACACCACCATCTTAACCCCTGGAGGATTTTGCATCACTCAGTCCTTTTTGGAAGAGACCCTGCCTCAGTAGTTGCTTACTTTCTTATTACCATAAATATATTGTCTACTAATAGTTATATAAGTTATACAAATCTTCGATGGCCCAAATATAATCATTGGCCACTTTATTTGTTACACTTGTTCATTTACTTTTTTTAAATTTAGTAAATAAGTTAAATACAAGACAGCAACTCAATGCATGAAGGCATCTAAACACAATAAGGATGATTTTATAAAGTAAATACTGAAAATAACAGAACATAAACGCTATAATCAATCTGTTATGGTTGTTGGTGCCAAACTGACTAGTCTAAGGGTGCATTCACACCATACTTGTTTAGTCCGCTTGGAGAAACTCTAGTTCGTTTGCCCGGAAAGTCTGGTTTGTCTGATTCTGACCAAATGAAATGAACTCTAGTCCGTCTAAAAACGCAGACCTCGCTTCGAATGAAAACAACTCTGCTGAGGTTCAATTGCATGAGTGAACGATAAGCCGACCAGGACCGAACCAAAAACAGTAAGCGGACTATTGTATAGGGCATCCTGGGTAAATACAATCTAAACAACAGTACATGCTGTAAAGATAAATGCTGGATATTGTATATACCTTGCTCAGTGTCTGTATATGGACGCTATCTGTGCTGGAAGTTGTATTTGGGCCATTATACTCTTTGCACACTGCCTCTTACGGAATCATCTCAGCCATCTTTTATAAAAAACAAAATTCTTTTTAGTCCTCCGCCTCATTCTATGTTCATCCTGAGTTGCTGCTGCAGTATTTATCTGGCATATTTGCCAAGCACGACAGATCAATCCTTAAACCGCTACAGTCTACTGCCACTCCATGTTTTTTTACATTTCACTGTACTGGAAGTTTCTCCCACATAAGGAAGCACAGCTCTACAACAGCGCCATCACAGGCAGAGAGGTAAGATTGTTGTTCAAAGCTTTGGACCTTCTGATAAAAAAAGCCAGTGTGAATCCCAACCACACCAGCTAAAAACAACAACAATTTAGCTATTTTGGTCCCCAGTCGAACCGAGTCTATCAGGGGTGGATGCAGCTTAAGTGTTTCAGAAACTGCTGATCTACTGGTATCTTTATAGGACTTTTCATACATGCAAAACAATCAAGTTTATTTACAATGAATGATCAGAAAGGGAGAAATATCCACTAGCAGCAGCTCTGTGAGCAGAAATGCCATTTTAAAGATGGGGTAGGTTATCCTGGATAAACTGTTCCACAAGCTGTAGGTGCATCAAATTGAAAAAAATCCAACCCCATTTCTTCGGGAAACCTTCCGAAAATGGCCTCCAGAGTGGAGAAATCTGAAAATGGATGATTTTTTGTCATCTAAACGCAAGGCCAGGGACTTTTGAAAACGATGTCGCAAGCACCAGCTGCCTACAGCATATTGGATTTGTGCACACTGATATACTTCAACTCTTTTCTGGAGTAAGGAGGAGGAAACCATGGAAAACCATAGAACATTGCATATACAGGGTACATAGCCATATAAAGGCCGGACATATGTACTACATCGTTTTCAATGAGATCAGATCGCTTACCCTGTCGTTTTCACCCGTAAATTCAAACAAAAATTACAACTTTGTCATGTGAACTGCCCCTAAGCCATACCTCTGAAATACAGGAATGTAAAATGCTTGTTCGAGAGGGATCATGGGCAGTTTAGCACTGTGCTGCTTCAATCAGGTAACACTTTTCATGGTTCATTCACAGGTAATACAAAATCTGACATTATTATCAACATAAACAATGAATGTGATTTTTGCTTATTTTTATCAAAGTATTATATTAGAAGCAACACTTTTTTCTGTTATTTTGATATGTTTTCAAAATAATGCTTGACTAGCAAGAATTGCTGATTGCAGTTAGAATGATGACAAGCTAGCAGCAAACTAGCCACAGCAGGCTACAGGTTGTTACATTTTGGTTTAGCTGTATCATAAACCATTTTGTATATATTTAGAGCAGTCATAACTAGGAACTATTTGGCTCTCATTTTGAATATACTTTAGGTCATTCCACATCCAGGAGACAACTCCAGCAAAAACGAGCACTGAACACTGAGCAGTAGAAGGTAGGGGAAGCAGATAGCTGAGAAGTCTAGGTGAAAAAGACATCCAAAGGGTTGGAGATCTACTAGCTAGCAGGTATCTATTTCATTCTTTTTTAAAACAAATCTTACCTCTGACAAAGTAAAAAAAAAATTATCTGAATTGTTTGGTCATTGGTTTGTGACCTGGCATGCGCTGTAAACGCATGATAGTAAAAGTACAGTAGAGCTATTCTTTAGTGTTTCTGTTGCTTTACAGGCCAGGATTCAGTCACTGAATTTACATTTATAATCCACTGGAACTCAGCTTGATCCATGACCCCCTGTCTGATGTTCAAAATCAAATCAAACTTTATTTATAAAGCGCTTTTCATACAAAAAAAATGCAGCTCAAAGTGCTTTACAGATTAAAATGACCCCACATAACCTACATTCCCATCCCTTCCCTACAAATGTAAAAACAAAATGACAATTAATCCTCCTTCCCAAACACCATTTTTCAAAGACACACATCCACAAACAAACACACGTATGCACAGACACCTTCCCAAATCGAGTAAGACCATAGGTAGAGCTCAGATAGGTCAGGTGAGTAATGAAACGCCATCAGGGGAGCCATCTGCCTTGACTGAAGCAGATCTATGGCAGCAGCCAAGGCACCGACCAAGGAGGGAGAGCGGAACCCCCACCATCCCTAGGCACTACCCGAGGAGCGCCCAGGCCGCCGCCGCTCACCCGAGGCAGAGGGCTCCACAGAGGAAACACTGGAAGGAATAAAATACGTAAAATGACAAAACCTAGCATGGATAATAAAATAACTAATAAAATGTGATAATGGAGAACGTAAAACTGTAAAACATAAATTGTGTATTAAAACTTAACAATATTTAAAATAAGACTGTTACCCTCTGGGCATCATAATTTACTCTAAAATCATTTAAAATCTTCAGAAGGGCCGTCTTGGTGCTGTGGTTCACCCTAAAACCAGAGTGAAATTTCTCTAGGACATTATGAATGTTGATAAAATCATCAAGTTGAATTAAAACAAGCTTTTGCAGAATTTTGCTTAAAAATGGCAAGTTGGATACCGTACGTAAGTTTTTCTGCCCCTTTAAAAGTGGCAGGAAAGACCCCTGTCTGAAGCCGAGTCAGGAGTCAGTAGTGATCAGGGGATTTCTCATTTCAGTATGGAAGCAATATGACGTTTAACAAGCAGGCATTAGTTCCAATAAACCCCTTTCTTATGGAGGACCAAAAATAAAAGCATATATATATATATATATATATATATATATATATATATATATATATATATATATATATATATATATATATATATATATATTTTTCTGTATCATTATGCAAATTAAGAGGGCTGTCTTTTTTGGTCCAATTCCTATACTATTGGTCAATAAACAGGAAGGAGCACGATCAATGTGCAGAATGATTGTGCATGTCAGCAAGAAGCCACTTACTCCAAATTCCTTAGGAGCTAACAGGTCAGCTTCATTATCCCTGTCTGCAGCTAATTGGCGTAGCTTCTCATTCATCATGTCTACGCAAAACAATAAATAGTCATCACTGACTGTGCTGCTATCAGCTAAAATAGCAACCTGCCTTTATTCTTCTGCATTCATTTGAGACATCGCTGGTAGGACTTCCCTTCCTATCAAACAAGGTGTTTTCCTGAAACGGCCAAAACCGCAGGCATGCACAATCGATCTGCACATGGAGTATGCTCCTTCCTGTTTATTGACCAATAGTAGAAGAGCTAGACCAAGAAGGGCAGCCTACCATTTGCATAATGAGGCAGGAATGCAGTATTTTTTTTTTTTGGACAACACTCATAATCTATTGGTTTCCATTGGTGTGTGAAGACCATTTCAAGATATATTGCCAAAAGTGTTTCAGAAAGAAAAAATCAACTAACCCACCTTTAATATCAGAGGTGAGAACTGAAATGGCAGACTCGTTCAAGATGATAGAAAGGTAACAGTATCTAAAAGAACCATTTATAAATAAACAAGGTATGTGAAAAACCATCTCTGAATGCATAACAGGTCAAACTATGAACCAACGCACAGGCTCACCAAATTGGAAAATGCTGGATAATGACAAATAGATAAACTTGATTCTGATCATAATTTACCTATGATTGCTACTTCCTATAGGAAGGTTCAAAATAATCTCAAAATTTCCACAACTGCTCTCTCAATTATAAGAATATTTAAACTGTACTTCACTAACCTCCACAGTCACCAAATATCCATTTTACAGAGCACTGTGGGGATATACGGAAACAGGAGAATCATTTCATGGATGTAGAGCTAAAAGTCTGTAGCAGCTGTATGATCTTGGCAATATGCACAATGTCTCACCTGAGTTTCTGACACCTTGCTGTATTCATGAACAAATAATTAAAATAATTTTGAAAGCAAAAGGGCAGCCAAGTTGCTACTGGCAAAGTGTGCCTATTACCAGTGGTTATTTAGTGTTTGTAGCCACACAAAAGCAATCACTGTCTGTTGGTCATTGGTCCCAGGGTTATTTTCTTTGTACTTCATCTGAGCTAAGGTATTTGACAAGGGTATTACTACACCATACATTATTATTATTATTATTATTATTATTATTATTATTATTATTATTATTATTATTTGCGTTGCTGGTGTGCCTTGAAACTCTGATCTGATATGGGCCAACCCACAGCTATTGGGCAGATGGTCAATTAGCCTTAAAACTGTGATACAAAAAGCGACTGTCCAAATCCTTATTCTGCCACAACTTTGCTTGACAATTTGCACAAAATGCTTACATTATATTTTTCTGTCCTTCATATTTGTTTCGATCTGTTTTAACACTATTGATATATAAGTTTTATGCTCCTATTTGATGCAAAATGTGCAAACTATATACAACCTCTTCAGAGAAAATAAACTTTTTCGGCAACCCTTGTGCAAAAGCTTTACTTTTTCAGTCCTTCAAAAACAGATTATTTCAGAGACTTTCTGCTACACTGAAATGAAACAAACCCTTTGACACTTGCTCTTGCAGGTAATTATTAGCCTGTAATTAGGCTTACAGTAAAATTATGTGACCTCTACTGGTGATAAGAGCTACTACAATTAAAAATACAAAAATGTCTTTGTTATCTGATGTTTAAAATAACATCCAAATATCAATAGAGATTAAAAGAGTGTAACAGGTAGTATTTACTGAAGAAGGGGGAAGAAAAAAATGTTGCCCAAAACCTCTTTCTATGCCTTTGAAACACTGAAAGACAGACATGAATTAAATAAATGAAAAAGCAACAACATGTATTTAATCCCACATCCAAATCTGTACAATATTTCAGGTAGCATATTTTTTTCATCTTCAAGTTAAAAAAAACAACACAGATAAATCATTGAGATGGTGATCCTGAAATTGAATTCTAGAATAAAAAAATAAATGGAGAAATCCTCTTGATGTTGCCCCAACTTATATATTTACAGTTTCTAATGCTGGCCTGCAAGTCTCTGCTTGAGTGGGTCCAATTCAAGCTGTCAGGGGATGTGCCAAAATGTCCAGAGGGGTGTCACCACACATACTGTACTGAGCTACAAAAAAGACGTCACTTCATGTAGTGGGATTATGATGGTGCAAAAGCCTCACGAGAAAAAAATATGTATTTCGAAAAGAAATGTTGGATAGAAAGATTTAAAAGGAAATAAAGTAAAAAAAAAATGAAAAAAATAGTCAGAATGGAGACAAGGACAATGAGAACCAGAACAGATGAGATGGGAGGAAGAGGATGGCAGGAGGGCAGCATGAAAATTGCCCAGGACCTGACTGGCATATTCTTGGATGGCTAACAGACGAAGGAACTGAGAGAGGTTGGAGAGTGCAGAAAACTATTGGCGCTTGGGACATTTTGTCCTACTGCCAACCCCAAAAGTGTGGCTTGGAGATAGCAGGCCCACGTGCAGTGGTGAACCATATTCAGACATACATGTATATACTGACAAATTTGTGGATCTAGCGGGTTTAGAAAAATGTAGCCAAAGGAAAATACAAATGATGTTATAATATTTTGAAAAAAAATTAAAATAAGAATACTCAAAGCTAAAACAGAAGTTTGGTGTAATTGAGACGAATTCTCAAAATCTTGACTTTCCATAAAGGTGTTTTAAATGTTAGAAGAGGTGGACCTATCTAAACTGTGAGCAATGTCTAACTTTCAATGTGTTGTTTTTAATAACCGTTTTCAATGATCATTGAGTTGTAAATCATTTTACAGGCAACAACAAGTAGCATATCTTGGTTCACCATTCTGTTTGATTTCAACACATGTGTCCTCCACTGTCTCACTGAGAATGTGTTGTGGATGTGCTCATGGCCATGTGTGTGGGTTTGGGCCAATTATAGGGATTCTCATCAGAGCTGTGCTGCTGTTGGCTTCAGGCACAAGGTACACAGACTGGCTGATGGTCCACACAGGTCAGCCCTGTTCCCTTCACATCACTCCCAAATGGGTTCGGTAGGCAAATTCACATAAAGATTGGCAAAGTTCTGTAAAACGTAATACAAAATATATGCCCAGCAAATAAGCAAAAATAGCTTTAAATGCTTCTGTAGTCTGGACTGGAGAAGGTAGCGATATCTGATAGTGAGAAATGCGATTGTGATTAAATTGGTTATAATCCCAAATGCATGATAAATAAAAGTTGGCCTTAACAGAAGTGCCTGTTGTTGGATTCCATATAAAGTTACTACATATTTGTTGTGGCTGTTTTCAAGATAGAACGTCTAGATATAACACAATGCAGGTAGTTATGTACAATTCCGACAAAAATGAGGAAAGCTCAGAACATAATTCTGTCTCATTGAATACCAGTCATCTGTCCCTTGCCAAAACACATATTCCCTCATTATTTTTCTTTATCCTTATTAGTACTATTTTTGGCTTCGTTAAGCCACAGCATTCTACCCAGATACATATTTTTTTTTACCACAGTCATATAGGGAGCAATAATGCACTGGTTTGTCTATCCAGGGAATGAAATAAACAGTATAAAAGGATTCAAAAGTTAGACCTCACTGCTAAAGATCTGACTTTGGTTTGGGGACGATAATGAATGAGGACATAGGAGTTAATCCTGTAACCACTGGGTTACCGGTTGGCAACAAAAACCCCTCCGATATCCTAATATCACTGTGAATGTTGAGGATCAAAAGGAATCCTAAGCTATGGTATTTGACTTCTAATTAAAACCGAGTTTATGCTTATCCGTCAGCAAATTTGCACACAGACCCAGATGTGTTGATAGAGATGTTTTTTGTGTATAGTTCTCCATTGGTTTGTCAATGTTGCAAAGTAATTCCCCACCAGGACATCAGGGGGTGCTGACTTTTTATAAATAGAATAACTGTATAGAATAATTGTGCCACAAGAGGAAATATGGTTGTAACAGCAGCAAAACATAAATATACAAACAGAACAGAACACAGAAATGAAACACGGCAGATCTACCTTCCATTGCAGTGTTGTTTCTGGTTAACTAGAGTTTATTTTCTTTGGTTTGTGAACACATTCCCTCTCAAGACAGAAAGTAAATTTCTATTGAGCTGGAACGCTTTTTACAAGAAGTGCAGCTCATACAACACTCGTAAAAATGCATGTAAACAAACACAGCGGTCTGTTTTGTTGTTCTCAACACCTCCTTGTGTTCAAAATCTGCAAAAGACCGTATTGGATAAACTGTCTTTTCAATATAAAGCATGTAGTGCTCACACACTACGGATTACATCGATTATAGAGCACCATTCTGATCTCTGGCTGTTGTCGAACTGACCTATCAAAGGCATATGCTCTCCGTTGACGGAGACGGATAGTTAGAAAGTTGGGCTCTACTCCATTTGACATTGCATAGGTGATGGAGAACCCTTGTGTCGATGAATAATTACGTTGTGTCTATCCGTTTCGATGTATACAGAGAACTGTAAACTAGGCTTAACTTCAGATAATCAACAGTGGTGTTGGAGCTGAGGAATGTAGGGCATAAGGAGAACCTAGCTTTAGTTACATCTTGTTCTGACCTCCTGCATGTACTAGGGGTGAAGCCGTACCCGAATACGGTATTTGGAAAGGCACAAATAACATGCTTTTTAAGAATACTCATTTTGAACAAATACTCTAAAAAAATATTTGTTTTCGCGAACAACAAAAACTTTATATCAAAAAGATGTGTTTCCTCATAAGACCGCACTGCATGTGCCCCAGATGGTAAGGGAGTGATGTTTAGCATTCGGGGAGGGGGGTGGACACAGCTCCTGCTCCAAACAGCAACAGAAGAGCTCGGCTGACCAAAAAAAGACTAAACTGCAGGACTATTTTTGTTGAATATATTTTTGTACCTTAACTGGGCTCCAGAGGCAGTTCATAACTTTTGGGAAGCAGAGTTGATTGGAAGATTATCCCATTACAAAGCATTTGTATTAACTCTGCAGTCGGCAGCTCTCATGTTCGCTCCATCCTCTGTTTATGCAGTTCCGTTAGGCAATAAGACAATGAGCTGTTGACAGAGTTCAGAATGTTAAAACAAGCCTTGTGTTTTTGTTGTAAATTGGGTGGATTTGTGGGAGTTATTTAAGTAAGTTTAAGTTACTCTATCTTTTGCGGACAGCAGAGGATGAGATATCAAACACCTTCAACATCTGCTATGCATAATCACGTACACCTAAAGCATCCTCTCCTGGTACTGTCTTCCCACCCCCCCACACAAGCATCAATCCCTCCACAAGCACTAAATCATTATCAGAGCCATGTTCTTCCCCTGTTGGATGAAGTAATGGCTGTTGTACTCATTGTCCTTTTCAATGATGTTTCTTGTTACATGTTCATTGCTGGATTTAAAAAAAACACAGTGGGAGTCAGTGTGGTGGGTCTGCGGCCGCGGAAATCCACCTCAACCTCCTTGGTTCTACCTGCATCAATTACTGCAATGTAATGAATGAATGAATATGAATAAAAAATAATATGCAGATCCTTCTGTTTATTTTAGTAACACTTGTGAACCTTAAGAGCACCAATACAAACTATAACCTGTATGAACATAAATCTTTTTAGAAAATTCCTTTTTATAAGTAATGTTTACACCATTGTAATCCTTGCACATTCCAAATAAATGCCAAAATCAATCAATCAATCAACCAATCAATCAATCAATCAATCAGAAGCCATGTGTTTGTAGGGGTATACTTACTGTCAATGATTTTGTTCCTTTACGTATCCCATCACGTAAGTGTGAAATACAACTCTTGTTCACGTTTCACAGATGTTAAATGCATGTAACACTTTCCACATACATGTTTGCTCGGTTTTGTAGAAGTTTTAGAGGTATATATCACCGCTACTCTACCAACATCAGCATGTTGATTAAACTCACCCAAAGAAGGAGAACTTTCACTGTGAACTCACTATGTATTTATTTTATGCACAACAGTACATACTGTAGATGTGAGAAGTCAGAACAAGATTAATTTTATGACCACATTTTCAAGGTTCACCTTATGGCCAAATGGTTTAAAAAACAGCAAAAAAAGAAATATTTTATTTACACACATTATATGGTTGGGCTTGCCATCTTGGAGTTAATTTTAGCTGAGAAACTGGATTATGCATGAATGAATTTTCTTAAAGGGGTCGAAAATCAAAGCCCTCTGAATTTCTTACCCCATGCACATTGGCTCTAGGATGAAAGACTTGGCAAAAGTTTGTGATCATTGTCACTGAAAATGTTTTAGCCTTTCTCTGTCTCTTTCCAAATTATCTGCTATTATGCTTCAAAAAAATTATTAGTGCTGATCTCTACATTTCTTCGTAAGGCTGAATCTAAACCAGGGTTTGGAACTGTGTGTCTTGGAATAAGAAACAAACTTGTGGCCTGGTTGGCACAGTTGTGGTAGCAGAGTGCTTAAAGTGGTTTGTGCTAGTGCAGAGGATTAGCGGAGAGCAGGGAGTTGTGTGTGCATGTTTGTGTTGGTGCTGGAGGCGAGCATGTGGTGAGGAGGAAAGATTCACACCTCCGTGCATGCTGCTGAAAACCTGCTAACCATTGCATTTACAACTTTCAGTTTGGTGAGGTAAACACATTTTTTTGTGTAAAGACCCCCTGTCTGAAATACTTTTTTGAGCAAGAATAGCAAAAAGAAAATATCCAAGATAGCAAAAGTATAAATTATTTTCCTACCCTAAAAAAAATTTTAAGATTGTTAAACCAAGCATAATATCACTGAAGAGATTTAAGCTGGATGACAGAATGAGAGGCCATAATTTAAGGTTACCAATTCTTCTCTGAAAGTTATAAGATGTGTCCACTGAGATTATGATAATCCATTAAACACTAAATTTAGACCTGGTTTTATTAAAGCCATATTATTAATAATCATGATCTGATAGGAGAAGGATTTATGTCAGAGCCAGATTTTTCCTTTTCCATAATGCATTTAGCGTTGTTAGTTGAAAAAGAATAAAAAAGGCACACAGAGGAAGCTGTAAATCCTTGTCAAGAGGAAACACATTAGGTCTGAGCAAGATGTTCATTTTGGAAACATGGTACAAAGGTAGGTACGCGGTCCATTAATTACAATAATCACATCGTAGGTGTTAGAATAATTCATTAGCCCAGATTTAGTTAAGGCTTCATTTAATAAGTTCTAGCTGGTCAGGAGACGATGAGATGGGAGACGGGAAGATGTAGGGTAGAAGAAAGAAGGAAACAAAAAAGAAGGAAAGGAAGAAAGAAAAGAAGGGATAGGGGTTGGGGGTGTCAATTAAACCATAAAGGCCTGGATTGTCAATTTGTGTTTGAGTGTTCCACTGGGGGAACCGTTTCATCCCTTTTTTAAGAGATATATCATTTTCTAAAAGACCAAAGGGAGGGAAATGGAGAAAAAAACTGGGGGATGAAAGGATGGTTGTGAGATAGGGGAGGGATGGAAAGGGGGAGTTACAAAGGAGGGGAGGCTGGTTAGGGAATCATTTTTGCCTACTATATTTAACTGACCCATAAATCTGTTTTTAAATTCCCCTCCATTTAAAAACACCCAGGCGAACTGGAGAGAAAAGAAGACGCAAGAAGGGAAGACGGGAGGAATTCTCTTTTTTGCAGCGGCTGTTAAGTACCACAATCCATGCATAGCCGGCGCTACATTTATCCTAACAATGTAATTGGTCCAGCTCCCAAGGCTGGTGGCTCAGTTACTGGCCCTCCCTCAGGTCCCCGAACGTGTGTGTGTGTGTCCTCCCTACAGGCCTAAAATAAAGTGAAATCAGTGATTTCTGTTGAGAGTGAGAGACACACTGAGGGGCAGGATTGCTAACTGTGCTAATGCTAATATTGAAGATACACACCTGCTTAAAAACAGCACTGTAGGGCTATGGCTGTGTTTGGTTGCATATTTGTGTGCACGCGTAGGTACACAAAAGTCGATTGGGAGTTGACTTGCAGATTGCACCATGGGCAACAGATGAAAAACAAAGGGTTCGCTCACACAGTTACACACTCTTACCCAAACATCGATGCACCTCCACACCCCACACCCCTCTCCTCCTACTCCTCCTGTCTTTCTATTTGACACATTAGTGTATATTACACACACACACACACACACACACACACACACATTGTGCATTGAGCTGTGGTGCAATTACAATGAAGAGGACAAAAGCTTTACCGACCAAAGCAACCAAAAGGGTTGGCTCCCTGTTTCACCTGGAGCCAAATATCTGAAACAGAGGGGGAGTAAGAGAGATGAACAGGAGGTTTGGAAAGGAGTGAGGAAAGTGAATGGATTAGAAACAAGGGATACAGTGAATAGGGGGGGAAATAAGTGGCAGGACAAGAGGAAATGGTTGTAAAGCGATATTAGAACAAGTAAATGCATGTATAAATCTAGAATTAGATTTATTTTGGTTTAGATTATAATTTTTAACACGTTTAAAGCAAAATGATCATTTGGCTGTAAATTGATTACATAAAGAAAAAAATATATAGGAAAAAGGGAGGAACAAAGAAGAAAAAATAGTAGGATGGGACAATGAAACACCAGAAGAATATTCAGGAAGACTGCTAAAAATTATGTTTGAAAAGATTAGAAAATATATTTGGTGATCATAAAGAAAAGTTGTCAGGGGTCGTGGAGAGAGAAAAAGGCAGGAACTGTATAATAGAAATCCAGCTGGCTAAAACCAGAGGGCCTGATCTACCAGAACATCTAAAGCACCTTCCACTCTGCTGCTGGACTCATGAACAATAACCCTAAGACTGTTCCCACCGCCTGCTCTGTCTCAGCCACATGACCCTGTGTTCTGCTCTCTGCACCTGTATTTTTTATTTTTTTCACTGACCATCACCTACACTCATGTATATATCAATCTGTTCATAACATTTTATTTTTATTCATTGCATGCTTAAAAGTGTTGGTCTTTACACAAAGTACCGCAGCAATTTCCTAATGTTGTAGATCTGCTCAAACTTTGGCTATAAAACCCTTTCTGATTCTTACCGTAATACTGTCCATGCTATGAATGACACACAAACACATGCACTCACAAGCCTAAATCACACAGTTTCACAACTCATTCATGGACATAGATGCAGTTGAGCAAAGCTGAATAATTATATTAAACATTAAAAGAAAAATATATGTTTGCTTTGACCTGGATATGTATGCTAATATAACTACCTGACATGAAAAACACCAAAAAAACATCAATGATTTGAGATGACTTTAGTGCTCATTAGCTCAGAGTATGTGCTTGTTAAATTTGAAATTTTTGGGTTCAACATTTGTTTGATTTTGCCTTAAATGTGTGAGCATGGGGGGGACAATATATTATCCAGGAATATCAGACAACCAGTGCAGCATTTCCAAGAACAATATAGTAGGTGTATTTATAATGGCAAATTTTCCATTCAAATTCTACTACTGAATGGCTCATTGTGAAAAAACTCTGTATAATCTTTTGCATCTGCGATTGTAACTGTGGTGGCCCCAAGCTTTAGCAAAAAATGTTATAGAACAACGGAGGAGATATTCAAATCTGATTTAATCTGCCTCTCCATATACATAAATGAAAGAGATAGCATTAAAAACAATGGCCAAAAGAGCTAAGTGTGGCAAAGCCTAGCAAAACACAGGCAAATAGCCAAAAAAAAAAACAAAAAAAACATGCAAATTAGAAAAAACAATGCGTTAAATACAATGACATACAAAACAAAGGTGAGACTAAGATGATATGGAACGTAAAACAGTGACACCATCAAAAAAAAAGTACTAGCTGACTTTTCATCTCTTAAATCTAGCATAATCAGCGAGAAGCTACATGTTCCAACAGGTAGTTTTTTAACCAGTATAATCAGACACTTTAATGTATTTGATGTACAGTTTGTGGTATGACAAAAGAAAAAGAAAAAAACTGGGCTTACTTGTGCGGTGGAAAAAAATTATGCATACAAAAACAATAGAAGTCCAGTGCAACAAAGTAATTTTACAAGTCACCTAGCAAACCTAATCCTGCATGGAATGAAATCCCTGTAAATGTGCAACTGATCTGCAAGACAGTATCCAATACTTTTGATAGAGAACTGCTCACTCCTTTAGTCAAAATGGAAAGAGAATGTAACGATAAGAGAGTCAGTGTGTTTACATGCAGCAAGAAAAAGTCAAATTATTACCTTGGTCCGACTGAAATCAGACTTTTGAAATGCATGTATACGCCTTAGACGGGCTTGAGTCTAACCAAACTGGAGTTTCTTAGAGTGGACTATTCTACCCAGAAAATGCAATTGGGAATTGCGCTTC
The DNA here is from genome assembly GCA_028564705.1 of Apricaphanius iberus. Lineage (NCBI taxonomy): Eukaryota > Metazoa > Chordata > Actinopteri > Cyprinodontiformes > Aphaniidae > Apricaphanius > Apricaphanius iberus. The sequence goes on from JAPXFQ010000251.1 coordinate 249,264, forward strand.
TCTGCAACAAGCCCCCTGCCCCCGCCTGTACTGGTGCAACCCCTTGGGAAGAGGGGAGAAAAGGAAGTGCAACTCATCAACAAGACAGGAGTAGTATATGAAGAATACGCCGGCTAAGACAAACACAAGCGGCTGATCAGTGCATTTTTGGACTGACAAAGAGGTCATGCATACCCTGCTTTGACTCTAACTTCACTCCTGCCAGCCTCTGTATACTGCCTGAGTGCAACTCGAGGCTAACCACTTTAAGGCTAATACGTAGGGGCGCATTTCACCGTCTATCGTCGGGAAGTCGAACGTACTCCATTTAATAATTTGATTTTCTGAGTGACGTGAACTGAGTCTCAGCTCTCAACAGGGGGCAAGCCCTTACTCCGATTACTCCAATAAGCTCAACTTAGATGTGCATGTGACACACACATGTGACACCGTCATCCTTGATCAGTTTAAGCATATGAGCTCCAATGAAACCCTGGAGGAGCTGCAAAGAGCCACAGCTCATGGTGGAGATTTTATCAGCTGGACAGTTCTTACACCTACTTCACTAATTCACATTAGGTGTCGTACGGATGCGGTCCAGGTTTCCATACGGCTGCTGCAAAGACTGCAATTCCAACCAACTGTAGCATGTGTGGAAGATCTTGGAAAATCACACGGTGAAAGCAATGACTGTTTAACAATAGTTTGCAAAAAACTTACAACATTTTACTTAATACCTCTAAATATGTACTTGTGAAAATTATGTGAACAATCACTGTTAGCTAATGTTCCTGCCTTTTGTAATACAAAAGTTGGGGATATAATGAAAAGTTTTATTTTGAAATATTCCAGATTTACCTCATGTCTCACTTCCTCCCTGGCTCATGTAATTTCTTCATTTTCATTCATTTCTTCTTAACTTCATAGGAATCTGCATGCTGTATTTGGAAAAAATAGAGTTACGGCAGAAAGTTAACAGGGTGAATGCCCTGCCCGGACTCAATTTTTTTCTGCTTTACCATACCAAGTCTTTGAATTAGGTGTCAGTTTTGCAGTCCAAAAATCTTGTCTCTATGAGGAGATCAAAAAGAAACCAGTTGTTCAAATAAAGCCATCATGATCTGGTGTGGAAGAAAACAATTAATAATCTTTACCCTGAAAATACTATATCAACTTTGAAACATGGTGATGGCAGCATCATGCTGTGGAGAGGATTTTTCCAACAAGGTTGAAAAGCTGGTTGATTTGAGGGTGGATGGGGCTAAACACAGTACAGTGAATGGGTTAAAGACTGAATGTAATTTGAAGTGCTTTGGGGTCTGTATGGATCAAGTAAAGTGGTGTATAAGTCATTTGGTGTATAGGTAATTTACTATTACCATTTATAGAAAGGGAAGGAAATCTCAAACTGGCTTATATTTCTGATTTTGAAAATTGGTATAGAGATTAACCCAACTGTTCAGTAATAATGAAATAAAAAAAGGTATAATTTCTTCCTCCACAACACAATAGTGTATTACTTTATGTTGGTCTTACAAATATCCATTCGACGTTTGCTTTACTAAGTTAAAAAAAATAGTCAGAACTGTTGTATCATTCTGTGAAAAAAAATACTCTCAGTCACATTAAGGGATTGCTTTACTGATAAAACAAGTTTCCAGCTGCCACTTTTTAACTTCAACATATTGTTAACCATATGTAATAAAATGAGCTGAACCCAATTGGCTGAAATGTTGAAGTCAAATTATTTTTCTCTGAGGCCATGTTGCAGTAATGGCTTAAAACACAGCTGGAATAGAGCCTCTCATGTTTACGACCAATAAGGGTTTCCATCTGCAAATAATGTCCAAACTATATTTTGTAGCCCTCCTTCATTTGGTTAACCTTAAGCCTTTATGGTTACCAAGGGGTGGCTTAGGGTGATGGCATTTGACTCAAGACTAGAGCCAAAGTAAAATGCTGACTAATCTGTAACATCTGGCAAATTTTACGAGAGAATGAAGGAGAGAAAAAAAAGATGCCAGGTTGGCAGGTGGGGAAGAGAGGAGCAGTCAACATTTCATTTAACAACCACACACAAGCATGTACAAGTAATGACTAGATTTCCCATTGCCAGGGGTGTGGTGACTACTGAAGCAAAGCCACTTGTCCCAGAAAGTTACTAAACAAACATTTACACACTTGTCTTCACACAAGGTCTTGTAAAAATATTTTTTCTAACACAAACTCCATGGTGTAAGGTGTCATACAGTCAAAGTATGGCATGGTCCATTTTTCAGGCACATGCACGCATTTGCTCCCCAGGTACCACGGGCCTCTGACCTGGGATCTGTCAGCAACTCAAATACTCTTGTAAATAACAATGCAGCCTGAGTGTGTGTGTTCCCCAGTGAAAGCCTAGCTTAGACAAATTCTTTGGTAAAATTTGAAACAACAAGCCAATAGAAAAAAGAATTGCTCCACCATATTTTATTTTTGAGCATATAAAAACCACAAAGTCAAGTATGGGAATAAATAATTAACCTTGAGATGTAAAAAAACAAAATATACACATTTGCATCTATAAATATGACAGCTGTACAAAGAAAATACTTCTTTTTTTTATGTGAAATCATACCTTTGAAATTGTGCGTCTGTAGTAATACAAACATAAACAATTCTAAACATTTATTCCAATATGCAACGATAATTACAGTGGATTAGTAGTTGAGGCTGTTAGAAGACAGCTAACACTACTTCAATAAATAAGCTGCTTTGTAATTTGTTTCTGTAATGTCCATTTGCAATTCAAAATGCAGTACATTTACTATGACAAAACACTAAGATGAAAAATCCGCACATTGTTAAGAAACTAAACAGAGTCTAGTTCAAATGTGTACATATAATGCTAACAATGTTTTCAAATATCCATCCATTATCTATGGATACCGTCTATGCAGGGTTGCAAGGGGGCTGGTGCCTATCTCTGGTGATCATCGGGTTAGAGACAGGGTACACCCTGGACAGGTCGTACGTCTATCAGGGCAACAAAGAAGAAGCCAGAGTACCGCGAACCAAACCTCGTTCATAGTATGAAGTAAAGGATGATAAAATTGTTAACAAATACTGTTTGATAATATATAAATAGTCCAGGTTATTTTAATGACTTAAGTTTATACCAGAGAGCAGTTTCGTCCATTAGTCCTTCAACTGGTTCATAAATGTTGCAAGCTAATGTTAGCTATATTAAACATTTTGACAAAATAATTTGTCATCAAATCAATATACACATACCAATGTTTTATACAGCTTTACATATTAAGCATATACTTTGTTATCCAAATTCAATTTATGTCATATTAGTCAATATCCAACTCATAACCCACTTTGAGTTGTGTTCTTGACTTCTGAACCACCATTCCTACATCTAATCAATTAGTGTTTCAGATAATATATGTGGATTCAAAAATATGTGGGAAATCAACCAACATTTAAAATGGGAGACAATAATAATCATTAGACCCTCACCTCTAAAACATTGTAAAGAACTGAAAAAATAGCCTCTACTTTAAAATGCTGGCAAATTTTTCTTGTTTGTCATCTACACTGCTACAGCAGAATAACAAAGATTTGATTCAATATTGACTGAACTTTTTTTTTAAACAGCTGAGACCATTTTTTTTGGTTATCAGACTTTTTTCAAGTATCAATGTTTTGTTGTTGGTTGAGAATCTGGCCGTTGACAGAAACGCTGGGATGACCTGCAGTGATGAAACATTATTTAAAAACATGAATTCCCTTTATTTCTTAAACTTATGTGGTCCCCATCACAGTAAAGCACATATAGAAAATTGATGAATAAAAAGGATTAATTTATATCATCATTCATCCATTAATGGGAGCTGGTGACTATCTCCAGCGGTCAATGGGGGAGAGGCAGGGTATACCCTGGACATGTCGCAGTCCATCATAGGCATTCATTCAACTTTTAAAACTCAAAAATAATTTCTTAATTAATTTTTAGCCTTATTTTGTTCTAAAACCTTAACATTGGACATTAGTCACTTCAACAGTTCTTTAGGTTGAAACCTTATCCATTATACTGTGTCAAACTCATGAACCAACACGACAGTGCTCAGTCTGGATTTGCAAAGTAAACAAAATTATTATTATTATTTTATCAGCATTTTTTTTTACTGTTTACTATTTCTCAACCATTATCTAAAACAACTAAAGAAGTCTGATATAAATGGCAACTGATCTTTACATTTCAGACTATGTGTTTGAATCTGAATGTGGTTCTTAAATACAGAGGCTCTACTTTCAACGCAAAGAATGGCTCTCATAATCACTGGAAAATGAAACCACCATGTCACACAAAACAACATAACAGACACAGCAACACACATGAACACAGTTTACTACATGGTCAAAGCTGTACCATGCAGCAATCACCTATGTGATGTGAACTGGGATGAGAGCAACAGCAATAAATTGGATTTCCCAAGGATGATGGTGTGATGAAAGATGTGTGTTTTTCTCATCTACCGCCAGTGCTGTTAGAGCAAGGCGAGATTAAATAAAACCTTGCCCAAGTTTCAATAAATGCATTATAACAATTGCATTTCCTTGACAAAGATTTAGGGACTGGTGTGATGCGATTGGATTACTGGGGAACATTGAGCTTTTTTAATGCTGTTTTTGCCCAGCCTTAAGTTGAACGTACACCTCCACTTGAGGAAGTTTAAAGGATTTCCCTGTCCTCAACATGTGGTTTGGGGCTTTGGTGATGATGATTATGGAGGGGACCTTTGCCGCTTTCTCTGGTTTATCAGTTTTTATGTAATGAATAAAACAAAAAACTAAACATTTAACAATATTAGTTTATTTTCCAGTGATCAAGATTTTTAAGATTGTCTTATTAATTCCTTTTTAATGTTTTAGGTGAAAAAAAAGGATTCCCTTAAATTTGTTTTTATCTATCAGTGCTTTGTGACTGATAGATTACAAAGTTATTTTATTGCATAATTTGTTGGAAAGTATTCACAAAAAATATGTAAGTCTGAACTATACATATATATATGCAATTTGTACAGTTTTGTTTCTGTTCAATTGACATTATACGGTAAGTCACTTTGTGGTCTAAATATTAACAAAACTCCTACATCATGATTTTGGAAGATTGCAGCACAGCTGAAACCGCAGCTATTGTATATATTTTTGAATGCAAAAACCATAAACTATTTTAGTTACCATATTAATGTCAAATGAATACCGTTTCAGACCAAAATGCACCAAATGTATAGATTTGCAAAGAATTAATAAAAATTGTTGAGGTATTAAATTGCCTAAATCTTTTTCATCTGAGTTAAATCACATAAAATGCTAAAATAACTATAAGGGAAGTAAGCAAAGTGATTATTTCAGGCCTCAGATATGAAGGCAAATTATTTAAGTTTAATGCAGCATATCTCAAACTGAGATATATGGCATTATTATATTTTTATTTTGAAGCATTAAATAAAATATTTATTGAGTTGCAGTTTTTATGTTGATAGAGTCCAACAGAGACACTTTTTTCCATCTCCTGGCTAGCAACATGGTGGTGAACGAGGGACAGACCAGATTCAAAAGAGTTTGAAGAGATACCTTATTGGATAAGTACTGTATAAAAAATATTTTGAACCTGTATTAACTTTTTTGTTATGCCATGCTAGAGAATTTCTCTGGGATTCAAATGAATTGAAATGGACATGTTTCTTTTTTTAATCTAATAAATTTCATTAATATATTTATTCATAAATAATGATGCTAAAGGTTTTGAAAATATCGCTGAGATATAGCTTCATTCACGTGACCTAGATACTTCTGAATGTGAAATTACACCCCTGCCTGAGAAAAGTATGGAGTAAAAGCAAAACAAATCAAATCAAAGGTTTCATGCAATAAGGATTTTTTAATTCTGTGTCACTCCTAAATTGAAGTTAAATTAATCAACAGTTCATTTGCAATTCAGTTTTTTTTTCTTTTTTTTTTTCTTTTATGTTTACCAATTTAGTCTTGTCATCACAAACAAATAAAAAGTACAGATTTATGGTTCAGGGTTTCTGATCTTTGATTTTGGCAGGTAGCAACAGGCTGGCTCACACAACCACACCTTCATGCTCTACATCTTAAACCTCATATCCAGCCATGCAATTAAATATTACAGAATAATATCTACTGAATGTCAGATTCACACAGCCATTTAATACATGGGAGCAAGTCATAATGATATGGTTGATTCAGATACAGTACCAGGTAAAGGTTTGGACAGACTTACACAATCATTACTGAGCTTTGCCAAAATGTTTGGCTGCTATAGATCATCCTGAAACAAATGACTAAAATATGAAATTACATAAAATATATTGTTTTGTTTCTTTACAAATGACAAATATACTGTAGTTATATTTATTTTTTTCCGATAGTGATGTAAGAAATATTGATATTTACAATATGAATTAAAGGGAAAAGAAATGTTGGTGACAATATAGGACTGTTTGCCTGATTATTTATAAGCAAATATGTGACACTATGAAATGTCATAAAAAAGTGACATTGAGTAATGGCAAAACATGCAACAATATGGCATGGTTGCAAAAGCTGCTATGTCCAATCATTCTCATCCAAAGTGACATGCAGGCTCCTCAGTGCTAAATAAAAATAGAAAGCTGAACTGTATAGTAATGAGCAGAAATTGTTTTATTAATGCCTTCCCCTCTTTGCTTGTTCTATCTCAGTTGGAGGCATTCTGCATTCCGCTCAGCATAGCTCACAGTTCCTCCCCGCTCGCACTCTCTCCTTGGAGGGAAAGTCAAAAGGTTTTTTCTTTATCTCAGACCGAAGACGAAGCACAAAACGTGACTCCCTCGAGAGACCCACGAGGAAACTGTGAACACCTTGCCCCAAATATCTGATCTTGCAGGAGCAGAAAATAGCATACGCGCATTTGTTTGCTGGGACCAAGATTTACCTCATTCCCCAGACGCTGTGTTGTCATTGAACATTTTTCCACTGTGTGTTAGGCATATAAAAATACATTTCGATTTTTATTGAGAAAAGAAAACACATCCTAAGAACAAAAGATAATTGTATTGATTTGCTGAGCATGTGGAACAGTTCAAAAAGAGAATCTTGGTAATATTTTGAGCTCTGAGATTTAAAGTGTATTATGCCTCCACGCATCTGTGTGTTTGTGTGCATCTGTGTGCTTATGTGTATCTGGAGTGCATCAGTTGATTTGTGGTGTTTTGAGAAGATTTTATCAATTCTAGGCTCATTCTGTTGCTGAACTTGGGTTTGTGTGTATTTGAGCAAAACATATATTAAGAAAAAGAGAAAAAACTTTAAAACTTCAAAGTGCATTTGTCAAGTGTAATTGCAGAATGTAGGTACATAATACATACACAGACACTTTAAAGTTATTTTCTCATCTAAAGTTGTTCTAGATCGAACAAAGCCATTCTGTGCATTGATTATTATCTTAAAATGAGAATCGTGGACTTCAAATATAAACTTTATATTATGGCTGTGTATGTTCTTCAAACAGTAAATCAAATTGTAATTTGTAATTAATTTCTTTGCAGGGCTTTACATATTTGCATATCGAAGTCTGTCAAGAATTACTCAAAAGGCATATTCCTGCCAACATATTTTCTGGATAATCTGACCTGGGGCTAGATTCATCTAATAAATGATCCGGTTTGGCTTTCCACAGACATAAAGTTTGCTATTTTCACTGTAAAGACCTCAAAAACTTTACTTTTTATGTTTGATACCTGTGTGTTTATGGACAATTGAAATATAGAGAGGCAGTTCAGGACAGTGTATCCATCTCATTTCAAGTCTGATTTTATCTAAGGAACCTCAGCTGATCATTTGTCACAAAGTTCCTTGTGAAAGCCTTTTTGTGAACTCAGATACTTTTAGGAAAACTTGCTTCATGTTTATATGTTCCATAACTGACAGGATATGGCTGTCGGATGAGATTGTATTGTCCGGTCCAACAAAACACACACACACACAAACACCCACACACATCAGTTTGGGGCAAAAGGAACACATTGAGATTTTAAGACATTTTTAACTTATTTTTTTCTGTGACAATTATACATTTAACTATAGTCAAAATAATAGCACTCATGGCATTCATTTCTGAAGAGGTGATTTTGTCAAATGACTTCCCAGCTTAATTTAAGGTTTAATTATGCAGAAAAAAAATGTGCAGAAAGCAATACATTCAGTCATACTAGTTTATTCTAAACAAATTTTAAGTTTTTTGCAAAGTCAGGACAATATGGTATGTCATTTTAAGAAGCCTTATTGAAATTTGGCCATATTACCTTATATGCCAACATCTAGCACCTTTTTTGGGAAACTCTGTAAGAAGTTGTCACAGAAATGTCTTGAGACTCTGGTTGTTTTCTTGTTTATTTCTGCTTTCTTTCATTATTACACTTGAACACGTTTTGTAAGGGTAAACATTCATTAGCAGCTGCATTTTTCTTTTTCACAGCTATGAGAATGAACAACGTCCCACAGCAGAAACACAAAACCCTGTTGGATACTTTTGGAGGGGACTTCCAGGGAGGCCATGCTCCGGGGGTAGACTTCCAACCTCTTCACAGGGAGAGTGACCTGCAAAGGAAAAGGGGAGCAATAAGACCTTCAAAGGAAGGTTAATAGGAAGGATAGACATGACCCCCACCCAATGCACACTAATTCCCAAGCCATGAATACAACTCAGGTGAAGAGACATACATGTTGGATAGAGTCACATGGAAGTTAAACAAGGGGAACATTTTGAATTTTTAAACAAAATCCATATTTTTCAGTTACAGTACATCTATACAGAAAGTTTCTGTCTGCTTGTCTGCATTGGTCTCTTGGCTACAGGGCTTTTGGGATACCCCTACTTCTTGGCACTAATTTCTAACAAGCTGAAAAAACATGATCCGAGTTTGTGCGTGTGTGCGCATTCTTTTGCTTCTGAGTCACACTGTGTGTTTTTGTTTTTACATGAGTGAGTGCGTCTGCAGTCTTGTACGTCTTTTTTTATTGTTTTGTGTGTGTGTGTGTGTGTGTGCATTTGGGTTAACTTGTGTTTGCCTGCATGTGTGTGGCATTTGCATGTGTGAGACAAAAATAGATCTATAATTGTGTGACAAAAAGAAGCTTAAACAAGTGCTATGTAAGAGCAAGTCAACTAATGAAAGTATAGGAAATGAAAGATTAAAAGAAGCTTGACGTTCATGGTTACTCAAAAGTGAATCAAACCTCCCTTGACTTTTTATTCATGCAGCAGAAAGATTTCACAATGTCTCTTTTGTTGCTGTTTAATCTTTAATTGTAATGAAATATAAATTCTACTTCTGTATTTGAGTCTGGTGACAGAATGGGAAAATATAAATTTAGGAAGTATTCATTTCTTTTATATTATTTGAACTAAATTGCCTCAGGGGCGGAAAAGTATGTTAACATTTTATGCCAGGTTATTCAGATGCATTCTTTAAATCCCGGTACAATATTTCATATTGCAATAATTCAAATCTTTTTCTTCGATTTGTTAGAACTTTTTATTTAAATTATTTTAATCTAAAATAAAATATTAGGGTATAACACAGAATTTATCCCCGAACCTTAAAGTGATTTAAGAAATCATTGACATTTTTGAGCTAATGTACAGTGCTGAAAGACTTGTATCTCACATGTTTTACGGACATATGCTCTTCTTATTGCGGTTTTTACAGCCTCCTTTCTGGGCTTTCAGGTCACCTTTAATTACCACCACCCGTCCATTGCTGTCTCTGCTTGCCTATTTAGTCACACTTCATACTTTCTATGCACTCTTTCTTTGGCTGCAAAAAAGATGAGCCTTTAATTTTGGCAACACTGATCTGTTTTCTTCCTTCTATGCTTGATTGTACTGAATATAGCCACCACATTTTGTGTGAAGGCTTTTGTTCTTTGGTTTGAAACTTGGAATAATAATGAACTCAAAGATTAATTTGGTCATAGAATACTAGCGAAATGATAAGGGGATGTATATTTGAAAAATATATTAAGCATCCAGTTGTATGGATAATGTCTGGAGAAGTACATCATACAGGTGTGTCTAAATAAATAGATTAAAATAAGTGAAACTAGCCATCCATGCATCTTACGTACCCACTTATCCTTGTGGATAATGAAGATATTTCAAGAGTTAATATTTGTATAACGATGGCTTACAGCTAATGAAAACTCAATTTAAGTTAAGCAAAAAAGTCATATATGACAGAAAACTGGTATAAATATTTTTAATACATAAATTTGGGTTTACTGAAGGTGTCCATATTGTGTGTGTACAATAACTGAAAAATTATTTTTAATGAATCACCATATTGATACAGCTTGACATATACTGTAGGTGAAGAGCCTGTTAGTGTATTGAGGTGTTAAAAAACAAGATTGCTTAAACGGTAGCCTTCAGCTCATGAGCATTGCTAACTCCAGTGTCTCTTGCATTTTTCTTTTGACCGCACTCCATAAATTCTTTGTGTCAGGTTGTCTTTGTATATATGTATGTGCAAATATGGGAGGTTGGAGTTCGATCAAAATATAAACGTAAGAACTGGTATCAACATCAACATTCCAAAGAAGCACTTTCCAGTTTGGTCAGAGCTTGATACACCGGAGACAAAAATGGCAGAGTTATTCAATCTGTTGTACGTAGTCCTGGTCAGTAAACATGCAAAGCTCATAAACAGGATATCAGTGAAAAGCAAGGCAACTAACTAGGAACTAACAAACTAATAACTGGTGGAGAGGTGGTAGGTGACATGGCAATCAGGTGATTTATCTGTCAGATTGTAAGGAGGTTTTTTCTTGTTCTTTTCGTTGTCTCTCTTTTTCATGCAGGGTATGACTTGTAGATTCAATACAATTAACAGAACAGAGTGCAGTTTAATGGGAACCTGAACTGAGAAGGAGAAGAGAGAAAATGATGAGGGAACACAGGTATTACCACACAGAGATCTTAAACGCCACACAAAAGGATCTCACTAAACCGAAGTGTTTCCACCATGATGTGACTAACACTAACATAATAATCTGAACCAATACACAAATGTCAGGGCAGGTGTTTGTGTAGGACCAACGTATGGACAAGACACTGAGAACATCATTGGGAGTTTGAATTTAATACCAGTTAAGGTAAGATACATGATTATTTTTTTGTTTATGAGTTGTTTAACACAAGACATACTCTACTGAAATAATCTATAGTCTTTGTCATGACACTAGTGTGTTAATTATACTGCCATGGCCACCGTTGCCCTACACTTTGGCCTTCATGCGCCATGAAAATAACATCATTGTATGGCCACAGTGGCCTGTGTGCCCTGGCCATGGGTGCGGGGTACGCGTGGGACATGTCCCCCGAATTTACCGTGTCAGTTCCCCCTGTCCCCTGCACTTTTTTCAGCTGTTAATGCCGTTTAATGTGCAGTAACATATTTTTACGTGCCGTTTTTAAATGCACTGTAAGTGCACACGCACACGCAGGCATCGGGTGGATCACAGACAGGTGCAGCAGAGCAGCTTGTTAAGCTAACGAGCCAGACGCAGCAAAATGCAACAAATGGTTTAGAGATTTTTCCAAACAAGCTGTACGTTGCTCTGTACTGTTGCATGAATGTAATATTAACTAAATTGTAGTAAGTTAATACATTCAAATATATTTTAAGCTAGTAACAAAACCAATGTTACTTATGTTAAATTTCTTGCTAGTTATACATTTATGTGCAGACCTTGTGCTCACAATTGCTATCCACATATTTGCTGTTCAATAAATCGTTATTGCCCCATTAGAGAGATCAGTCAGGGAGGAGACATGAGGCCAGCAGGTGCAGCTGAGGGAATGATGCAGGGTCTTCAGGAAAGGAGAGAAATATATAAATTACTGATACAAACCAGTCAGGTATCAGGACAGAGTTATAACTGATATTTTAGAATTACTCAGTCACACTCCAAAATACGCTTTTGTATGTATTTTATTAGATAACACAGAATTGATGCACAAGTGAAACTTTTATTGAATATTGTGCTAAAGTTAATTTATTTTAGTAATTTAATGTAAATTATGAAACTAATATATGATATCAACTCATTACATGCAAAATAAGGTATTTCAAGCCTTCATTGGTTATAATTTAGATAATTATGGCTTATAGCTTATGAAAATCCTAAATTCAAAATCTCAGAAAATTAGAATATTACATGAAATCAATAGAAAAATGACTTTAAATAGAGACGTTTTTGAACTTTGAGAAGTCTAATCATGCATGTATACTCAGTAGTTGGTGAGAGCCCTTTTTGCATCACTTCCTGTCTCAATGCTACGTGGCATGGATGCCATTAACGTGTGGCTCTGCTGAGGTGTTATGGAAGACCAGGATGCTGGTGTTTATTGGTGTTAGTTGATAAGAACGTTACCCTTTGAGCCTAAAATATTGAACCTTTTCTCAATATAGTAATTTGAGAATTTGATGTCAACACAACTTGAAAATTCCAATAGTGCGCTGGAGTGGAGGAGGAGAGATGGAGAGGGCCATGCGCAGGATTCAAAAATGGACAGTCTCTGGTTTCTGAGTCATCGTAAAGATACTCTCTAATACCTTTAATGTTTTCATAAACTTAGGTTTTTTAAGAATGTGTGGTTTTTCTAAATGCTTTTATTGGTATTTGTTGACTCTATTGTTGTAAGAGTGTATACCTTGAAATGTTTTTTTTTTAATTTACTATTAAAAAGGTCATAATCCATGTCTTATTTCAAATTAGGATGCTATGGTATCAATCTGAAAGGGAAAACCATCAAATTGTACTCAATGGCCTTTGTGCCCTGTCATATGGCCTTTGTGCCCCTAAAAAAATAAAGGTGGAGGCCAAATGGCCTTGCCCCTAAAACTACATAATTCCCACGCTGCATGACACTGGATTTACTAATTAATCTGAATCACTTGTGAACAATTTCTTAACCTATACATGCATTTAAAATATATTGTTATGCTTTTCATCACTGTTCACTTATTCATTTCCCCTGTGTGTACTTTTCTTTATTCTCCTATCTATGCCAGATATTTTTACACTTCATCATGAGGTCATTCTAAAAGTTGATTTGAATATTTTATTCATCTTGTTTTTATTTAAAATGAAATTAAATATATAATCCATCATTGTACACTCCATTGCACATATTTGTCAATACCTGTATATTTTTAAATGCAGACTTAACAACCTTTGCAACCTAAATGTTCTGTCTCCAAGTTTAATTTCCACTAATAAATATCCATTATCATTTCAATAGGTCTTCAATAGGTTTTCAGTTCGATTAATCTAGGTAAATACCTTCATCATACAGGATGGTAGTTGGCTCTAAAGGAAAAGGTAATAAAAGACTAAGGTAATGTGGCAACCTTTCTGGTAACCAAGCAGGCAGAGAGCCAATAATGCTCGGAGGCATATAGAAAAGATTCCTGAACTGCTTGAAATTCCCACTGCCTTAGCTGCAACTCAGCAAGTGGATGTGAGTGCACTTATATACATAAATTTAGATTTATTTAAGAAAGTAATTTCAGGAAAAACAATCTAAATACATATAAATTAAAATATATGCATATTCAAAAACAAATTTCCTCATACTTCCTCAACTGCTTCACTGCAGCTGATGATGAGAGTGTTTTGATCTTGTTTCTTTACCTTTTGTACTGGACTGGACACCATGTATCATCCATATCTTGCAATAATAACCATGTGACCTGATGCCCAATTGGGATGAGTATTTGAGAGCTCAAAAAGCATGGCAAACAAATCTTAGTGTATGAATCAGAAAAGAGTGGATGCAATATGGATTTTGAACATCATCCCAGACACCTGAGTCATTATTACGACTCAAATGCTGTCTGTTGGGAAGGTTTAGGCAGCAATTAATGTAAAACATTGTTGTAATTTTTATCTCAAACGGAATATAAAACATACCAGATCATTTATTCTATATAATTTATTTTACACTTACAAACATTTTCTGTTTTTAAAGCTGAAGGGCACCTTAGCTGTTGTAAACATCAAATCTAAATGATAATTTAAAGGCAAATTTCCACCTAACTTAAAGTCCCTTTAAAATATTCATACCACTTGAATCGTTCTTTCTCTTTGTTTGTTTGTTTCTTTGTTTCTTTCTTTCTTTCCATTATTCTAATTTTAAACGTGTGCTGGCAGTGTGGGACTCAGAATTGATGTTGCAGTACCAAGTAGAAGCCCAACAGATTCACTTTCACAAGTAGAGCATTATGGCTTTTGCTATCGTACTCCACTTGATATATATGTGTAAGAAATATTTATTAAACATTGCTGTTTTTTTTTGTTTTTCAGTTATGATAGACATGGAGATGGAAAATAAAGGGGGGGGATAAAGAGTGGTAGGAGAAAACTGTGAAAGGGTAAACTGAAGCTAGGAAGGAAGGGGAATAAAGAAAAAAACAAGAAAACATCCTAGTCCATGCCTACATCTGCAGGACGGCAGAGAAAGGGAACAGTACAATGATAAAACAAACCCAACAATGTGAACTGAGAACTACATAATCACAACCCAGAGATAGATATATAAATACAACAACAACAACGTCACTGAGAAATTTATGGTAAGGATTATTATAGAATGTATTTGTGGCAACTTCAGCCCAAGAGTGCATCTGTAAACACTGGAATCCCATCACCTGTGTGTCTATGTGTGTGTGTCTGTATGAGCATGTAGGTGTATAGGGTTTCTCCATATGAGTATTCAATAGCTGGTGTGAGGAGCCATTGATCTGGCTCCCACACCGACTAAAGATGAACGTGCAGACACGAAGGAGATCAAAGCCATAGACATCCAAAGGATCCCCGTCGCACAGGAGCCCCAGGTAGACCAACTCACCCCCAACCGTACACCCCCAGAGAGGAGCTGAGAGGAAACCCAGGGGAACATCCAGCCGCTACAATGCAGAAGCCCACAGCAATGAGCCCATGGGCTCCACTGGAAGCTGGCTATGCCAGGGCAGATCTAGCCATGGACCCAGAGACCTGAAGCCCTAGGGCACCCCACCCATTTGCAGAGACCCAACAAGAGATCAATCTACACGGGCCTCCCGCCGCCGCTGGCGAGCTGCAGTGGCTATGGTCACCCAGTGGTCGACATGTGCTGCTGCCACCCTAGGCTACTCACCACAGCTGACATCCCAATGCCTCGCCACCATATGTCAAAAAGCCACAGATATAACCATAGCAGGTGGACAACATCCCCAGGCTAAGCCCAACCAGCATCTGAATCACCAAACTTAAACAGCATCATCACACTTTCAACTCTCACATCACAGTCCATCATACCACAGAGCACCAAATCCAAGCATCCAACCAAAGCTAATCCAACCCACCAGTAAACTGAACAAGCACAGAGACACAGAACAGGTGCTCAAATAGAAATGCTGGAGCTTACTTGCCCTATAGCTATCACCAAACAATAAACCCCCCGGAATCCCTGCAGCACATCCATCCACACCCCAGTCCACGATTAGCACAATAAACACTCCAGACAAATCCGAACCACCACACTACATACGCAACACACCTGACGCAAGGTTCCTCATCTCCAACATTCCCAAATACTCCCAAGCGATATCATTCAACTAATGCAATCCAGTGACTAAAGGAACAATGGAAAACACAGAACCAAGAAGTTAGGAAATTTTAAATTTGAGGCAGCAAACGCAGGGCAGCAACCAATCAGCGATGAGATACCGGCTTGAGCTACTCAGCGGGGGGGTGGATTGGGACGAGATGCCGGCGGTAGCTATCGGAGATGTCGGAGGATATTGGAGTGCCAGGTAAGCAGTTAAATATTTTCTTTTAACTTTTTTAAACTAACAAAACTAACCAAAGCGGTTAGGGCAAGTATGGTACTAAATGCACAATACTAGCTTCCCATTGTGTAGATCATGTGTAAATCAATAAAAAGCAGTGGAAGATGTTGAGTTACACGTATGTCAGGTACAGGAGAAAGGAGAAAAAGACATGGAAGAGCAGAGCAGAGGGAGGAAAAGTGCAGAAATAACAGAGAAACAACAAAGAAATCCCCAGTCACCGGCTGACAAAAAGATGTGAAACGCTGACACAAATTACAAACTGTGCAAACAGTTAGGTTTTAATTTTAAAGCATCAGCTTTCGTCAGTGTGATTATGAAAGGAACATTGTATAAGAATCTGAAAAAAAAATCAGAAAAGTGCGACATTCATTTTGGGTCATATTCAAAAACGTTTGATAATAACAAGATGTTCATTATTTCAGTAACTCAGTTCACTAAGTAAAACAGATTATTTAGATTAATTACACATAGACCAATCTTTTCAAGCCTTTACTTTTGTTAATAATGATGAACTTCCACTCAGCTTTACATTACATTGTCACCAGTTGACTTTGATTCTATCCAGACCTTAAATGAATGCATTGAACAAATCAACAACTGGAAGTCCCACATCTTCCTCCAGCTAAATAGAAACAAAACGGAAGTAATTATTTTTGGACCTAAGGAGGAACGATCCAGAGTTAGCACACAGCTTCAGCTAATACAACTAAAAACTACTGATCAGGCCCGTAATCTAGGTGTAATAATGGACTCAGACCTGAACCTCCAGGATCACATAAAGGCAATAACAAGGTCAGCCTTCTATCAACTGAAGAACATTTCTAGGATTAAAGATCTGATGTCACAGAAGGACCTTGAAAAACTGATCCATGCATTCATCTTTAGTCGGATTGATTACTGCAACAGTGTCCTCACAGGTCTACCTAAAAAGTCAATCATACAACTGCAGCTGATCCAGAATGCTGCTGCCCGTGTCCTCACTAGTACGAGGAAAGTAGAACACATCACCCCAGTTCTTAAGTCCTTACACTGGCTTCCTGTAACTCAAAGAATAGACTTTAAAATACTCATAATACTTTATAAATCACTGAATGGTTTAGCACCAAAGTATGTTGGAGATACTGGATGTTGTCACTATACCAACCCATCAGACCACTCAGGTCCTCCAACTGTAGCTTACTAAACATTCCTTGAATTAGAAGAAAACAGAGAGAGGCAGCTTTTAGCTTCTATGCTAAATTTCATACTGTCATAAATTGTACTTGTCATCTTCAGTTACTGAATGCATTTCTTTAGTAATGATCTGTTTTAATTAATAAAAATATTTTTATCATGTATTTGGTTTCATTACCACTGAATCATGTAAAACACCTTGAATTGCCTTGTGTTGAAAGTGTGCTCTATAAATTAAACTGCCTTGCCTAAAGCTAATAAAATAAAACATTTCGGATTAGAAAATTAGATAAATTAAAACAAAAGGTACATGTTTGATCAAAATGACTTTTCAAATTTATGGAAATTACTCTAAATAAACATTAATTAAAGATAAAGTGCAAACGTTTCCTTTCAGAAGTCACTTAGTAGTCAATAGAGTTTACATGTGCAAAACGACGAGGGAGATAAGCTATTAGAGAAGCAGCCAAAAGGCTCATGGAACGTACCACAAATCCCATTTTCAGTTGGACAATTGTAGACATGTAGACCACATATCTGGACTTTATGGAAGGATGACAGAATAAAGCCAGTGTCAAAAGAAATCCAAAATAAGTTCTTATATTTACTATTAAGAAGGAGCTTAGATGGGACTAAAATCCAACTTTCATGCGAAACCATAAAACTGCACATCATCCTCTACATTCCCTTCCCCAAAATAAAACATAGTTGAGGTATCATGCTGTAGGGATGCTTTTACTCAGCAGGATTAGGGAAGGTGTCCGATGTGATGGGAAGATGGAAGGAGCTAAATACAGGGCATTCCTGGAAGCAAATCAGAAAGAACTTTGGATTGAAATGAAAGTTCAGTTTCCCTCAAGACACTAACCCTAAACATACAGCTGAACCTACAACTGAATGGAAAGATCAATTCAAATTCATTTATTAGAATGGCCCAGTCAAAGTTTGGACTAATTTCCTTCTGAGCATTTGTGGAAGGACTTGAAAACTGAAGTTCACAGATCCTCTCTAGCCATATGACTATCTAGACAGAACTTGAATCTATTTGCAAAATGGAATGGGTAAAACATGCTTTATCTAAATGAGCAGGGGGAGGTACTACCCAACACATTTGTAATATTAATTACAGCAAAAGGTGGCTCTAATCAAAGGCTGTCAGTAGTCTCATCAACTCATTTTAAGACCAGTGGAGATAAATACTTTCGAGTGGTGGGCTCCAGGTTGTGGACCACATTGCCTCCATTTTTACGTTGTCTTGACAATAGTTATTCTTTTAAACAGGAGCTTAAGACCCCTTTATTCAGACTTAACTAGATTTCAGCTGTATGATTTTATGTTTTATATATTTTATTTTGCTTTGGTGTTTTCATTTATTTTGCTCTATGTGCTGTGCCTCTGTTTTATAACAATGTGAAGCACCTTCTGGTATACTGGAAAGAGTTCAATATTAATAAAACGTACTATCTATTAAGTATTGGATTTGCACTTTGCATCTTTCAAATTTTCTTTTTTGATATTTTGAAAATTATTTATACTTTTCCTCCCAGTTCACATACACTACATTGTTTTGGCCTATTGCATGCAGTTCCAGTAAAATAAAACTGCTGTAACGGGAATATGGTAAAGACCATTGGATATGAATCCTTTCGCAAAGTGTCTTGTTCAGTGTTCATATTCACATGCAAAAGCATTCAAGTGCAATTTGGGGTAAAATGTGGAATAATTATAGCAAACACTCATCTGCTGAGCTGTCCTCCTTCCCCTTTAACAGAACAGGTTAGTCTGAAAATCTCCTTGACTCAAGTTGTTTAATGACCATACCTAATGCTGCTGTGCTCACCCTCTCTTTGTCTTGTCTGTGTAGCCTGCCTAATCACTGCTGACAGTCAGCTTTGCTCTTTTATTAGCGCTGCGTCGCTTGGAATCAGTGACAGTGAAGTCAGGCAGCAGGAAGGGCTTGTGTGCACTCAACACCCACTCTGGCCAAATGATCAGACTTATGAACACACGCATACTCATATGTAATGGTCTCTTTGCACGTTCACAAAAATAAAAATAAATAAATCTTCCTGAACAGCTAAAAAGGCCCACAATGTATTTTCTTTTTCAATTTTACAAGCACGCATGCACAGGGTGTATAGATGTGTTTACTCATTTGTTTAGGCCTATAGATTTACAAATGCATAGTAAATTTATCCAAATGCACACTATAATGATCCAGCCTTGACTGTGCAGGCAGTGGTGTTCCTGTATGTGGGTCAGGCTCATGCAAAGCTGTATTGATTTTTTGGCAGTGTGTCTGACTATGTGCCTCCATGTTCAAAACACTGACTGCTAATACGAGCAGCATCTCTGGCCTTTTCTTGTCAGTGTCCCATGAATTGGCAGACAATAGACTTGTTTGATAAGAAGGAGGGCTGACATTCGAATGGGCAATTTGTGAGCGACGGGGCGGGAGACAGGGATGGGGGTGGGGGTGGTGGGTTAGGAATTTGCTTCACTCCCTTTAAAGAATGTAGCATCACCCATATGTCCGTCTACCCTGGTGCAAACTCGGTGGACTGGAAGGACAGGGATGCGAGAGTGCTCTCTCTTTTTCTTCCTCTGTCTATTTCTAGTCTATTTTTCAGGGCTGACAAGCCTTTCTGCACACTGGGGATGCTGAGCAAATGCCTAATGCTTTTGTGCCCATTGCATTAAACCACGTAGTGACCATTTAGGCCACTATGTGGGACAGAGAAGAGACAAAGACGGCATTAAAACCTGTGGGTGAGGTGAGAATGGATTAAGGTGAAATATTTTTAACATTTAAAAAGTAAAAATATTTTTATTTGTACATGGCTTTTTTTAATACATGTTGTATACTAATTGTGTGCTTTAAAAAGATACAGTATTAATCTCCCTTACTGCAGGCTTACACATTATACTTAACACAGCTGACCTTTTGACCTTAGCCACAGGCTAACATCTATTGCTCTAAATTGGTTAATTTGTGAAATGGCAGACGTTACGAGTGAAGACCACTTAGAACTAATGGCAGACTCATCTACATGCTTACAGGAGGGCAACAATAGGGCAGCAGTGGCACTAGTACATGCTGAAGTGTACTATATTTGCAAAATGAAGCCGTCTCAAACAAGCCACAGAACTGTCCCTCTCCCCATCAATATGAATAGTTACGACTTTCACTACTTTCATTAACTGGCCATTTGTTATCCCTGTATGCTGTAGGCTTTTTCTCAATTATAGCCATTCATGGCTTTTGTAGTAATTACATTAAGCTCTAGTTAGTTACCTGTGAGGTGTGTTCTACTGTAAATTAATTTGGAAGTCTCCCTCTTGCTTCTGTTTCATTTGGATATAATGGGCTCCTCTTGTTCTTATGCAAGACAACCAGAGGGCTGAATGAATTTGGAGGCAGGAAACTGACCTCATAAGTGGGGCTATAGACTTCCAGGAGTTCACAGCAGTTTCAATTATGATTGAGAGACAGAGCATCACCGGAGATTAATTATGTCATTCCAGGAAACTGTATTATACCAAGTAGGTAGATACAGAACTTTTTTTTCTTAATTTTCTAAATATATATATGTACTGTATATAGTGAAAATATTAGTGAAATATGTACACTACCGTTCAAAAGTTTGGGGTCACATTGAAATGTCCTTATTTTTGAAGGAAAAGCACTGTACTTTTCAATGAAGATAACTTTAAACTAGTCTTAACTTTAAAGAAACACACGCTATACATTGCTAATGTGGTAAATGACTATTCTAGCTGCAAATGTCTGGTTTTTGGTGCAATATCTACATAGGTGTATAGAGGCCCATTTCCAGCAACTATCACTCCAGTGTTCTAATGGTACAATGTGTTTGCTCATTGGCTCAGAAGGCTAATTGATGATTAGAAAACCCTTGTGCAATCATGTTCACACATCTGAAAACAGTTTAGCTCGGTACAGAAGCTACAAAACTGACCTTCCTTTGAGCAGATTGAGTTTCTGGAGCATCACATTTGTGGGGTCAATTAAACGCTCAAAATGGCCAGAAAAAGAGAACTTTCATCTGAAGCTCGACAGTCTATTCTTGTTCTTAGAAATGAAGGCTATTCCATGCGAGAAATTGCTAAGAAATTGAAGATTTCCTACAACGGTGTGTACTACTCCCTTCAGAGGACAGCACAAACAGGCTCTAACCAGAGTAGAAAAAGAAGTGGGAGGCCGCGTTGCACAACTGAGCAAGAAGATAAGTACATTAGAGTCTCTAGTTTGAGAAACAGACGCCTCACAGGTCCCCAACTGGCATCTTCATTAAATAGTACCCGCAAAACACCAGTGTCAACATCTACAGTGAAGAGGCGGCTGCGGGATTCTGGGCTTCAGGGCAGAGTGGCAAAGAAAAAGCCATATCTGAGACTGGCCAATAAAAGAAAAAGATTAAGATGGGCAAAAGAACACAGACATTGGACAGAGGAAGACTGGAAAAAAGTGCTGTGGACGGATGAATCCAAGTTTGAGGTGTTTGGATCACAAAGAAGAACGTTTGTGAGACGCAGAACAACTGAAAAGATGCTGGAAGAATGCCTGACGCCATCTGTTAAGCATGGTGGAGGTAATGTGATGGTCTGGGGTTGCTTTGGTGCTGGTAAGGTGGGAGATTTGTACAGGGTAAAAGGGATTCTGAATAAGGAAGGCTATCACTCCATTTTGCAACGCCATGCCATACCCAGTGGACAGCGCTTGATTGGAGCCAATTTCATCCTACAACAGGACAATGACCCAAAACACACCTCGAAATTGTGCAAGAACTATTTAGAGAAGAAGCAGGCAGCTGGTATTCTATCGGTAATGGAGTGGCCAGCGCAGTCACCAGATTTGAACCCCGTTGAGCTGTTGTGGGAGCAGCTTGACCGTATGGTACGCAAGAAGTGCCCATCCAACCAATCCAAATTGTGGGAGCTGCTTCTAGAAGCGTGGGGTGCAATTTCTCCAGATTACCTCAACAAATTAACAGCTAGAATGCCAAAGGTCTGCAATGCTGTAATTGCTGCAAATGGAGGATTCTTTGATGAAAGCAAAGTTTGATGTAAAAACAATCTTATTTCAAATAAAAATCATTATTTCTAACCTTGTCAATGTCTTGACTCTATTTTTTATTCATTTCACAACGTATGGTGGTGAATAAGTGTGACTTTTCATGGAAAACACAAAATTGTTTGGGTGACCCCAAACTTTTAAACGGTAGTGTAAATAACGTATACCAGTGCATTAAGGATTTTGTTTTTTAAATTTACAGTTATTAACTACTGTTGTGCTTTTGCTTCTGAAGAGAGTTATGCTCCTCCGTCTGGATGTACGTGGGTGGAAAATACTTCACACAACAAGTTATATCCATTCAGGAACTTTACTTAACCTCGGATGGTAAGTACAAACACACATCCATTCATATTGGTGTTAACAAGTGCTGTTGTGGTCTCTGGCTCGGGCACAGAACAGCAAACAGTCCGTCCATGCAGTGAGCCGTGAGTACCGTTTAACATTCAACTTTTAACTGAACTGTTTTTACTCAGGAAACCTTGCTACACGCCTCTTCCGTGTGCATGTTACTCTCACTGTCCAATTGGGACGCTATGCTTGTTAACACGTAGTGAATAAGGAGGGTCGAACATAGTTAACGTGATCTGTCTTACACTACCCCCCTCCTGGAGTACTGAGTCCCTTCAGTACGGTTGACTCAAACACATCTACAAAACAGGAAAAACTAAAATTACGGTTAGCTCACATCACAGTATTAGCAACTCAAAATTATGCCTTAGCAAATCCACATATTAACTTAAGTCTATCTTTAATGGTTAATTATCGTATCTCTCTGGCTTCCGAATCACTCGTCCACTTGAGGTTTTCACAGTGTTTTCTGGAAGGTTTCTTATTTCTTGTCTTTCCTCCTGTCGACCTCCTGGGGTTTTGGGCTGAGGATTCTCCTCTCGATCACATGGCATCTGGGATGTTCCGCCTTCTGCTGTACTCTTGGCAATGTCATTTCCTAGCGGAAGCTCTGGCACCAAAAAGGTATCCTCTTCTGGTGACTGTGTAGCCGGGTTTTGGCTCTGCTGCAGCACTTGGCTCCTCAAACGCTTGGCCCAGGCAGGAACCATGTCGACGTCATATGGCTTAAGCCGGTCGTGATGCATTATTTTGCTGTGTTTCCTTCCCTGAATCTGGTAGAGGACAGGACCACGGCATGCTGAGACAATTAGAGGACCTTGCCAAGGTGCTTGAAGCTTAGGGCTCCATCCCTTCTTCTTGGTATCGTCCTTCACATAGACTAGATCTCCAACATTGTAGGAATGTTCTCGTGCCCGAACATCATATGTCTTTTTTTGGCGTTCCTGTGCTGTGCGGAGATGTTCTCTTGCTGTATTTTGTGTCTCCTGGAGTCCTTTCTCCAGGTTGTAAAGAAAATCTGCTACTCCCATCGGGTTGGACTTTAGTACTGCCGCCCCGCACTGGATGTCCTGTGGTTGGTGAACCTCTCTTCCAAGCATCAGTCTGTTAGGAGTGAACCCCGTGATTGCGTGCTGTGAGCTGCGATAGGCTGAGGTGAGTAGTGGCAGATGTTCATCCCAGTCCTTCTGCTTCTGGTCCACATAGCACCGAATCATCTGCAGCAAGGTTCTGTTGAACCGCTCGACCTGCCCATTGGAAGCAGGATGGTAAGGGGCGGTCCTAGTCTTTGTAATCTGCAGGAGCTTGCATACATTTTGAAACAGGGAACTCTCAAAATTGCGACCTTGGTCAGTATGCAACTCAAGGGGGGCTCCAAACCGGGCAATGAAGTCGTACACAAGGCTCCTTGCTGTTGTTTCCGCTCCTTGGTCAGGGACAGGGAAAGCTTGAACCCATCTGGTGAACTGGTCAATGATGACTAGGATGTACTTGTTCCCACAGCGAGATACTGGGAAGGGACCGAGAATGTCAAGATGAAGGCGGTCCAGAGGTGCCCCAGCTTGGTAACTTTGCAGCTCTGCTTTCTTTACTGGTCCCTTAGATTTACATGCATTGCATTGCCAACACCTCTTTATGAATACACGGACATCCTCACCCATTCCATGCCAGTGGTAGTTCTGACGTAGGCGCCCAAGGGTTTTTGTTTCCCCTAGGTGGCCCGAGTGTGGAGGGTCATGGCAAGCTTGAAGGATCTCTTGTTGCATAGATGTGGGAACAAGTAGTAGCAAGACTGGGCCTTGAGCTCCGACTCTCTCCCAAGAATAGTAAAGAACTCCCTGTAGCAACACGACTTGGGACCAGCAGAGCCAGAACTTCATCACAGCTGGCCCCTCGAGCGACACCTGCTCTTTAGTAGGTAGTGTTCCAGATTTCTTCCACATGTGGAGAATGGAGAGGACGGGGTCAGCCTTCTGGAGTTTGATTAGCTCTTCCAAGCTAACCAATTGCAGCCAGTTAGCTACTGGAGTCTCCAGCACAGGTGCAAGTTGCTGGCCTGTTTCCAGCATCCCAGTTACATCACCTCGGGTCTCACTGCTGGTCTGCATACACCTCACTGCTAGAGGCACCACATCGTCCACGTCATCTCCAAACCTGGCCCACTGTTCATGAAGTCTTTGACAAAACTTGCATCCTTGACATGGCAGATCAAACAAGTTCTTCCCCACTTGGTAACAGTCACATTCATCTGACTTTTTTCTGGTTTGCCTTGACATTGCATCAGCATTTGAGTGCTGCCGTCCTGCTCGATGCTCAATGTCGAAGTCGTATTGGCTCAACTCTTCCAGCCAGCGAGCCAACTGGCCTTCAGGACACTTGAACCGAAAGAGCCAGGTGAGGCTGCCATGATCTGTCCTCAACAAGAACTTTCTGCCCAGTAAGTAGTGGCGGAATTGCTGGGTGAAACGGACGACAGCCAGTAGTTCACGTCTGGTGACACAATACCTCTGCTGAGCTGGTGTAAGGTGGCTGCTGGCATACGTGAGAACTCGCTCTTCACCCCACTGCAGTTGTGACAGAACAGCTCCAATATTGTAGCTGGAGGCATCGGTGTCGAGAATGTACTTGCATCCAACCATGGGGTATCCCAGTACTGGAGTAGTCATTAGCTTTTCTTTAAGCTGTGTGAAAGCATCTTGGTGTTCCTCTTTCCACAGGAATGTGGCATCCTTTCTTAGGAGGCGGTGGAGTGGGCTTGCCAGTTCCGCAAATGCTGGGATAAACTTGCGGTAGTAGTTGCACAGCCCGAGGAAAGCTTGCAATTCCTGTACATTGTTGGGGGGCTTCCAGAGCTGTACGTCCTTAACCAGAGTTGGGTTTGGCCGAATCCCGTTGCCGCTCACAACATGCCCGAGGAAGAGGACTTCTTCTTGAAGCAAGTGGCACTTTGATGGCTTTAACTTCAATCCATAGCTGTGGAGACGGCAGAAGACTTGTGTGAGCCGATCTAGGCTCTCATCCACCCCCCGGCCGAGGACAATAACATCATCCAAGTAGATTAGCAGCGCTTCCCACTGAAGTCCCCTGAGTACGAGTTCCATCGCCCTCTGGAATGTGCTTGGGGCATTGCAGAGTCCAAATGGCATGCGGGTGTACTCGTAGAGGCCCCATTTAGTGATGAATGCCGTCTTTTCGCGATCCTTGTCATCTACTGCTATCTGCCAATAGCCAGACTGAAGATCAAGTGTTGAGAACATGGTGGCTCCCCCGAGGACATCAAGACACTCCTCAATCTTAGGCAAGGGGTAAGCATCCTTGACTGTGAGGCTATTTAGGGAGCGGTAATCCACACACCACCGCACTCCTCCATCCTTCTTACGTACTAAGACGACTGGAGCAGCCCACTCTGATGAGGATGGAGTAACAACACCTGATTTGAGCATAGCTTGAAGATGCTTTTCCTCCTCGCTCTGAAAACCAAGAGGTGTCCTTCTTACTGGCTGGCGCACAGGTTTGGCTGATCCTGTGTCAATCTTATGCGTGACTGCAGACATGTAACCCAGGTCGGAGTCACTCTCAGCAAAAAGAGACTGGTAGGTTAACATCAGCTGAAGAAAACGCTGCTGCTGCTCCTCACTGAGTGACTCACTAGTAGCACCAACCAGCTTCTGAAGGTGTTTAGGAAGATCAGAGGTGGTTACTACTCTTCCAACCATTAGTGATGTTGCACTCTCTGACTCATTCTCCATGTTGGGCCCTGCACTCTCATCAGCTGGACATGGCGGCTCCTCAGGATAAGCTTCAACTAGGAGACCAAGACATGCTCCTTTTGGCAGTGCTGCCTTGCTGGTAGAAAAATTGCATAGTCTGATTGTTACTCGCTTCTCCATGGTGGTGGCGACACTTCCAGAGGCTACTGCTTCCGTGATGTTCAAGGGTTCCAGTACGGCTGGAACACCTGGCCTTGGATTCTCAACCTCACCCCACACCAAGCACTCAGATGTAGGTGGTATGGTTGTGGTTTGTCCCAGGGTCACTCTGGCTACCCAGTAGTCCGCTCCATCTGTTACCACTTTGGAGGGCACAAGTTCATTACCAATGAAGACCTTACCGCGGGCATGAATGACAACATCATGGGCCTTCATCAGGTCATATCCTAGAAGCACAGAGTCACGTATGGGGGCCACATGTACATCCCAGTCGACCGTTTTAGATGCAATTTTAAAGGTGACTTTCAGTCCACGTTTTGCCTTCATGCCATCTCCTACTCCTGCATTACGAAGGTAGGTGGTCTGTAGATTGTCTGAATTGTCCCCTGCAAAATTCTGATGCAGTTCCTCAGATATGACGGTTGTCTGGGCTCCCGTATCCACCACAGCCTGTGTGGAGATTCCATTCACAGTCACTAGAATTTGAAGACTCTCACCCTCATTTTTGGTGCAGCCAATCTGTGGTCCCCGTGATGGGTGACCTGGATTCAATGTCAACTCAGACTGCAACCTTTGACCTAGGCCTTTATCACCATAGTTGCATGCATTTATTGGACTTGGCGACCTTGTGCATTCTCTCCTGAAGTGTCCTGATTCCCCACACTTAAAACACGGCCCAGTAGTCCCCCGAGTTGGACTTGGGGACCGGGAATGCATCCGGTCGGAATGCACTTGATGGTGGTTCTGCTTCATCTCCAGCGGTGAAGGATGTTCTGTGGTTACTCTAGTTTGTTGGTGCTTTGTGTTTGTGGATTGGAGGTATTCAAACTGCAGCTGTAACTTTCCCACTGTATGAACAAGGGTTTTGACTTGGTCTGTCAGGGCAGTGAACTGATCTGTAGTCACATATTGGGGGGTTTGCACCCGGCGAGCAGTAGCAGTGTCATCCTCCCAGGCATCCGCATCACTAGCCCAAGAAACACGCCTAGCTCTGTTCTTTATTTCAGTTTCACACCCTATGGTGGCTCTGAAGTTATGTTCATGAGCCTCCACACGCTGTTGAGCCTCTGCAAGGGAGTGTGGATCTCTGTTCATGACTTCGTAAGCCACTTTTTGGTTTTTCAGACCCTTTAGGAAAGCATCAGTTGCCAGTTGGTCTTGCAGCTGAAGATCCACGCCTGGGTATGCATGTGTGATGAGGCGCCGGACCTCCTCCGCAAACTCAGCTGAAGTTTCCTTTCCTTGTCGAAGTTCCCCCAGCTTTCTCCTCACTGTGGTAGGTGGGTCTTTTTTTCCAAAACGCTGTGTGAGCTGCTCCACTAAAAGAACATAATCCTCTCTTGTACGTTCTGGCAGTGAGCAGACATATCGTATTGCAGCTCCTCTCAAACACTCATGCAGCTTGTCTACTCTTTCGCCTGCGGTCCATCCATATTTCCTAGCTTGGCGCTCAAATGGCACTATGAAAGAGTCCCAGTCATCATTTCCGTCAAATATGGCAATTTTAGGTCGATATGCCTCCTGCAGAATAGACTGACTGCGGTTGCTGGAATTATTCAGCCTTTGTTCATCATAGTAGGGGAATAAGCGCTGGGTTCCACCTTCAGTCTCTCTAGCATCCCTCCGTCTAACATCAGGTTCAGGATTGACATTCCTCCTGGTGGGACCGGGGCTGCGGTTCCGTCTGTCTATTACATCCAGTTCAGCTGCAAAGGGGCCACCAGCTTGGTCTCTAGATCTTACTTGAATCTCCAAGGAGGCCAAAGGTGCAGCATCGTGCCGGTACAGTGTGGGCCGCTAAAACATCTCTCCTCCAGCCCCACTGGATACAGCAAATGATGGCATAGCTTGCTGTGCAGCTGGAACTCCTCCTGTTATGTGTGTAAGGACTGGAGCGAGCATAGTTTGCAAACTTCTTGTCTGTTGATTTTGGTTATCCAACAATGCCTGCAACCATGCTGGAGCAGGCGCAGAGGGGCCTGCTGTAGCTCCTTCTTCAGTCATTTCTTTTCCTTCTTTTATTTATTTTTCCTTTTTATTTTATTTTATTTTTTCTTTTTTAACTTTTTAAAAAAATTTTATTTATTTATTATTATTTATTTGTATTTGTCTCTTATTTGTCGGTCTTTGCTGCAGGGCCTATGAGTTCTGTTTTTATAGTGCTACTGGGATTATTGTAGAGCACGTCCTGTAGGTGCTTTATGGTAGGCTGCTCCACAGCTGGTGAACCGATGACAGCATGCAGCCCCGCTCTCGCAGCAACGTGCAGCCCCGTCTGGACATCTGCAGACGTCAACAGTCCTCCGCGATGAAACCCCCAGATGGTAAGCAGAAGTATTGCAACAGTGGGTTATGTTATTGCTTGTCGGCTCGTGGTGGCACCCGTTAGCTTCTGCTAGCACCCGTTAGCTTCTGCTAGCTCGAGTTAGCTTCTGCTAGCTCCCGGTAGCTTAATTAGCAGCTGTTAGATTTATCTTCGGTCCGCCGGCTGTACTCACGGTTGGAAACAGTTGCAATAATCCCACTTCTGACACCAGTTGTTGTGCTTTTGCTTCTGAAGAGAGTTATGCTCCTCCGTCTGGATGTACGTGGGTGGAAAATACTTCACACAACAAGTTATATCCGTTCAGGAACTTTACTTTAACCTCGGGATGGTAAGTACAAAACACACATCCAATTCATATTGGTGTTAACAAGTGCTGTTGTGGTCTCTGGCTCGGGCACAGAACAGCAAACAGTCCGTCCATGCAGTGAGCCGTGAGTACCGTTTAACATTCAACTTTTAACTGAACTGTTTTTACTCAGGAAACCTTGCTACACGCCTCTTCCG
Organism: Apricaphanius iberus; assembly: GCA_028564705.1. NCBI lineage: Eukaryota > Metazoa > Chordata > Actinopteri > Cyprinodontiformes > Aphaniidae > Apricaphanius > Apricaphanius iberus. The sequence continues at coordinate 278,577 of JAPXFQ010000251.1, forward strand.
TGTGCATATTACTCTCACTGTCCAATTGGGACGCTATGCTTGTTAACACGTAGTGAATAAGGAGGGTCGAACATAGTTAACGTGATTTGTCTTACACTACTTTTATACAGACACATTTAATTTAATTACCATAAGCTATGGCAGCCATCAATTACGTTTGATTTACAAGTTAAGAGTGAAAAATAACATTTTGCCAAAGGACATGGTAGTTACCTTTTTGTCATATTCTCTATTTTGTGTGCCAATAAATACATTTTTCAAAGACTTGCACTGTACAATACGTTTGTTTTTTTATAAAACATATTAATCTGTGTATATTATGATTTATACATTACACATATTTGTGTCTTTTTCCAATTTTAAACATGTTCATATTATTTTTTTGTGTTTGACTGAACTGTATTTTAAACTGTATGACTTGGGTCAAACGTGTTGGCTCTCCTTCCACAAGCGTCTCAGAAGTTTTGGGATAATTTTAGTCAATTCTTCCTGAAAAATCTGGTGCAACTGAGTCAGGTTTCTCTCACACACGTTTTCAACTCTACCAATACATTTTCTATCAGATTGAGATCAGGGCTTTGTGATGGCACCTTCAAAACACTGACTTCATTCTTATTTAACCTCTTTGTAACCAATACGCTGCTTCAGACACTTCTCTAATTTGGTAGATTGACTTGTTTTGACGCTTTAACTTTGGAGATGATGTCTTTATATGTTGAGTGAATGTGCGGATACTCAATATTTACAAAAATTTCAATAGTAGTTTCATCTTCCCACAGGACGTCTCTTCAAATAGTAAGCTTTTTGTTACTTTGAATATCTTAGACTGTATTGTCTTTTAGAATATTGGTTTCTTCTTCTCTGAGTTGTCTTTCAGCTCATATTGGACTAGTTTCATGGTGAAAATTACACTGTAATTAGTTTCAGTCAGGATGTTCAGAAGGTCTTAAGCTTTGATGCAAGGGTTCATATACACATTTACATCAACATACATTAATCTCTGATATGGAAAACCTGTCTCATGTCCAAACAGTATGAAGGCTGGACATTCCCATAATGTTTTACTTGTGTATAATTGACAGATGGCGATTGTACCATTAGGTACTTGGAAATTGTTTAATCATTTACGCCATACCTGTGCATCTGAAAGAATATGTCTTTCTTAATACTCTGATATTTAGCAAGTAGAAATTATTCTTACCAACCCAAAACAGGGAACCTTTGGTTTAGCTATAATATCATAAGGTGAAAAAAATGGTTTAGTGTCTGGTGTCATTTGTATATATAAGGATCAGTGAGATACAGTACCCAATTTATTCCTATACTTAGTTCCCTCTCTGCATTCTCTAATTTCTGTATAGGATGTTTTACTATCTCGGATACCTTCAGTATATTTAGCCAGCCTTTCATTTAAACTCGTCATTTAGGCTAACAGCTTATTCAGCCTGTTTATGGATGGCCCCTCAGAGCTAAATTAATAGAAGAGGCTTAGGGGACCAGAGAGTGAAGTCATAAGCAAGACTGTAATGCTCATTTGCAACGTAGAAGCTAATTACCAATTTGCCATTCTCCAATCTTGTTTTATAATATGTTCACGACTCAGCTTCTTTTGTGTTTTGTTGCCTTCAAGCAATATATGACTTTTATACAACAGAGAATGGTTGCTCCTGTCTTCTTTGTGGCTTCATGTGCTGGAAATATTGAGTATTTGGAATGTGCCCCACACAAGCTCACATTTACCATTTGGCCATGTGAGAGGGATGGTGGGATTGCTTTCATCTTTAAGTGTTCTCTTTAGTCTCTTTCAGTTCATGGACAAAAAAGAGTCTAGTTGAATCTGCCATATTGTAGAATGTCTTTATAGTTTTGAAGATGAACAACAACCTATTGTCAAACTTCATATACCGGACTGCATCACACCAGAAACGTCAGAGGCTTTAGTTCATTTGTTGATAGAAAAGTAATATATTTTAAGTAAGCACATTTTGCAAACTTAACTACCCAAAATGACAACCATGATCTCATAAAATGTAACAATTTTCATACCTCAGTTTCCTGAAACACAAGACACCTTTTGATCTGATGGCTAAAATGTCTTAGAATAATGTGTCCCCAGTTGCTGGTCTTACATGGCTTGACCACATCCCAAGCAAAGGGGTAAGACGGCTTGTGGATGATGCAAGAGGTTTGTCTTCTTTGGTAAGGTCATGCCAGCGTTTAACATTCATTAGCCAAACAAAAACAATGAGTGTCCAACCAGATGGATAGGGGTCTATCTGAGAAAGTAGCTTCAATAAAGGAGGACACAGAAGCTACTGTACATCTAATGATGCTAAAGGGGATTGGTGGACAGGTAAGTGAAAACTGCCACTACAGGCAAATGCTAAGATAACTATAATGAAAACAAATTAGACATTATAGCTGTTAATAATAACAAAGGGAAATATTTCACTATTTTGCAGATGATTACACTTGCTAAGGATAACTAACAATTTTATTTCAGAATACCCAAAAAGTCAAGTCAAATCTATATCACTTGTTTGCCCTGTCTTGCGCATGCAAAAAGGTAGGGTTATAGCTAAGCATAAAAGGGATGGGGTGAATTAATGACCTCCTGAAATATTAAACTGCTTCAATAATATCCAATATATTTGTTTCAAGTGGAATTTTGAGGTTTCTTGGTATTGTAAATTCAACTTTCATCTCTGATATTTCATGTATTGAGGGATGTGATTACTACAGGTGTGCAAAGCAGCCAGTATTTGAATTTGTTGAGGAGGGAAAAGTATGTGTATTTGCATTTGTATTTGAGTAAAATTCTAAATAGGCATAAAAGTGCATTTCTTCACATTACACTTATAATTTACGTTATAATCAATTTTAATAATTATGGATATGCAATATTGGTTGATCCTTCAATAAACATGCAACAGGAATGTCATTGAAAAGAGATCAAAGTAAAGGTCACTGTCTCCACAAAACAGTAAAAAAAAGAACAGTTGGGGAATGGTTGTATGCCACAAAGACTTATGGATAAGGTGTTCGTGTTAATTGTAGAAGTTCTCTGTTAATTATAGTTTGTGTTCCAAATGTAGCAGTGCTCTTTAGTTATCCTTTCAGTTATGTTGTTGTCAGTGTTTGGTGGTTATTGTCTGTGCACCATCATAAAGATGGCACTGCACAGGAGTCAAGTGTCTCCCTGTGTGGTGTTGGTACACGTGGAATGCAAGGGGATTACTTGTCTGGTAAGTTAGTTTGTGATGGTGTCACAATAAAAAAAATATTTGTAACACAGAAGTTTTTGTACACAACATTTGTGCCTTTCTGAATGATGTATTCTGGTTCAGCTCTACTTGTGGTAATTACTAATACTACAAGAAAGTGCTATGCAAAATTATTAGTACATATGCCAAAACAGCATACATAGCTGACAGGTCAAAAAAACATGTAAACACACACACTCTCTTCTAAGGACAATTTAGAGAGTTAACCAGTTAACTTAAGAGTCATGTCTTTGGACTGCGGGTGGAAGTCGGAGTAACCGGAGAGAACCAACACATGCTTAGTTGCACAGTTTATTTATGTGGTAAATTTCTTTTTATTATTATTATTATTTTTTTTTACTTTTTGTGAATGTGCCTGTCCACACTTCATTCTTTTACACTTGCCTTTCCTCACTGTGGGACAATGAAGGGTAATTGTATTCTATTCTATTCTAGTCAAATGCTGGCATAAACGTGTATTTCAAAATGACATGAAAATGATAAACATTCACAACTATACAACTAAATATTTCAAAATGTACTCATTGTAGTTGAGTACAGTTTAACTCATTTAAATTAAAGTCTAGAAGTGTGCTTGCTTTCCTTGTGTGTTAATCAGTGTATACACACAGTAGTAAAGTGAGTGTTGAATCATTAACTGTAGGAAATAGATCATTAAAAGTTCAAACAGAATCTGGGTTAAACTCACAGAGTGAACATTATACCCTTTAAAAACTTAAAAGGTAAGAAGCAGAGGACACAAAGTCTATGAATACCCTAATGAGTTTGCTACTGCCTTAAGGGTCAGTGTTGCATGTCCACTGAAGAAAATGTGAATTCAGCTGGCATTGTACATTTACATTTCAAAGATACATGTTCTACATGTTTAGATAGAAGTTTAGGTCCCCAACTGACCTTTGAGATCATAGGTAAACATACCAGCAATCAGCTGTTGTTTCCAGGATTTTCTTAAGACTTCTTCCTGGCACCTTTGTATCTGGATTTAATGTAACTTTAACTATCAAGGCAGGATATGACCAAATATATACATATAAAATACAATATAAAAGAAAAAAGTAACGAAGAAACATCAATTATATGTTTACCTGAACACTTAATGACGTAACCTTGTTTGGCAATCTTATTGGTCAAATTTCCTGTAGATCTTTACTAGGTTTGCACACAGTGTACCTGGTATTATGGCTAATTTTTCCATTCCAGAACTGTGATGTTTTGACTTCCAACACATCCTCAGATTATATATATATATATAAGGAACAATTAAGTATACCGACTCATAAAGATTAATGCAGTTTTGTGGTTAAATCATATTTGTTTTCATTACTAAAATTATTACAAATTAAGGAAGAACATTTTAAATTGATTAATGAAAACTTACAGAGCTCTTCTTTTGCTGCAATTCACATCGGGAAATTTGATGATTTTTTTCATTAGTAACTCCTTCTATTTAGGATGAAAATCGCTGCAAGTATGACCAGTTATTACTGAGTTTTTCCAGCCTTGGCAGTTCTGTTCCTGGTTGTATAAATCAAGTAACATTCCTTAAGAAAAAATCTTATTTTATTACATATGGCTTTATTAAAATAACTGACCAGTGCACCTAGTATGTGTACAGTCATTTAGCACATATTATTCATTCATTAGTTTGAGATTATTTGAGTCTCTACATAAAAAACTCACATTACAGTATTTTTTTTTTATGTACTAACTAGTTTATGGTTTCCTTTCACAAGAATTTACAAAGAACATTCTTTGAAAGATTGCACAGTTTTTACTGAATATATTCAAATACTTTTGCAAATTACTGTTTATTTAATTAAGCCTATTTTTTTTCAGACACACTCCGCAATTTCTGGATATTTTCTCTCTGTCACCCTCTCAAAGCTTGCGATGTAATGCCATTTTCGTAAAAGCAAACCTCTATGGGGGGCAGCTGAAGAAGTGTACTGACGGTTTTACAACCTTGGCAGCCAAAACAAAAAAAAAAACATTAAACTAACCACGTCTCAGTAGGTAAACCATCAGTTTTCAAGGCACTGTGTTAAATCATCATGACCAAATAATGCCGGAACAAGCATTTATTATTTACTTACCAGTCCAGGAACATGGCTAGATCAGCATCCATAGTACATCCTGTTGCATCTCGAATGCCTCATTCACACTCGGTTTTAGAAGCTAATCCTACTTTGACCCAAACTGAGCAACAGTTTGACAGAAAATATATTTTACAGCAGTGAAGGGAAGAAAGTGTTCTCTGACCTGTCTTGCTGGTCTCTGAGTGAGCAGGAGGAACCATGGGAGTTGTGCAGTAAATGAGGAGAACAACCTGGTGCAGTTGAGAAGGTGAAAGCTGCGGTGTACCTCACCACTGATTCCTCACCCCTGATTCACACCAGGGTGCAGACAGGATGCCACCCAATGTGAATCAGGGTTAAACAAGCCTTCTCCAGCAGTGAAGCTCCAGCAGCTTTCAGCTTTTGCAGCCCATTTTATTTTCCTCTCTTTTCCTGATAGCGTCTTCTTTGGTTTCTTTGGTGGATCTGCAATGGCTCAAGTCTCAAAACCATGGGTTTGTCTACATGGGTGTAAATGTGTAATTTACTAATGTAACCTAATGCTTTTAAAGTAATATTTTGCAAATTCTTGGTTAATATTTTTTGTTCTTGAAAAAAACACAAGATAAGTTTATTTATTTACTTCACAAGGGAATTCTGCAGAGACCAATGTGTGAAATCTTTACAGATCTGACATAGATTGTTTTTTTTGGGAACAACAGTTTATTTAGAGATTTTACTCACTGAGAGTTTGCCTGGTAAAAAGTATTTGACCATATAACAGCAAATTTGAAACAAACAAATAAACAAACAAGCAAAAAAAAAAAAAAAAGACATATTATTTACTATAGCTCTTATATCCATTACAAGAGCAGCAATCTTAAATTGTAATTTAACCACCATGTCTCGGGTCTACACCTTCAGTCTGCTAACTGATAACTTAAGTTGATCTGTTACCTAACTGATTTGTTAACATAAAAATTACATTAAAATGTTGATGTCACTTTGGAATAATTTCTAATCAAAGTGATACTATTGCAGCTATTAAACCCAACATATCTGGACAATAGTCGACTTGATATATTGTGCATGCCTAACCTTGTAGCCACTGACACAGCACTGCCTCTAGTCTGTTGCGCTTTATAAAGTTCAAAAGACCTTTATTGCACAATGACATCAGTCCATCTCAGACTAAATGACGAATAAAACAAATGTGTTTTTAGCATAAAGTTTCATTTCAATAACTATCTAATTTCCTTAAGCCTTTTATGCCTGAACTTTCAGTCAATGTGCTCATCAACAGAGAAGACTCACTGTCTGTCAAAAATGACATAATAAGGCTTTGTCATGAAGAGTCAGTGACATGCAAAACAGCTCTTGTTGGTCAGGAAGATGTTTCTCAAACACTTCTTCCTTGCTCTCAGTTTCTCTGAAATCATGTCCTAATGATGACCCAAGGCCTACTTTTAATCACTATTTGCATTGCCCTTTTAATAATCATTCCACTTTGCTGCACAATTTTGACTGTTGAAGCATGAGATCCAGTGATGAAATTCTTAGTAAACACGATAATTTGGGGGTAATGTTAGTTTTCTCTTCAATGTATGACAGATTCTGATGAAACCGTGCTAAATTTTAACTGTCCCTTCAATGACTTTTCTCCTTTTTTGTGTATCATGTAAAGCAAGTTTATAGCTACAACATCTGTTCCCAAGTATGATAAAAGGAGAGTTCAGGCTTCACATGAGCTCTTTTTGAAAAATGTGACTCACCCCCTCTATTATGAGGCCTTACAAACTCTGTGGTCAAGGAGAAAGCAAAGCAAAAATGAATCCAGAAACAACAATGACTGACAAGTAGATACATACACTTTTTGACAAAATTAAACTAACATTTCATCCATCATCCATTTTCTGTACTCATAACGGCCCGTTCAGGCTTATTAGTGAAGGTTAGAGCCTTTCCTAGCGAAGAGGTGGGGTACACCCAAGTCAAAACGCTTGTCTATCACACAACTTTGCAATGAGATACTAAAATATACTTTCTTAAGTGGTGTCCCGATTAATGCATTTTTTTTTAAAGTAAGATAGTGTGCTATTGTTTATTGATGAGAGTTTTGATAATAAAAACCAAAGCCTGTTTTAAAAAACATTTCTAGAGAAATTAGCTTTCAAGGAGCTATCAATTTAGTGTCAGCATTGGAAACAAAATTTAAGCTGTTAGTATATTAGCCACATACATGAAGGCAAGTTCTTTACACTTGTCTCCTCATTATTAATGACTTTTAGTTGTTGACATGAAGTACTTTCTCATTAAAATCTAAAATACTTGGACTGATTAGCAATAATCTGGATAATTACACACATAGAGAAATAGTATTTAAAAGATTCACAGCAAACCTAATCTCCAATTAATTTTAGAGATGAACAGCTCCAACTTGTATAATGAAACATTGAAACAAATCAAACCAATCACACAGACATATTAATATCCAGTTACATACATTCCTGTTTGATTTTCATTTTACTACACCTCACTCAAGTTCAATGTATTGTCTATATACTATCTTATGTAGTTGTGATGATGGTTTTTATTATGGGTTGGGAAGGATGGGGTTTGTGGGGTCATTTGAATCTGTAAAGCATCTGAGAAGCTATGTAGTTTGAAAAGCTCTATATAAATAAAGTTTGATTTGATTACTGTAGCATTTGGTAAATAATATATATATAATATATATATATATATATATATATATATATATATATTTCTATTCAAGGAAACCTATCCAACTTTGTCAAGTCATCCATTGTGCAGCAATTTTATAAACCAACATAATGAACGTAAGACAGACTTATGTGCTCAGATCCAAGGAATAGATTGCTACTGCTGCAAAGTTTCAGTGATGTTTGAGTAATCTACATGTGAATAATAAAGTAGCCTTCAAGGCCTATGTATTTTTTTCTTCTTTCATGGGTCATTTTATTAATAGCCTAATTTTTCTTTTTGCTTTAAAAACAGGATGAAGTATTCTGACAAGTCCACAGAGAAGGAAGAGGGACCTTGGCCAAATAAACATTTATTTTAATCAATCATTTGGCAGAGAAATAAGTTAGCTTCACACATTTCTCAGTGGCTCTGATATCACCATGAGTGTTCTGTGGCTGCTGTGAGTCCATCTGTATCTGCTTGAAATGTCTATGTAGATAAAAGTTTTTTTTTTTTTTTTTTTTTTACAATCAAGAATGATTATTGTGCTTTCCTTGACCTTGTGAGCGAACAAGAAAAACTGATGCAATCGATCGCTTCTCTCTGAAGATTTTGTGTTTTGGAGTGAACAGAACAGAAAAAAATGGAAGCAAAGCCAGATGAACAGCTGTATGGAGATAAACCGTCGCCCCATATGCTGAGGAAAAACAATCTCTGCACATTATGGAGGCTGAAGATGAAAAAAAAATGCTTAATCAACTAACATTGATATTACTTCTGGCAATTAGGAGCATGCTGGTAATGATATGAGTTTTCAGCTGTAAATAATTATGCTGCCTGCGGGCCATGCTTTAATTCTCGGTTGTATCTATAAACAATAATCAAACCAACAGCAGCAGGGCTAAAAGTTGGAGATTTGTGATTTGCAGTGCAGAGGTTGAGGAGCAGCTTATTGGAGGCCTGTGGTGATGCCACTAGTCAGGGTCACCTTTGGGTGCTCTCTCATGTACTCGCTAATGCACTGCTCTTTTGATCAATCTGGATTTGTCAAAGTAGAACACACAAATGTATACACAGTTGCTCAAAATCCCTCTTAAAATATTACATCTCTCAAACATGTATTATTGCACAAATCCAGTTTTGTTTATATTTATTGATAAAAAAACATATATATATATATATATATATTATATATCTTTAAAGCAGTATCAAATCATGAAATTAACTGTATTCAGATCAACAAACAAATAGCAAAGTATTCTAAAAAAAAACAGAGAAAAAGCAGAAAGCCATACAGTAAAAGTAATTGCAATATTGGTGTCTTTGCGTTTAAAAAAGCACAGTGCATTTCTTATCTGATAGAAAATTATGTTGTCACATCTTTACAAAATTGTGTCTCCATGCAGTATACTCAATACCATTCAAGTTTACATATCAGTGTCAAAAAGGAAGTGTCAGTTGGCTGCTTTATATGGACTTAGATGAAGGGCATAGTTAAAGAAACATATGAAAGCCAGAAATACACCTGAGATTAATTAGGCGCATGTCAATATCCTCATCAATATCCGATTAACCAATGACACATCGCCCAATGAAGGCTATTGATCTTCTCCAAGTGTACAGCAGTAATAGGTTGAAGCTAAGAGTCATTCACAGAGCTGATGGTGAAAAACTTTGAAGGTGGTAGAACATCGTTCTCATTGGCAATCATAATGATCATGTTGTGCAGATTCATGGGAATCAGCTTCTTGCTATGGCCACAACTGAATTTACTCAGCTTTGCTAGAATTCCCATCTTGTTACTGATAATTAAAAATGACCCCAAAGGATTGTTCTCTCCAAAAAGACTCAATCTATATTAATGGTGGTGGAACGGCCACATAAGTTAGTCCTTTTATGATAATGATTATAATGATAATAATGAGTGCTTGGATGAAGGATGAACAATCCCCTGTCCTGAAGTTGAATCCCTATACAGGTTAATTAGGTAAGATAACATCATTAGCCACTCTTTTGCCTGCGCTGAAAATTAATTGGATAAGACGGAGATTTAGGTCTGTGTTTAAATCACATTAACGATCAGCGACAGGTTTGGCAGAAAATGGAAGGTCCAAAATCAGTGAAAATCTTATTTAGATTACATAAAACCAGCTTAATGGGGGGGGGGGGGGGGGTTCCAATAATTTGTTAATATACGTGCTGCAAGGGCCCTTTAGGATGAACTGAACAGATTAAAAAGTGCATTAATGATGTATTGTTGTGCCTTGTTAAAACCTGATTGTTTTCGGCTTTGTTTGATAATCAAGAAGAGATTGTGACATGGGTCACTAATCAAAACCATAAGATAAAGCTAACCAGTCTGCTACGTATCAAATAATAAATGGGCAATGTTCTCTGTCTGTATAAACTTTACAATAGCATCTCATTTAACTTGATCAGTTTTGTCATTCTAGAACCCCAAAAATTATATATGATTTTGAATTTGTTTTTGCAAAAAAAGTAAAGTTACAAGCACCTGTATTTGGCTCCTTTACTCTGACACACTAAATGAAACTCAGAGTCCATCTGGGTGGTATCTATCACAGTATAAATACATAATTTGAATGTCACAGAGGTTTGTTAAACAAAAACCTCCTGAAAATCAACGAACACAACAGACAATTTTGGTATGAAATAGTAAAGCGGTTTAAAGGTTAGACTAACTGACAATTTCCAAAGCTTTGAACATTTTAAAGAGCACCATTCAACATTCATTTTATAGTGTTGCTGATATTTCCATACAAACATACATATACATAGATCATCCAAAAACAGAATAAATAAAAAAACGTTGCCTAAACTGCAAAACCCACCAAGATAAGGCCAAGAAGCTGGACAAGGAAAAGAAGTAGGCTAAGGATCATCCTGGTAACTCTGAATTGCTTCGCAACAATACACACATATAAAAGGAAAACATCTCCAATACTACTACTACTGTATCCGGAAAGGCCCAAATAACATCCATCCATCCATTTTCCGAACCGCTTATTCCTCAAGGGGTCGCGGGGGGGCTGGTGCCTATCTCCAGCTGTCAACGGGCGAGAGGCGGGGTACACCCTGGACAGGTCGCCAGTCCATCACAGGCACAAATAACATGTTTTAACAAATATTTATTTTTAACAAATACGTCATGAAATATTTGTATTTGGGATCAAGAAAGACTTCCAGCATGACACCACCCACATAAATGCATCCTTGCAGTAAGAAATTCACCTGCACTTCTGGTGGTCTTGCGCCACACTATTATTAGGCTCAAGGCAGACACTTATCTCCCATGCACTACCATCTCTATGATGGTGGTGGACAATAACCACCAAACACAGACAACAACAGAACTCAAAGGATAACTACAGAACACAGATACATTTGGAACACAAACTATAACATACAACAGAGACCTTCTTTGTGAAGTACAACTGCCCCCCCCACAACTTAAAAAAAAATAATTATTAAAGGTTTTGTGGCCACAGTGGTCTTAATTTTGGTCTCGTTTCAATTACTTTCCTGTCACATGTTCATTGTTGGATGTATGGAAAAAGATCAACCTTTATTGCATATCCATAATTATTCAAATAGATAATAATGTCAATTAAAGGTATACCGTAAACAACAAAATAATTTTTAAGCCTATTTAGAATTTTACTCAAATACAAATTATTTTCCCCCCCTCAACAAATACTAATACAAATACAATTACTGTGTGAATGTAAACTTGCTGATGGAAAGATATAGTAAATACAAAATGCGGCTTTACATTTTTTGGAGTAATTTTGAGACATGGAACAGAATATGACAAAATGTGGAGAGGTTTAAGATGCGTGTATATGTCTGCCATGTGAACAATTTATCTTCCTTGTTTTAAAAGTTCACCAATGACATGATGGCTTTGCAAGCGCAGATAAGGCAGTTGGAATGTTTTTTTTTGTAAGGGTGATATTAGCTGTAGCTTGTGTTTTTTTTGTTATTAGTATTATTTGAGAAGGTCATTCTCTAACTATTGCTCGCATCCGCCAGGGAGTTTATTGGCTATCTTTGGCTGGGAAATATATTTGTGTGTACTTTCGCATGAATAATGCATGGCACTACTTTTGTGTAAACTGTCAAATGCTACATAATTGATGTTAAAAAGGCAGTGTGAGCAGTTTAACTTCAGTTTGAGGAAGTTCATTGTAGGGGAGAGTGGAAGATGACAAAGCAATCAGTTATAGCTCTGTTGTCTGTGTTCTAGTGAAACACAAGGTAAACATCTGGTTAAAGAAGCATCCTGCCACAACTCTCATTAATAATTAACCATTGCAAAGAACACAAACATTATATAGCAATGCCATCTGGTAGAAAAACTTCTCAAACCAAATGTTGCTGTTAAAGTTTTTTGTTGCAAATAAATGCTCTTTCTCAAAATATCTAATCAAATGAATTCAATTTTCAATATTTATCACAAAAAAGTATCTGCCCATTTGAATAATTAAATACTTTCCCTTGTTCTCTTGTACTTGCATTTCAGTCAACTAGAGTGAATGGTAGGGGGGGATCTGACACCATGTGTGTTGTGTGTTGTTTAGAGACACGTCACTGTTGGCCTGACGACTGAAGATAAGCTGGCTGTGTAAAGGGAAAACTCTGGCTTCATAAGGTAACCTTCTGATTAACTCAAAATTATATTATGTATTCAGTAAACAATATATGGTACTCTTATTTTGTTCTGTAAGTTATTTCAGTCTAAAAAATTCCACTCTTGGAAGAAAAAAAATATGTTTAGAAAGGCAATAACTTCTGGAAGTTTACATCTCCAACAGCAGGCTAATAGATATGTTGTAAATTATCTTAATAATATGTTAATTAAATACAACACACTTTGAAATATTCACCTTAATACCAATTATTTTGATTTATTTTAAAGTTGCTACTTTAAATGTTTTTTGAAAATGCAAGGCTTTGTTTGAGTGCGTTTGAATCTAAACTGCCTGGCACGGAGAGAAATGCAAACGTTTTAGATGTCTGAACACATTGATGTGGAATAGTAATTCCCAGGACTACATAAGACTGAAAGAATATCCATAGATGTGGAAGTTGATCTTTTCAGTTTATAGAATTGCTTTTCAGATATAGTCAGCTTTGCAGAACCTTACAAAAGTGTCACTGCATAAAAAGAGCTTTGCAAGAAATACGTTATTATGGATTTCAATAAACTCGTTCTATTTGACCAAAAACTGACTGCCATTACCCTGAAGAAATCCCCAGCGTTACTCATAGTGGTGGCAGTTTCATGCTATGATGGTGCTTTTCTTTATGAAGGACAAGGAAGTTAGTGGAGGTAATAGGGAGATGAATGGAACAAGAAACAGGGCACCCCTTGCAGGAATACCAACAGTGGGGCAAAAAGGATTGGCAGCCACAATTTGTGCAAGTTTTCCCACTTAAAAATATGAGAGATGTTTGTAATTTTCAGTATAGATACACTTTAAATGTGTAAAAAAAAGCCAACAAATCACAAAGGAATGGTTTTTAAATAATTTATTTGTGTAACTTTTATTAATGACACCTTTTAAACTTATCTATATAAAAGACACCTGCCCACACCTTTAAACAATCAGACTACACACACACTACGTCATGGATTAAAATCCAGCAGTCCTTGGAATGTCCTTCTGCTTAAGACATCACAAATCCAGACCTGCCTAAGGTTTTCTAGAGATCATCCTGGTTATCCAGGGGAAGATTGGGAGAATGTCTTGTGATCACATGAGACCAAAATAGTGCTGTTTGGTATAAATGCCGCTCACCATGAGGAGTAAGAAGGCTGAGTTGCATCCCAAAAACACCATACATACTGTGAACCATGGGGGTGGAAACATTATGCTGAGGCGCTAGTTTTCTGCAAAGGAGTCAGGACAACTGATCTGTATTAAGGAAAGTATGAATGTAGAATATCAAGAATGTATCTTGATATTTTGGGCATAAATCTTTTTCCATCAGTGAGAGCATTAACAATGAAATCTTCGAGCAAAATAATAATCCAATACAAATTGCCCGGGCAACAAAGGAGAGGCAACATACAAAGCATTTCAAGGTTCTGCCTAGCCAGTTTTCAGACGTCAGTCCAATATAGAATCTGTGGTGGCAGTTGAAAGTCTGTGTTTCCCAGTGACAGCTCAAAAACATGACAGCTCTAGAAAATATTTGCATGAAAAATATTCTAAAATACCAGCTACACTGCATGCAAACCTTTTGAAGACCTAAAGGAAACAATTGACCTCTGTCATTTCCAACCAAGGTTACATTACAAAGTATTGAGGTGAACTTTTGTTACTGGCCAAACACTTATTTTCTGCAGCACTGCAAAAATCAATTATTTAAATCGTATTATTTGATTTCCTGGATTCGTTTTTACATTCTGTCTGTGTCTTACAACCTGTCATCTTTTAAGTGGACAACTTGCACAATTGCTGGCTGCCAGAATCTTTTTTTTTGCCCCACTGCATTAGAGGTTACAAAATACCTTAGTGCACGGTTACCTTCCAACAGGACAAACACAAAACCAGAATTATAATGAATCGGTTTGATCAAAACATATCCATGTGTTCTAATTGTCCAGGCAAAGTCCAGGTCTTATATTCAACTAATAGTCTTTGACAGGAGGTGAATAATTATTTAGCTTGAAAATATGACATAGGAAAAATGGGCAAAATGTTTCCTTTTTCGATTAATAAAATTACATTCTACCAAAAAGGCTTGCAGCAGTAATCACAATGAAGGGTAACTCGATGTATGTAACTCGATTAGGTTGTGGAGAACCACCATTGAGGCCAATGGCAAGCCATTTGCACAAATGTCCATCAAATGTGGCATATACCAAGGTGATGCTCTGTCCCCACTGCTGTTCTGCATAGGTCTCAACCCCCTAAGCCAAATATTCAACAAGACTGGCTATGGATCCCATCTCAAGACTGGAGCAACGATCAGCCACCTCCTCTACATGGATGACATCAAACTGTATGCTAAGAGCGAACGGGACATTGATTCCCTGATCCACACTACCAGGATCTACAGCAATGACATAGGGATGAAATTCGGGCTTGAAAAATGTTGTAGGATGGTCACCAAGCGAGGCAAGGGCATGAGCATGAGAGCCACTATCCAGGATGAAACATCGAAGCTCCATGAGTACATCAAGGACA
This sequence comes from Apricaphanius iberus, assembly GCA_028564705.1. Classification (NCBI taxonomy): domain Eukaryota; kingdom Metazoa; phylum Chordata; class Actinopteri; order Cyprinodontiformes; family Aphaniidae; genus Apricaphanius; species Apricaphanius iberus. The sequence goes on from JAPXFQ010000251.1 coordinate 293,838, forward strand.
AGGCTTCAACGGATGACGTACTTGGTGAATGTCAAGACAATGGCAAGATGGCAAGAGGAGAAGCGCTTACATGGGATGTGCCACCGGAACATAACTGAAGTGGCTGATCTCAAGAAATCTTACCAATGGTTAGAGAGGGCTGGCCTACAGGACACCACAGAGGCACTCATCCTGGCAGCACAGGAGCAGGCTCTGAGCACCAGGTCAATAGAGGCCCAGATCTACCACACCAGACAAGACCCAAGGTATAGGCTGTACAAAGAGTCATCTGAGACAATCCAGCATGTAACAGCAGCTTGTAAAATGCTGGCAGGGAAAGCATACATAGAACATCATAACCAAGTGGCTGGCATAGTTTACAGAAACATCTGTTTGGATATGGGCTGGAAACCCTAAGGTCAAAGTTGGAAACACCTCCAAAGGTGGAGGAGAATGACAGAGCAAAGATCCTGTGGGACTTCCAGATCCAGACAGACAGAATGGACATTGTGGTGGTTGATAAAAAGCAGAGGAAAGCCGTTTTGGTGGATGTGGCAATACCAAGTGATGGTAACATCAAGAAGAAGGAACATGAGAAACTCGAGAGATACCAATGGCTCAGAGAGGAGCCAGAGAAGGCTTGGACGATGAAGGTGACACTAGTACCTGTGGTAATCGGAGCACTCGGGGGGCAGTGACCCCCAAACTGAAGAAATGGCTCAAGCAGATCTCTGGAAGAATCTCAGAAATCTCAGTCGGATAAATAACAGTACTTGGAAAAGCAAAGATACCGCGCAGGACCCTCAAGCTCCCAGGCCTCTGGTACAGGACCCTATGGCAAGCCGAATGAGCATTTATTCTGATATCTTGATATCAGGCATAATTGTCATGAACATGCAAGCCATTTCTGTCCACTAGTTAACTAGTGAGCCATGTTTTTGTGAACTAGTTAACTAATGAGGGTCAAAATATGCCCACTAGTTAACTAGTGACAGCAAAAATGCCCACTAGTTAACTAGTGAACACATTTAGGTTTCACTAGTTAACTAGTGAGAGCTGATAATGTCCACTAGTTAACTAGTAAAGGTCAAATTGCATACCAGTAAGCTAGTTGAAGGTTTTTGTGTCTCACTAGTTAACTAGAGACAGCCAAGAATGTGCACAAATTTACTAGTGAAGGCATAACTCCTCACTAGTTAACTAGTTGGAGTAGGTCAATGACACTAGTTAACTAGTGAACAATAAATGGCTTACTAGCTAGCTAGGTGGTGACAGCAGGCTCACTAGGCACATTGTACAACTAGTTAACTAGTGAGGTCATAAATTATACTAGTAAACTAGTTCAAGCCTAAATTCACACTAGTCAGCTAGTGGCACAGAATTCTAATTAGGACGCGGAGAATTCCTTAAATTGAGGCTTTCTATTGGCTCCCTTTGTGCAAGTAAAATATGACAACCAATCACAGGGCAGAATTTCACAAAATCCCACCCAAAACATTTGGATGTGGCACACAAGTTAACATGCTGGCCAAAGGAACTTTAGCTAGTAAACTAGTGGCTTCAGTGGGACACTTAAATGTAAACTAGTGAAGGCCGAACTGCTCACTAGTTAACTAGTGAAGACACAAATGACAACTAGTTAACTAGTGAGGTGCAAAAAGTGTCACTAGTTTACTAGTGTGCCCCAAAATGCCCACTAGTGAACTAGTGATGTGCAAAAAGTGTCACTAGTTTACTAGTCGGCCCCACGCCCACTAGTTAACTAGTGAAGGCAATTTCAGCACCACTAGTTAACTAGTGAGTTGCCAAAATGGTCACTTGTTAACATGTAAAGGCAAAAATACCCCCTAGTTTACCAGTGCGGGTGTTGCGGGCCTTACTAGTTAACTAGTTTCATGCATATTTTGTTCACCAGTAAACTAGTTACAACTAAAAACACAAACAAGCTAGTAGCTTAGTTAACTAGTAGAATAATTGAAGTCTCACTAGTTTGCGTGTGTGGCAGTGAAGCAGCTCACTGGTTAACTAGTGCGCACAAAACACACACCAGTGGCTGTTTTTGGAGCTATCTAGTTAACTTGTAATGCAAAAATGTGCTCTTACTAGTTAACT
>JAPXFQ010000252.1:0-30212 GCA_028564705.1 Apricaphanius iberus
TCACCTATGCACAGCTCTCGCGAGAACTAAAGGTTGCTCCCCTCGTTAACAGCGCAACTCCCGCTGTTCCTCTTGCTGCCTCAGAGAGCAGCAAGACACAAGATGACGCAGGTCAGAGAACACGTCCTAGCCTCACTGCTTTAAAAGATCTATTCTGTCACACTATTGGACAATTTAGGTCAAAGGAGGATAAGCTTTTAAAACCCAGTGTTGCAACTTTTCCGTTTTGGGTGCGAGCTACAGTAAATGAAGCGCTAGAGACACAACAGGATGTATTTTGGTTACTGAACTAGATGTGTTGTTTCTGGATTGGTAAATTATAAATCCTTGTTCCGGGGTTATTATAATGATATAATACAGTGCTGGGAAAAGTATTTCCATTGGTTAAGCTGACATTGATTCCTGTCATTGAGTCCAGTGATATTTAGCTTCTTGGGGACAGGGACTATAGTGGAGGTCTTGAAGCAGGCACATGAAATGCTTCAAAAGGGCTGAAAACAGTGTGGTCAGCTAATTTGAACAGTGTCTAAGACTGGCAGGATATACACCATCCGCGTCGGGGCTTTCAAGGGATTCATGCTCTCAAACTAGTTCCTCAAATCTGCTTGATGAATATAAAATGTTATGGTGGAAGAAGGTGATGTGAGGTCCTCATAGGTGTGCGGCGAGTTCATGTGAGGCCATACACATCAGTCTTTTGGTCAGGAGAGCTGGTTCTAAAACATTTCAACTGGTAAAATAAAGGTTAAGCTATCGTCTTTAACCTGAGATTCACCTGCTGTGTCTATATTTGATCATTTCATCAGATTCTCGAGTAGACGTTCTATAACATCTGTTCACATCAAAGCTTTAAAATGAATAGAGCAGCTGGAAGAACATGGATAATCATTTAAAGATTGTGTGGCTCACAGCAGCATGAGAAGGGTTGAACACTTTTAAATCCCAGTTTTTCTCGATGTCATGCAAAAGAAAATAATTTACAGCTTTTAAAAAGGATCTGCAGGATCCAAGAATAACTGTGATTTTCTTTTCTGTGATTCTGTGTTCTTCTCTCTTGGCTAACATTGACCCATATGGCAGAAATCCTCCATCTGCCACCAAAGCACCACACTACAGGCTGCAGCTTAAGTGTACCACAAGCTTTGAAATATAACTTCACATCTTTAACAATTTCTGAAGCTAGAAAATGAAGAAGGATCAAACTCAAAACTTCACCTGATGTGAATTTAAGTATTTGGGAATAATCTTGCCTCTCCCCCTATATGCATCCATTTTCTTTTGAGTTAAATCTTATATCGGATTTGGCATTTATCACCTGCAGTAACCGTGAGCAATGGCCTCTAGGATTTATGAATTTAGTTTAAAATTCAGCGTGCGCGCTCACACAGAACAGTCTCCACATTAGAATTCATTTCACTCACCAACATACGGTGCAGTGATGTGCTCCATAAATTGTAACATGTAGTAGGGATGAACATAAAATATTTACATGTGTTGTAGATGAGGCAGAATGGAAAAAACAAGCTTGATTTAAACACAGTGATTCATCATCAGTGACTCCTGGCTGTTTGATGGCATTTTGTACAGATTATTGGGCGAAACACAGACGGTTATCCTCAACTCGTGCATTCTGTGTCTCGGTTAAACAGATCAGATCTTGCCTATTGCGTTATTATTAGAATGCCTGATGCTGTTCCAGCACGGCATGGAACGAAAATGCTAACTTTTTTTTTCATCCATAATCTAATTCTCAGATTGTTGCAGAAGTTATTGACATGGGTAATCATAACTGTTGATCTCCAGGCAGAATCTGCGCTTTGCTCCACTGGAGACTGCATTACCGTCATGCATTTCAGACAAAAAGTTTAATATCAGGAAACATTTCTCCCATTCTAGCAACCGAACAAGCCGTTTCCTGACCCATAAACTACCGGAGGAGCTCCTGTTAAAGCTGCAGCAGGCACTGCACAACATCTGTGTTTGCCGCACATCGGGCTCTATGGCGCGCGTCTAACCAGGCGCACTGGGATGGATTGAATGGTGACCTGTCCAGGGTGCTCTCACCAGATAACCACCGGAGAAATACACCAGAACTTTCAAGGAGAAGTGGGGTAAATAATGGATGGAATTTATTTACCTGGACTCGTGCATAGAGTTCTGCGCATCGCGTAAAGTGGTCAGAGGAAGGTGTGAAAACTAATCTGTAGAGTGACAGACAGCCTTCTTAATTTTCCATCCCAGTTCCAAAAAAAAAAAACTGTCAAATACGGAAAATATTCCCGTAACGCAACCCCTGATGGGAGGTAATGTTTTCTCAGAAAATGTTTGAATTTGTTCTCACTTGAACAACAAATATTGACTGCTACATTATTTAGATAAATTATATTACCAACCACTTTCTTCAAGATGATTTGTAAGGTGTACTTTGTTTTTACCACCATTTTATTCATACAAAATATACCATACCCACCATGCCTGTGCAAAGGAAAATGCAACACAATTCAATAAATAAATGTTAGTAAAGGAATATTTCAGAAAAACAATTAATGAATAAATACAATATATAAAAATAAATTATTTGAATTTTCACATATTTCGTTGAAACATATAATTAATCAATTTATGTTACCATTCAAAGTCAGTGGGCCAAGCAAACACTGTCATAGAGGAGATGATTGTTCCACAGTTACCTACTGTGCAGGGGAATCAATCAATCAATCAATCAATCAGTCGTTCTGTCTGCCTGTCGATATGGAAAATATTTCTTAGCAAGAATAAGAAAAGATTCCATCTGCTGTTCCAGTGTAGTCTTTAATTTAGCTGGTTGATCTAAAAATGAGAACAAAGGTTTTCTTCCTCAGCACCCCTTTTTAGGACTTGGGATCTAATCCCAAGTCCACCCTGAGCGTAGCACAGACTCACTGGGTTGGAAATCTGACACATATCTCTAAATTATTTCATGTTTGTTCAACAGGAATAACAACAAAACGGATTGTCTGACATAATTATATCTGCCTGTATGTCTGTCTGTTCACAGTTAACCTTGGAGGTGTTTTTGTTTTGCCTATCTAAATACACCTTGGGAAACTGAAATACCCAATTAAAAAAATTATAATGCTACTTGACACGCTATTGGCTTGCATTTGCAAAGCAGCCAACAGGACAACTATTCATTTTCCTTGCCACTGATTGACTATAACCGCAAGAGTGGAAATAAGGCAAAGCAAGGAGAGCAAGGACATTTCACACTTTCAACAAAAACATATGATAAAATCATAGAAAGAGTATTCGTAAAAGAACGAGAATTAAAAACGGCAATTAAGTATAAAACATGAGAATTAATAAAAGAAAATATTTAGCATTTGATTATAAACGGTAATTTGGGAAAAGCATATAAATACATTTTTTGTCAAAAATGTATATTAGAACAATACTCAAAGGCAGCTGTAAACAGTAGAGTTTTAATCTTTGATTTAATATATCTTAATGATTCGGTAGCTTTGCAGTCATATGGAAGTTTATGCAGATTTGTGGGGCATAGAAACTGCTTCTCCATGTTTGGTCCTAATTCTAGGGATGTTTAGTAAACTAGAATTATAGGACCTGAGTGTTCTGGGGGTTGCTATAGTGACAAAAGGTCTTCTAAAGATTTTGGTGCTAAGCTAATCATTGATTTATAAACTAGTAGGAATATTTAGAAGTCTATTCTCTGAGCTACAGGGAGCCAGTGGAAGGACCTTAGAACTTGCGTGATGTGTTCTACTTTCCTGGTTCTATTGAAGACGCTACCAGCAGCATTCTGGATCAGCTGCAGCTGTCTGAGTGACTTTTTAGGCAGACCTGTGCGGACGCTGTTGCAGTAAACAGTCTGACTAAAGATGAATGCATGGATGTGTTTTTCTAAGTCCCTTTGTGACATCAGTCCTTTAATCCTAGAAATGTTCTTCAGTTGATAGAAGGCTGAATTTATTATTGTCTTTATGTGACCCTGGAGGTTCAGGTCTGAGTCCATTAATACACCTAGATTACGCGCCTACTCAGTAGTTTCTAGTTGTATCAACTGAAGCTGTGTGCACACTCTTGGTTGTTTCTTTTTAGGTCAGAAAATAACCACTTCAGTTTTGCTTCTGTTAAGCTGGAGAAAATTATGGGACATCCAGGTATTGATTTGCTTGATGTATTTACTTAGTGCTTGGATTGGTACATAGTCACGTGGTGACATTGAAATGTACAGCTGAGCATCATCTGCATAGTTATGGTAATTCATTCCATTGGTTGTTATAATGTGGGTCGGTATGATTGGTATTTCAACTATTCAGTTCTAAAGATTTTGAAAGGGGTCTCAAGTATTGGTCCCTAACCCAGGTGAATACTGGTGGTCCACTCTATGCAGTCCACTGAAGAAGCACTTCTGACTAATCTTCTGACTACTTCATTCCAGAAAAATGTTTCCATTTGCACCCTTAGTATAGGAGATATATTTATCAATCAACATTAGTGGGGTCCAATCTTGGCTGTATTTTAGTGAGAAATAGATTGATGTGAATTTAAGACATTCTTCCAAAAGCTGTCACTGTACTACAAAAGTGTTATCTAGGTAAATAAATAAATATAAATGTTATCTTTAAACATATAGAAAGTAATTTTATGATCTCTAAAAATAGACCCAATATTACAAGTGCAGATGACAAAAAACAATAACCAAAAAAACAACAACCTGGGACTAAAACAGATCCTCGTTAGAGAAGCTAGAGTGGAGGAGATTCCTATAATAAGACATAAACCAGGCAAGTTCTAAACCTAGACTGAGCTAAACTTTTAATTACAACAAAATGCTATATTCTGGACAAAAGAATATCAGGATCCGCTGTATCAAAAGCAGATGATGGGTCCAAAGCACCAGAAAAGTAGAATAACCTTAATTGACATTTCAAAGGAGGTAATTAAAAACTTTTTCCTAATAGAATTGGGGACTAAAATAAAAAGTTAGTTAAGGATTTTCAAAGCAGACGGCACATAACATGATTATAAAGACATGTTGACCAAAGCAACACTTGTACAAGCCAAGTTTTGAAGCACATCTTTAAATATGTATGGAGCAATGCTTGGGGTGGAAACATTTTAGGAGGGATTTTTTTTTTTCAATAAAGAAAATGTAAAAGAGCCAACTCCTGAAAAAAGCTGAGCAAAGAAAAGAGGAAACTGCTCTGCATTAGGCCCATTGGTTGAGCTTCTATATATCAACATTTCAGATCACAGTCAATGTCAAGCTTAGCGGAAATCCCTTGGATATCCCACTAAATAAATAAAAAACATGACAACTTCTGACTGTTAGTGAAAACAATCTTTGATTTATAGGCGGTTTTATTTCATTTAACAGCACTCTGGTATTTAGACAGACAGTCTTGGGATAACTTAAAGTTGGTCTTACCTCCATTTTCAGAGGTAAAGCAAAGTCCAAAATAACCTTAATGATGGACTACAAAAGTCGGAAAAAAACTCTCAATGCTAAAACGGAGTACTGCTTGGCTAACAAATGTCAGTCTTTTTAAAACTGGTGGAAAGATATCCTACAGTATGAACAATAATTGCCTACATGGGTCTTTGCCTACATGGGTCTTAAAACAGACTGATCATTTCAGGGGAGCTAAGGGGGGAAGCGCTGTACATTCCTTGGAGCCTGGTGAGTAACACATCTACCTCTTCAAGGTTAAAGAGAAGGACATGTGTTTCACCTCCCACACTCACCAATAGTACTTGGAACAAACAACTACTCGTCCGGACAATAATACAAATGCCATGGTCTTTGACACGTGATCTTTTTCCAACATTTCCAGAATAGTTGTGTCCAATCCATGTGACAGCATCTGAGTAGGATTAAAAGAGTTTAAGAATGTCAATTTATTTTTTAAAAACAACAAAAGTTGACTCAGAAAAAAATAAATTAAAATAAATTGGAAAAACAACGGTTGGTAAACATTTTCTCGCAAGATCTCAGAGTCTAATGGAATTAAAAGCCAAAGAATACAAATGACTCTTAAGCATTGATGTAAGAAAACTCAGTCTCCGTTGTCATTACAGACTGCCAAACCTTTCCAGTTTTGGTACAGCCACTACAAAAGGTTGTTCAGCATTGCTAAGAGAATTTACGAGAAATCATACAGCTCAGATAATAGCGGACCCAGGATGGACCCTCTTACACAAAATGAGCAACAGAAGAGGACATTGTGTCCACAATAATATAAAAAACACCCCTGTTGGTCAAATATAATTGAGGGAAATCTAAAAAATGGTTCCCTTAATCAACAGTAGAAAGATGAGGTCTTTTAAGGAATGTCCCTGTGCCACAGTCAAATCTAAAAAAAAACATGACTTTTTTCATTGATGCTTTTAATTTTCAAATAATATTGAAAGCGAATCAAAACTACATTCTCCAAAATCTACAAAGGAATGGGTATTTTAGAAAATGATAAAGGGAACAGATTTACAATAGTTGGGCCCATATGGTAAAAAATGTCTTTTAACAGACTAGAGGGAATAATGTCCATAGGTGAGTTAGAAAGCCTCATTAGGTGAACAATGTGCTTCAAAGGAGACAATGTCAATTACAAAAACTTTTCAAGGCAGGAGAGGCATGAAGGAGAACCAGAGGGGTCTGAGACACCCAGGACTGGAGAAGAGATTTTAACAATGAAAAACGTGGGAAAAATATTACACAGTGCTGAGAAGTCAGCAAATTAAATAGCATCATAGGCATTAAAAATGAGTGAACAATATCGTTAGACCACTTTGGATTAATAAGGGATCTTACAAACTTCAACAATGTTTTGGTATTTGAACAGTGAAATCTAATTTCCATTCCTTCTTTGCATGTTCATAAAATCCTAGACATTCTAGCAAAACTGGAAATAACAGTGGAATGGTATCAGCTGATAGTTGAAACTAGAATCAAAACTATAGACTAGACCTGCTTCCTTAGTAGCCCTGGAAGACATGAAGAAAAGACAGCCCATATTTTGGAGTTCAAGTCAGGGAGATGACTCATCCTGTAGCTAAGTTTATGTCAAAACCATAAATTCCAAGTTTTGGGAAGTTAAATCGTTAGTATATGAAAAAAGTCTATTTAGGTTGTGATCCAATATTAAGCAGGGGAATTCTCTCCATTCCTTATCAACCAAAGGACACAGACAAACTGGCAAACATTCACAATGTTCACACCACTACCACGAGCCCATTTTTGTGCAAGAATCCTATGAGCAAGGAGAGATGCATAAGCACTCTCATACTTACCCACTTACCTCCTTCTTTCCTCCTGGATTTCCAGGCAGGGAGTAGAGGGAGATGGAGTGTTCAGCCCGATCTGGCGTACATTGCTAATAGACTTAAGAATTAGGAAAAATATCCTTTTTCAGACTCAACTGACCCTAACACACCTTCTACTTTTCTTTTCTACTACTCTCCAGATATATTTTTCCTAATGTTAATGCAATTGTTAACCCAGTTTTCTCTCAGTGTTTTTCTCCCAATAGAAGCTCTACCCGGTCTGGTACCCTGCTCAGCTATAATGCCCCCTGCTGGATGGGGAGCGTTGGTCCAGCATCCTCCATGCTGTCTCTTCTCTGTCTTCTCAGACCCCCAGACGGTCGTGGCAGATGACCGCTTGTACTGATCCAGGGTTCTGCCAGAGGTTTCTTCCTGTTAAAGGGGAGTTTTTCCTCTCCACTGTCGCTACATGCTTGCTCCGTATGAGGGTTTGCTGAAGAATTGCTGTGGTTAGAGTCTGCATGATCCGGGCAAAACCTCACGTCGATGACTCATCTCAATCTGTTATGATTCCTTACATAGAAAACTTAACTGATTGGAATGTTTGTGTAATTGTATTGAAATTACTTTTGTTGTAAAGTGCCTTGAGATGACATTTGTTGTGAACTGGCGCTATATAACTAAAAGTGAATTGAATTGAAAAAAAAATGTGGAAAACTGATGGTAGGGTCAGAATGAGAGAAGGCATTAGGAACAGAATCCTGTGATATCTTCATTTTTAGTGGTAACACCCTGCAAAAAGGTGCAAATGACATTAAAAGACATTGAAAAACCTGGAAGCCTGAAGAACTTAGGTAGCCTTTATTTCAACTACAGCACAGATAGTTCCTAAAGTGTTATAGATGCAGAAGCAATTTTGCTGATCAATCAATCAATCTTGATTTATACAGCATGTATCTAATAACCAAGATTGACCAAAATGCTACACATCATAGATAAAGCTAAACATAGACATTAAAAATAGCAACCATATTAAAACTGAAATTGTTGAAAAGTTAGACATAAAATTGGCTTCTGCTTTTAATTTTAATAATGCTTCAGTTGCTTGAATTGACTGGTGTTAATGATTTAGATTAACATATTTTTGTGTTTACCGGTTTCCAACGTCTGTTAGCAGCGGTGGTTGCTAATAGCTACTACAGATGGTGTGCCGAAGGAAAATGGTTTTATTTTATTTATTAAACCATTGCTTCTGTACGATTTTAATGTCTTGCAGATGTGTTAACTGAGAATTAAATGAGACTGGTTAGAAAAGTTTATTGCAGTGTTGAAAGCTACTGTGTTGGGCAGGGCTTCTCCTGCCTAGCTTTCAATAGGTACGACTGACCTAGAAAAAAGAGAAAGATCGCTCAGCCATTTTCATAAACAACAACTTCAAACTTATTGATTGCCATCTGACCTGACAGTCGGTTTATTTGATTTCATTCGGTGTTAACAAAATGGCATTGACGAGGGCAGCTAAGAGTCGTCCTTCGACACAGTAAAATCTGTGGTAGCTATTAACAACCGCCGACGCCATCAGAAGGTAGAAGCCAGTTAACACAAAAACAAGTTAATTCAAAACACCTGAATTCCTTCTTAAATACAAGTAAAAAACAGGGGTTACTTCTTGAAGTAATGTGAAGGGCAGCCTGTACATTACACACGTTTCAACAGTTATATTGTTTATCTTTAATTCAATTATAACAATAATAGTTCTGTGTTTATATGCTATGTCTCATCACATGTTAATTGCTCACAAATATAATAATCTAAATCTATGATGCTATTGGAACACTGAAGGACAATAAGGCATGTGGGATGGATAATATATCTGCTGAGCATTTGAAGTTTGCTCGCAAGAAACTTTGTCCTCTGCTTTCCATCTGTTTCATAAGGTTTGTTGTACATGGGATTCTGCCAGATTCAATCCTCTCTGTGATGTTAGTACCAATCATAAAAGATTAATCCGGAAAACGGAACAGCAAGGATAACTATCAGCCTAAAGACTTATCAAGTATGTTATCCAAAGTCTTTGAAAAGATAATTCAAAATAGAATTGAGAAATATGTCCTGACCTTGGATAACCAGTTTTGTTTTTAATCGAAGCATGGAACCGATATGTGCATTTTTGCTTTAAAGGAGATTTTGGACCTGTATAATAGGCAGAATTCTACTATTTTTATGTATTTTATTGATGCCACTAAAGCGTTTGACCGGGTAAATCATGAGCTGTTTTGTAAATTAGATAACAGAGGAGTCCCCAAATTCTTAATAAGAATTTTGTCCTTTTGGTATGCCCATCAAACTAAGTGCATTAAATGGGGTGATCACATATGTGATCCCTTTCATGTGGGGAATGGGGAATTTATCACCTAATATACGCAGATGACTTACTGTTTAATATAAATCATATTCAGTGTATTCTTTTTAAAAGCTGTATTTATTTCAAAACCGCTTTAACATAAATAATAAGGTCTGTAGTTTTGTGATTTATATACTGAAACAACTGAACCATCTTCTTTTAATGTACTATCATACTTGATTTTTGGATACCATTCAAGCGTCAGAGTGGAGATGACGTCATTGCGTTGGTTAGGTAACACGTCACTTCCTCTTATTCACTGACTGTTTTGTAAACTAATTTATCTATTTTCTTTGCTCAGAAGCATTTCTGAGTTATTCTAACACACAAGCATGTTAGAACACTTATTTTCCTCTGATGTTCTTTACGTTTTCGGAACTCGTTGTGCGTTACACTGGTTTTCTGGGACCTGTAAGGTATCGCTAGGTTAGCTTAGCATGGCTAGAGCTACTAACTCTCCTGCTAGGTCTCTCGCTCTAAACCTCCTCCTCTCTCTTGCTCTGTGCCTCTTCCTGTGGCTGTGTTCAAACGGTTTTCTGCACTCAACAACACACGCTGAGAAACCAATTCTGCCAGCTGAGCTGCCGCAGCTCCATGGCTGGACGTGGCTCTAGAGTCACATACGACCACAGTCAAATAAAATGAAGTTAGCTTAAGTTAGCCATAACATTGTAGCAAAAAAGTTGCACCTACCGTTCTTTATGCAACTTTATATGACGAACAAAGTTGGATGTTGTTCCATCGGCGTCCGTGATTTTCTTTTCGCATGTTCTACACGTTGCTGTGCTTTTTTTTTTCTACTACTTCGTAGTTTGTGAACCCAAATGCGATCACCTTTGGGAGCATACCTATAGTCCTTATTGGCTGTGTTCTGCAGAGCTGAATAGATGGTTAGACTGGCCTCTTTTTAAATTGTTGTATTTTTTTGTTGTTTTCAAATCCGATTAATTTGATTGGCTCTTCGCAGCTCTCGCACACATAGAGACGGACTTCGCTTGTTGATACGGGATGAGTGAAATAATTTAACCCTGCACAATTTAAAAAAAATATTTTTTAAGCTTTATTTATTAGGTAATATAGGAAGTCTTTGTCAAGTAAAAGTCTCGAATCATGAAATTAATGACTCAAGTCTGACTCAAGTCCAAGTCATGTGACTCGAGTCCACACCTCTGGATCTGTCTGATTACATGGACATCTATAGATAGCGTTGCATGCTGTCCATGCTAATACATTGAGACGAAAGTTTGGAATGTGCGCTGGTCTAGTGAAGGTTTGACTCTTCATATGAAGTGAGATCGATGACATAATCTGAAACTGAAAAAACAAGTTTTGAAACCTTGAAAATCAGTATTTGAACATTTAAAACCTGAAATAAAGTTTTGAAAGTCTGAAAATAAAATTTGAATCTCTGCAATTATAATTTTGTAAATAGCATTTATGTTTTCATTAATTCAACATGCAAAGTACAGAGTTTCAGCCTCACGTTTTCAGGGATTCAAACTGCTCTTACGATTCGAAACTCTGAAACTCACACTCGCTGAAAAAAAAAAAAAAAACCCTCATCGCTCCGGGGAGGGACACGTGCCCAATCGTGTAGTCCAATCACATGTAAGAACAAGTAGGACTGACAGTGGATGGCAATGACTGACAGACTGTGCCAAAGGAGCCTGTCTGTTGAAAGTTCGGGAATGGGAGGACGGACGCCGTCGGTGACCGTGTCGTTGTCGTGTCGGCGAGGGTTTTCACGATTCGAATAAAGCACGAGAGAACGTGCCAAAAACACGTCATCGCAACCAGACGAATCTACAAAGGCAGATGTGGAAAGTTGAATATTTTTTCAGATCTCATATTAAAAGCTTTCATAAGGTTTTTTGCAAATATAGCGTGGTGAAACAATGTATTTCAAACTGTGAAAAAGTTACTTGAAAAACGGCAAAGGTGAAACAAGCAGTTTGAATCCCTGAAACTGAGCTGAAACTCTGTACTTATCATGTTGAATTAATGAAAACATAAATGCTATTTACAAAATTATAATTGCAGAGATTCAAATTTTATTTTCAGACTTTCAAAACTTTATTTCAGGTTTTAAATGTTCAAATACTGATTTTCAAGGTTTCAAAACTTGTTTTTTCAGTTTCAGATTATGTCATCGATCTCACTTCATATCTTCAAAGCCTTTTCGTTCTGCGATGTACACTGCCCATCTGTGGAGGTGCTATACCGAAGTCAGTGTGCGAAAACTCCTTGTATCATATAATAATGGACTTAGGTTGATACTTAATATGCCAAGATGGTGCAGTGCAAGTCAAACGTGTGTTAGTGCTGGAGTACCAACATGTCAATGCTGTATTGCACGCTCTCATGCAGAGCTGTATCAGTAGTTTAAAGGACACAAAAAACAAGACAATTCAATTTCTGATAGTTCCTGTGCAATGCTCAGTAATGTTTGGTTCAAAATGATAGCATCACTGGCATATTAGCTTTTTAGGTAAACGTATGACACTGTGGATGATGTCTTAAATGTTTTAATTTTGTCTTATCTTTTTTCAGTCAATCAATCAAACTTTATTATAAAGTGTTTTCAAACTACATAGCTTCTCAAAGTGCTTTACAGATTAAAATGACCGCAAAAAAACCCATCCTTTCCAAACCCAAAATAAAATCATTATCACAACTATAGCCCCTGAACACCCCCCACCCCCCAATCCATCCCATCTCCCATGCACACACACATTAAACCAATAGTAAACAAAAGAAAACAGGGGCTGAGTACAGATGAGCCAGGAAACGCCATCATGGGAGCCATCTGCATCGGCAGAAGCAGATCAGCAGGAGCAGCCAAGGCACTGACCCAGAGTGCCCGGAGGAGGGAGGGCTGGTACCCCCACCTCCACCCAAGCACCACCTGGATAGCACCCAGGAAGCTACAGCCGACCACCGCTCCCCATGCAAAGGGCTCCCACAGAGAAAACACTGGAAGGAAGATTAAAATAGGAGTTAAAATATAAAAAAAACAGTAGATAATGAGATTAAGTTGTAAAATACTGATAAAAATGTTAAGACTGATAGCATTTAAATTATAAAGTGTGAAGCAATGATAAGATATAAAATAAAAATGCAAAGCAGATAAATAATTAATAAATACTAATCAGTTGAAAGCTAAACTAAAAATTCAATCAAATAAAACATGCAGAGTGATTGAACAGATATTAATAAATAATAATCAGTTAAAAGCTAGGCTTTTATTCATTTATTTATTTACTTAGATTTTTCTATTTCTTTTTTGCTATGTACCCATGTGCGTGTCGTTAATAAAGTCAACTAACTATATAGTAAGAACTGGTCCTGGCGCCGAACTCGGTGGTAAGTAAGCCTTCAGTGTGAAGAACTTTAGTTGTTTACATGAACAAACTGGAATCCGTCAAGCAAACATGATTTAAATAGCCTACTGCTGCTCTTTTGAAACCTGACATGGGAAGTCTAATATGTTAATATTAATTTTAAATACAATTTATTATTATTATTATTATTTATTAAACCATTTCAATACCTAATTTCCATTGGTAAACTTTGAATAGTTTTTATGAAAAGAATTAATGTCAGGATATTTATTTCATCTGCTGATGTTCGCTTATTGCTTTGACTGACTGTCAGGTGCTCGAGCTACTGCCTGCTATCATCCCACTTTCGGAGACACCGAACTTGCATTCTGGTTCCTTTCTTGAAGTATCAGCTCCTTGTAAACAGAATCATCTATACAACCTAAACTGGTGTGCATGTGCACAAAATCAGACCATTGTATCAGGGTGCTTAACTGTGAGTGTATATATGCATCAACCTTTCCTGGAAGACAGTCTTTCAAGTAGAAAGCAGAGCCCTATTAAACAGTCCTCAGCCAAGCAGCAGCCTGCAGAAAGGCTTTGTAGTAAAGCACAGCAGTAACAGGCAGCTTTACTACCCTGAGCATTATTTCCTGGTGACACAGGGCTGCTCTGCAGTTTATAATGGCCAGTGTACAGCTGTCAATATGCACTAATTACATACAGGGCCAGTCTTACTGTGCTTCGTTAGTTTTATCCTCTGTTTCATTGTGTGGCACAATAAAAGAAAAACAATACAAGGAACTTTTTTCAATGGTGCACTCATCTCTGAAGCTTTCAGGGGTGGGAAAAAAATTCCTCAAAGTGTATTTTTTCTTTTGTCCCTATTTTTACTGTGGCGCTACCTGAGCAGAGCTTCTCTTTCTTTGTTAGGAATATCTTCTCAGTGCTGTATTTTTCTCCTGTTTCGCTCCACTTCTCCAGATGTGGTATCAAAAGTCGACGTTCTCCTCAGCTTCCTGCCAAACTTTGCCTTTGATTCTTAACTCTGTCTGCTTCTCACATTCTGCCTCCTGCTTATGTCACGGCACATTACCATGCAAACTTCGACTTGTTTTTAAAGTGTCACTTTTGACTCAAGTTAAAAAAGAGGGAGAAAAATATTACAACTTTGTATTTCAGTCTGAACTTTTAAACCGGCTGGCGGTATTCCCATGTTGGCCATTAAAGCGATGCCGTGCTGAGGGTGGTGAAAAACATCTCCTACAACTCTGAGCTGCCACAATAGATGCTGTCATAAAGCGCCACACAGGACTGAGCAAGCAGCCTCCTAGTAGTAGTTTTTTTATTGTTTCTTTACCTCAGACAAGCTGCTTGAGTCACTGAAACAGAGAAACATTCATGAATATTTCCTTTGCTTAAGAATCTGCCTTCAGTGCACAAAAGGGAGCTCAATAAATCAATCCCCAACTGTAGCTGGGGGGCGGTGAACATAGTTAAAACAATAAAATTCTACTTGAGCTCTGCAGTGCAGCTATTGATTTCAATCCAGTGTTCGTCCTTTAATCAATCATCTCTTAGCAGAATAATTTCAGCTTCTTTATTGCAGGGAATGGTCAGCTGCATGGCAAAAAAGTCTGAGGACTGCTGAAGTCCTTTACAAGCATTTAATAACGCTTCTTATTGATCTCCTTTGAATTAAGAATAAAAATACATGCTAAACTCTTTTAGCCCTCCAGACGATCTGAACCTAAGTCAAAACTGACTTGTAATTTTTTTTAAAGACTTAATGGGAACATGTCAAATAGATGCCTGGCCACTTATTAATAGCATGGAAAATAAAGAAAGAGGTGAGTACTGAGGGGTGGGGGGGTGGGGTGGGGGGTATTATGCTTCTTCCAGGAACACAGTAACATTCTATAGCACACTCAAATGAAAATGTTCCCCTAAATCATTCCAAAAATATATATATAAAAATCCACCTTGAAGAAATTTGACTTCTCATCACTTCCATATTTGACGCCTTGATATTCGCCTGAGCCTCTCTAAGACCTTCCTACCCTTTACTCCTCCTCCCATCCACTCCACCTGAAGAACGCCATACACCGGCTATTATCACAGCATGCGCATGGCGTCAGATAGTTTACAAAAGTTTTCAGTGTATTGCATTTTAGTATTTAGGAAAAAAAATCACAATGGCGACACTGGAGATTGTAAGACGACACACAAATTATCTAATATCTGACCCTGAAAGTGGGAAGAGATAATTCAGAGGCTTTTACAGTAGACCACACTACATATTTAACTTGTTTAAAACAGATCGGCCTCTCTGGATCTGTTCAGAAATGGTTAACATCCTATCTCACAGACAGGACTATTATGGTAAGATTAGTTACCTGTTCGTCTAAGGTTCACAAGGACTTATGTGGTGTTCCCCAGGGTTCAGTTTTAGGCTTTTTAACCTGTATATGCTCCCTCTTGGCACTGTCATCAGAAGACATGGAGTTAACTTTCACAGTTATGCTGATGATACATAGTTGTACAACTCCATCTCTCATGATGACACGTGGCAAATTGAATTTTTTAACTGCATTTTAGACATCAAATCCTGATGGCATAAAACTTTCTTCAGCTCAACCTGGACAAAACTGAAGTCATCGATCCTGAGACACAGAGAGAAGTTTTTACCAAAACTACGATCACTGTCTTTTATCCATCTTTACAAGTGAAGAACCTGGGCATGATTTTTGACTCTGAGCTGACTTTTATTCCCCACATTAAAAAAATTACAAAAATAGGTTTGTATCACCTAAAGAACATTGCCACAGTCCACCCAATTCTCTCTCTGGAGGTTGAAGAAAAGAGCAGAAACACAGAAAATACAAAAGGAACTGATGTAGGAGTACTTTCTGCCATGGTAAAGTTTTACGCTCTTGGCCCACTTGCAGAACACACCAAGAGACCAGTTTGCATTTTTGAGATGTTATTGACAATAATGAATGAAGTGAAATAATGAAACTTGGAAACCAGGAACTTGGTACAGGAGACGGGAGACATAGCAGAGGAGAAGGTGAGTGGAAGTACTTCCGCACGGAACCGAGGCTGAAGGAATCCATAGCTGAAATGTCAGCATGAATGGCGGGTAGGCAGAGCACTTGGTTGGAGCACTGAGAGACTTGGAGCATGAATGACCAGAATTGGAAATAGACCAGGTCTTCTGATTAGCAGATGAACAGATCATGAGGAGATCCATCAAAATGGAACCTTGGAAGGAACATGGAGGTGAGTAGAAGAAGATCACGAGAAGAAAGCATAAATTAGGAGACGATGGCTTGAGGTTTGCACCAGCATGGTATGACACACAGGCACCGAAGATCTGGCTCGTAGCTCCTTAAGAAGGACACGGTGATGAGGTAACAAGCAACATCTGTGGAGGTGCAGCAGGCAAGCTCCGCTCCGGCTTGGTGGACAGCTTCACAGCTCAGCTGGGACTTCTGGTGGAATGTCCCAGAAACACTGACAGACACCAACTCCTAACACTTTCTTTAATAATAGTGATGATAATAGTGCTTTTTTTATTACACTCAAAGATGCGTTACATATTCCGTATTAATTTACTCTCACATTCACACACTGGAGGAAGCAAGTTATGAGTGTAGCCACAGCTTTGCCATGTTCATTTTGTGCAGATTTCTATTAATTTGAAGGTTCTTACTGCTATACACAAACAAATATAATTGTTTTTTTTTACCTTTTCTGTGCTGACAGTTTCTTCAACAGCTGTTGCCTTCCTCAGAGCTTCCACTGTTTATGTGTGGGCAGTAGGGGACAATGTCACCTCCTACAGCTCGTGAGGTTCCAGAGCACCGCGTCCCATACATGATCTAAGGTGTAGACTCCTTCTTCTCTCTTCATGGATGACAGTGTGCGTTTTCTTATTTCTACTGCTTCAACCAAACATGGAGAGGCAGCTTTCAGTTTCTATGCTCCTCATGTCTGGAACAAACTACCGTGAGAATACAAAGATGCAGGGACACTGAACTCTTTTAAATCTAAACTTAAAACGTACCTATTTAGACTCGCTTATGAGTAACTGCTTTTACTTGCTTGTTTTTAATTTTCACACAAATTATAGTCTTGATCACTGTAAATGTTTTCTTTTATTTTAATGTATTTTTACCTGCTTGTCTTTAAACTTTAATATAATTATTGTCTTTATTATTGTCTTGTTGCAATTGCTTTCTTGTATTCTAATCATCAAAGTGACTAATGTTGTGTTCCAATTTCAATAATGTAAAGCACATTGAATTACCTTGTGATGAAAGTGTGCTATACAAATACAATTGCCTTGCCTTGCCTTTGATCCATCGTTTCAATCTTAACCACAGCTACCGTGGGGCAGACTGACAGAGGTTGATAACATGCTTTTGGTAGGAAGGGAAGGGCTGCGTAGCTGGTAGGGAGAATGCATCTATTACGTGACGGACGCTTATTCATCCATTGAAAAGCAGAGGTAAGTATTGCGCCCCACGTTCAACAACATTGCTCTTCAGTAACTTTTGGCCACGTTCTCAGCAGCCTTGTCCACAATTCCTTTTACATTTTACATATTCCTTGATTTTTAATATAATATTTAATTCAACTATTGTGAGCTGTAGGCCTGGACACAATTGAATGGGAAACGTTGGAAATAGTTGGAAAAAAAAATAGGAAAGAAAAATACTGTCACTGGGAAGTGATTGTAGCAAACAGGATCGGGGATCCTTTGTGTGATTGCTTTATTCATACATCCGTCTCATATAAAAACATTTCATTCTGTGCATGTTATCTTGTGGAGAGAGATTCTTTGCACTCCATGATTGGATTAGCAGACCTATGCCCAGGGAGAGGTGTGATACATCCCAGAAATCTAATTTGATTGTTAAAGCTTTGGTGAGTATGGTTTCTTATCTTGCTTTGCACTGGACAGAAGTAGAGGTGTAAAAAAACAAACAATAAGAAGAGTATGCATTAGAGCTCCATTGATCTAATTCTAATTGAAATAGACTTGAGCTCTTACAGCAGCCTTTACCTCCCACCTGTAAGCAAACCAAGAGCAGTGGGAGCAGTTAGGCCTACACCACGGCTGTCAACATTCCTCGCTTTAAAACTGTTCTTCCCCTCCAGTGCTGTCAACATGGCAGAAATCTGACATGAGCAGCAAAAATGAAAAGGAGTTTTTTTTTAAACTTGGTTGTTGCATTCTTTCAGGTGGGGGCTGATGGATGCACTTGATGGTGGACATGCATGGCCTCAACAGACACAACAAGCACTGTTTGGAGCTCAGTACTAAAGGGTCTGCTTATTTAAGCAATTATGTGGTCAGTCCATCATGAAACGGCAACACAATGCTTGTGGTGCTTCAGCTCCACTAACCTGCAACTGTTTGTTAAAAAATATCATTACTCAAGGTTCAGTGAATTCACAGGACTAACCTAGCAGCACACTTCTGTTGGCTGATTTTGATTTTTTTATACTCTTGGAATTCTTGCTCTAATATATTCGTTTCGAGTGGAATCCAGGAGAAAATGAACGCTTTACCTTCAATTTCCCCCGAATTCAAACCTTTGAACATGGGGCTTAGTAATGCATTTACAGCCTTATAAAAAAAGTTATTTTTTAAGATTTTATTTCTTTAATGCTAAAAAAAACAGATTTTTCAGGATTTACCTGCTTTATCATTACTCTGTATTAACAAATAACTAGCAGTGAAAGTGAAGAGCAACATAAAAGATGTGGATAGTTAACATGTTTATTTTGGGATTCAATTTAAAAACAAACTCTGGAGAGTTTGCAGTATATTGTATTCTCAAAAAATCTTTAAAAAAAATGTTTTTTTTAAGGGATTTGTCCACTAATCTTCACAGCCATCTCCACTGTAATAATCACATTTTCTTGCAATCTAATAAATATTTGTGCAGATATCTGTTGAAGGTTTCTAAATCCATAACTAGTATTCTAAAACCCTTTTTTGTCATACTGTATTCACCAGAATATAAATTCAATGAAAAATAGCTAATTTGGCTTAAATTGTTAACAACAGAGACATGCAGAATATTTTTCATAAGCATGTAAAAATGTTGCTTCAAGGAATGAAATTTCACCACCTTCAGGTCAGTTATATCGTCCAACCCAGCTCATTAATTCCTTTTATTTGTTTGCTTCGTGCCCGTTAAAGCTTTGTTCCGGAACAAATGGGCCACCCCAATAGAGGCTGCTAGTTATGACCCTTGAGATCGGCCATTGAAACAGAAGAGGTACGGCTGTGAGAAGCTTTTATGTGACAAAATGGTATATCACAAAGGAGTTCTGATGCCGTCCGCATCAAAGCCTCCTTTTGATTCGCTTTTGCAGTCTCACCTTTTCTTTGATGTCAGAGTTTAGAAAGAAGACTAAAGCTTGAGCCTTCATGTTTTTACCTGGAGTATTTGCACCTGACAAGTACAACTACTTTGTCATTTTTCCAACTACTGTTTCACTCAGTAATTGATATGGCCGTGTTTCCTATCCTGATGCAACCGAAAAGCTCCATCTCCAGATGCATCTGGTGATCAAGCAATAAAAGGGCTGGCCACATTTTGGCCATTCTCTGGATGAAATTTGTAAAATACCTTGAAATAAATTCATAATTTTTTGCAGCAGTATATTCGAAAAAAAAAAAAAAAATCTGACCTCAAATTGGAGAACATTTAATGGGGAGATACAAAACAATCTCCAAAGCTGCCTGTTAGGGAACTGCCAAAAACAGTGGTGCAGTACCTGTAAATCGTTTAAAGTCAACAGTAAAAATGATCAGCTGGCAGTTTATAAATTACATAACTTAAGATTTTCCTGATCTGGGCAGCGTGAGAAGTAAACCCTTTATAAGCTGCATCTAGCAGGTTTTTATCCAAATACCACTTTCATCTCCTCTTGAGTGGAAATGTTCCATCATGTGAACATGACACAGTCTAGTCCGACGACGACGAGAGATGTGGACAACACAATTTGTTTCATTTCTTTCTACCATACATGGTCCAGAAACCTTTGTCTGCAGGGAAGAACCAGGTACAGGTAGCAAAACCAAAACCATGTCAGGTGAGAAAGAAAGAATAGCCTCCCTGCTGTATGAGTGAGCTTCCGTTAATATGGAGCCCTCAGCCCAAGTTGGTCCAATGCAATCAGTGCTTGGCCAATCAGAGCCTTTCTCATCAAATTGGCATCAGCCTGCATTGAACCTGCAGAAAAGCAAAGACAGGTGGAGGAAAGAAAAACAAAGCCTGGTCGGCATGTAACCGTTTTAAATGCACATTATAAAAACATGAATCAACACTATACTTGAGCAGGAGGACGGAGGCTAGCGATCTTTCCACGCCCCTGTTCGCTACTGACCATCAAGGGTTGGGGTCTGGGAGGTGAACAGGTGGTTTGGTCAGGGTCCTTGGCTGGTGAGCTGCTCTTGCCACTGTGAGGGTCTTGGCAGTCTGGTTGTCTTCATCCTAGAGGGTAGGGGGTCCCTCTCCCAGATACAGGGGCCGGTTTCTCTGCTGGGGCATCAGTACCTGGACCTGGGAATATAGAGTGTGTATGGGGTGTAGGAGTGATTGTACAGAGTCCTTTCTTGGGTGTCTTGGTGTGCTGGTGAAAATGTGGATGAGAGGGACAGGATGTATGACCGTGTCTGTATGTCTCTGTCAACCTGTCAGGTTGTGTCTTGGGCTGCCCCCTCATCGGACACATCTCAGGCCCTACATCTAATGGGGGGGGGGCAATTTCCCCCTCACGTCACTCCCTGCCAGTGACTGATGCCCCTGCCTACTGGTGTATTAGTGGCTTTTTGTGTGTGGGCCCAGGTGCTCTGGGACAGTCCCATTTGGTCCTGGTTTGCTGATTGGTCCTGTTTTTGCTGGTTGGGCATGCATGGACCGGTGTGTCAGTCGGCAGATGTGCCAGGTCAGTGTCGTCCTTTTGTTGGTTGGGGCACCTCATTCAGGGGTGCCAGTTGGCTGGCTGTGGCCTGACGGTGGCGGAGGACCCCCACACTCGTATGGAAAATCCTTGTATATACTAGCATTCTCAAACACAAAAAACGGTGTGGGGACTTCGGTTTTTTAAGATATATTTTTGGACTGAGGTTATCATCAATAAATTTGGAATAATCGGTAATATGAGTTTTTTACTGACATTGTCGTATTTATATAGCGTGATGTGTTGTTTTTAGTTCACATTGGTTTGTTTATTTAATCATCCATCCATTTTGATGCCTATCTCCAGCTGTCAACGGGCGAGAGGCGGGGTACATCCTGGACAGGTCGGCAGTCCATCACAGGCTTATTTAATCATTGTGGCTCATTTTTAGGTTGTTGTTTTTTTTCGTTGTTTTTTTAATTCTCCCCCTCTCTGCTGTCCTGCAGCTGTGGAGGCAGACTGGGATGTTTTACTGTGTTCTCTTTGTTCTCTTTCCTTTCTTGTATCGTCAACTCAGACTCTCTCAATTTTTGTTCCCTATCTCTCACCTCTTGGTGTTCATTCTTCCTTCCCCCTTATCTTTTGTCTCTGTGTCCATAACATCAGTAAATAAAACCCTCAGTAACCGTTAATAAAGATTTCTAACACATATATACCAAGTGGAGTGCTAACGCAATAGCTGTAATGCTCCACCTGAGAAAGTAAATCTGTTGGTCTTTTACTTGGTACTCAGAAATTGATCCTGAGTTCATTCCTGCCTACACGGTTAACAAAAAAAAGCTGCTGACAAGTTTAAAAGGACAAGCAGTATGTCGTTAACACACAGAGATGGGCTGACTAAGTGCTATGTAGGGAGCAGAAGCCGGATTTGAAAGGGTCATGAAGATGGCAATCATCTAGAAAAGAAGTTAACGTACTAAAAACGACTTATCCTGGAGTTTAGATAAAAATGTGAGTTTGGAAATTGGTTGTAAGTTACTGAGAACTGATGTATCGAAGCCCGGTTTCATCAGTACTGGTTGATCCACCGCATGTTTAAATAAACTAGGGGACAACCCCATTAGCGACACTTCTAATACTAATAATAAATATGTTAAAACGCCATTGGAGACTAAATCATCCTTATTCTTATCGTCTTCTCTATGGAATTCTGCCAAAACACTTCAATTTTCTAATAATTGCTCCCACAGTTGATTTGCAGGTCCACGGTTTGTTTCTGGTGTCCTTTGACAGCTCTTTGGTCTTAGTCATAGTGGATTTTGGAGTGTGACTGTTGTGGTTGTGGACAAGTGTCTTTTATACTGCTAACCAGTTCAAACAGGCGCCATTAATACAGGTTACGTTTGTAGAACAGCGTCTTATAGAAAAAGTTACAGGTCTGTGAATTCAGAAATCTTGCTTGTTTGTAGGTGACCAAAGATTTATTTTTGATTTTTTTCTCATCTTGTCTCTTAAAGTTGAGATATACCTGTGATGAAAATGACAGGCCTTTCTCATCTTTCAAAGTCAGATAACTTTCACAATTGGTGGCTGACTAAATGCTTTTTCCCCCACTGTATGCTAAGCTACAGTGGGGATACATAGAGACCAAGCAAAGAAGATGTGAGGTGTGGCTTGGTCCCAAAGATGTTTGAACAAAACATTGATTTTTTTTTTTTAATGTTTAAGCACACGTCCCATTTTTTCGTTGAGATATTGTGGGTGGTATTTTCAATGGTATAATAAGCCTGTATGTGAAAAAGGTGAAGTGCCACTAATTCTTTCTGGATGTACTGTAGATAAAAACAAAACAAAACACAACTGTCAGTTAAAAGAATTAGAAGACCTTTCAGACTTACGTTCTCCTCCACAGAATCGATGTGAAAATGATAGCTGTCTGAGTTTTAATAACAGACATATACAGAGCTCTGTGCAGACACCTCCAGGGTGAAGCAGATCAATGCAGTGAATGAAAAGCATTGCATGAATCAGTCAAATTCCAGGAAAACCGTCACATAGGCAAACTGTCTGGGACAAAGGTTCACAATAACCAGAGAAGACAGCTGACTGGCTGTTAAGAACAGTCTGGAAGTCAGTGCAGTTGGAACTAGTGTGGATAAAGAACTGTATTCAGGTCATCAATATCTCATTATCAAATGATGGAAAGACGAAGTGTAGAACATGCTGATGGCAGACTAATCCTAAGGTTATTTGGGCTGAGTGGAAGCTATAATGGCCCTGCAAACATTCCTCAGACTGGAGGAAATGGAGTTCTTGTTAAGAGTTATTTCTCAGCAGTAATTTAATGACCCTTGCTTCTCTAGTGAGTGATTACAGCAATGGTACTCAAATAAAGATTTGTGTTTTTGTTCATGAGACCAGGGAACACATAGGCAAAGGGCTGTTTCCATCTATGCAGAAAAACCCGCAGAAAGGTCTGAAATTGACTAAACATTCCTCTAAAATTTGTAATAGTGGTTACTGTATGTGCCATGGTGAAGAGAAAAAAAAGGTGGTGAATACAAAATAAAAGCAAAACAAGACTACTTGGTCATGGTTCTCAGCTTGACAAGAAGAAATTGCTCCTTCCAGGTCAGGTGCCACCCTCAAGTAATACAGATGGTCTGGTCTGTGAAGGTTAAGAAATAAAGTGGATCAAAAAAAGTGTTGAGATGAGAGGTCTGTAATATTCAGCACAAAATAGATAGATGCACGTAAACTATTGCCTTCAACTATATAACTCATCCCGCTAATTTAAAAAAAGTGTAGCAAAGTGATGCAGTAGCCTATGGTTCTAATTAAAATATAGCTTTCTCTGCATTCAATGAGAACTTTGTAAAATTATGTTTGACATCTTTCAATCTGATTTGATTTGACTGATAAAATATTACTCAAACAGACAACAGTTATCTTGAAGTTATGTGACCCCTTGAAGTTGACAATAAATTGTTGTGGAGGGCTGGTTTTGGCCAGCGGGCCTTGAGTTTGACACCTGTGCTCTAGGCCAATGGCGGCTCCAGTAGTTGGCTCCTAGTTGCGGGCACATTCACGATTTTTTTTCTTTTTCTTTTGTCCTTTGTGTCTCTGCATTGCCCTGGCAAATTTCCCAGATAGTAACTTCCTTTCCAATTTACATGCAAGAAGTCACTATGCATAGCACATGCATAGATTGGCATTTGGACCATTATTTAGAACAAATCAAATGAAAAAGAGACAGAAAATCTAGAAGAAGGAGTAGAAGACAATAGTGTTTAGTCTTAGACCAACATTAATGTCTGTCAGTGTTTTTATCTGGGCGGGAAGATTATATTATTCACATAACCTGTGTGCTCTGCATGTTGAACATGTTATCAAACATGTGGCTTTTAGCACCACAAAAGAAAAATGCTTGAGTGCTTACCCATGACAGCTACTGCACTGACAGTGTCCTCTACATGAACCTTCTTCCCTTGAACCTGTGTGTGTGTCTGTGTATGCGCAAGTTAAACTGAAGAGATTCCCCGGCCAAACTGGGAAGTGTGCTGGCCCAACAGTCCCCTGCTGTTGGTAGCCAGTGCAACGTTCTGAAGGCCTAAACAGATGGATTTGGTGAGTTTGCACCGGAAACAGAGTGCTGCTGTTCATGGTTGGCTGAGTCAACCACTTTGGAGTAAACCACAGGACGGAGGAACCAGCCTTCTGGAGGTTTAATTTTGCATCTACGCTTTGATTTTTAAATTATTTTTTTTACGTTTATCATGTTGTAGCTGTCAAACAGCAGGCTACGAATATGAAAAAGTAATTATGATGTGTCCAACTGAGCAGATCATAGAAAAGTACCACCAACCACTAAAATTAGTTTCAGTCCAAATGGAGAAACATTGCGCTGTTAGCTGCATTAGCAGAAAGCATGTCAACGGAGGTTCAGTGCTTACTGTATACATCCATCATTCATTTATCTCCCGCCACAACTGGGAGAGAAAATGTGGAAGGAATAAATATGATTTCCATCAAAAGAAGCTCAGGCAGCAGCAGCATGAAATAATTAGTGAGTGGCAGAGCTCCGCTGGGGCTCAATCTCTGTGAGAGGCTGTGATTCCCCATGAGGGGAGCAGGCCCTAAGCCACGCAGTTCAACTCATTAGCAGTTGACAAAACAAAATACATTAAAAAGCTAATCAAAAAGTACTTGACGAGCAGCACAGTAAAGCAGAAAATTAATTAGGTTACTTTGGATTGAGTGTCAAGCCTCTTCACTGATTCAAATATCTTGATATGTTTCCTCCATCCACTCCAAAGTCTTCCTCAAAGAAACTCAAAATCTCCTTCTTTTAGACAATTCCATGCATGCAAACTAATAATTATGCTGGTCTTTGGGAGTTACAATTCCCATCATCCCAAGCTGTGCTTGTTTCTTGATTGTAAATGAAAATCTTAATTCTGTCGAATCACATTTTTCAAACAATTATATCTCTTTTTCCCGAGTAGTAGGGTGGTTCTCTGAAATCGATTCAGTTTCTGTCCAGCAGGTTTATTCAAAGATACATTTTAAAACAATAATTAGGATGATCTATGTTCCTTTGTATTATGAAACACAAATTCATAAAAAAAAAAATATCTCTTTAAAAGTTTTATGGGTTTTGATGAGTAGAGGTCAGCCAAATAAGCATGCCACCATTACCAAAGTTTCTCTTTCAGTGAATGAAATATAAATGTAAGTAGACAGTAACCAGAATGTTTTTGTTTTTCTGGTAACATAATGGTTCATCAGTTTTCTTTAGCCTAAATTAGAAAATATGAAAATGACTAAATTATGTATTAATAAAATGGCACAATTTAATCATGTCCCCCAGTCTTGTTCAACCCTGTAACAGCATTAAAATCTCCACCTTTTTTAAAGATCATTGTTCAGTTAAACTTTCTTAGCGCAGAGGAAGTGGCATCTTTCAAGTCTTATTCTGCTCATACAGTAAAGGGTGCTAAGTATTAGCATACTTTCTGACCTATATTTTATTGTTTTGTTATCAAAATAACATAGTCAAGCTCAACCTTTCAACCCTTCAGCCCTGTTACAAGCATAAATTATGTTTCTGATTGTTTGTCTGTCTTGATATTTTTTATTAATGTTATTTATGTAAAATGTAATTAAAAAATCTCAAAAAATTTGAGATTTTAGGGCTAAGGTGAACAAACATAATTTCTCAGAGGTACAAATACTCCTTCATTAGATGCAATGTTCAGAAACAATTTCATGTTGGTGGAATTTTCAGTAATCAGAGACCCCAAAGGGCACCAGATTCAGAGAATGACCAAGAAGCAGGGTTGAACCCTGTGGTTTCTTTTGGTTTCATGTGTTTGTTATTATTATTTTGCCTTTCAAACCACTGTTATGTTACTGAAAAACTGAAGGAGAGGTTCAGGAGAAGCGGGATAAACAAAAAAAGAAGTCCAGAGCAGGGCTCTACTATTGAGGCGCAAACAGTATGGCAAGAAAATAAAACTTTTCGGCTTGCTGTTGTTCATTTAGAACCACATTATTGTTGGGATCCTGTGTCTGTGTGGTGGAGGTTGGTGCACCTTCTCTGTAGGGGCGTGGCAGGCGGCAGGTGCAGCTCATCTGAGCTTGTTAACTCCAGCCTTCAAAAGAGGAGCAGATCCTGCGAGTTGGTGCCAGATGATTCTCGCTACAAACGTGGTACAAGGCCAAATCTAAGCTCACTGATATCCTTCCATTTGTAAGATAAGAAGATTCAGAAGATAAGTATTTTGACGTACCTGTTCTCCTTGTAGATCCAGAGTTTCATCCTTCCTCGCCCTCCTGGGTTTCCTCGTCTAAGCTCTCCATCTGTGGAGTAAACTCCTTGATGCATGAAACTCACCAACCTCTCCTGGATACGCCCTCACGGTCAGCCTCTGCACTGCTTCCTCTGCTGGTTCATCCGCTCTCAGTTCACCTGTCCGTCTGTCCGCTCCACCTGCAACACAACATCCAAGAACCATATTACCTCAAACCAACCACAGGTCATTGGATCTTCTCCGACCTCCATCTTCCTCGCTTCCTCCGTAAATTCTCTCTTCAACCATATCTACTCCACCCTGTTCAGTTCCCCATTCAAACCCTCTCATCTTCACCATAGTTTTCCACCCATTCCAGTAATCCAGTTCCTGTTATTGATGATCCTCCCGAGACAACAAAGACCAGCTTCAAACAAATAAAATCGTTATTTCACTATCAAACATAACCATGTCTGTCTGTAATCTGTGCTGTCCAAACATCTGCAAACACAACAGTTATGAAATTGAACTAGGTCAACCAAAGTCTTTTTCTTTTTATTGATAAACGCATCAAACTGCGTTTACATAAAACTGGGCAGACATAGAACACTAAGTCCTATAGAATATTAAACTATTGACAGATAATATTTACCTCAAAGCAACCTTCGAAGTCCATAAACAGGCAAAAAAACTCTGACAGTCAGGGCAGCTGGGAAAGGAAGAGATGCTGTGTCACTGACTGGGATTTGTCAAAAGAGGATGCGAGATACGCAACAACAAAGATGTTTTGCAGATGTGGCACCCTGGACTTTTAGTAGTTTGTCCATCTTTCAACAGTTAAATAATCTAATCTTCTATTTTATAAATATATTAGATAAATCTCAGTTAGTCTTTTAAACCTCACTTATTCTAGACGCAAATATCGAACAATACTTATTTCCGTCAGTAGGTGGCAGTAATGGTCTAGCTGCGAGGAAGACTGGTTGACGCTTCCAAGGAGTTTATAGTAGAAGAAGCCAGCTAGTAGTGAGGAGCTCAGACAGAGATCGTGTTTTGCAGAATTACTGCTCATCTGATGCTCTGTTTTGTGTTACAGAAAATAAATACGTATGACACCTGAAATCAAGTTGTCATCATTCCGTGTGTAACACAGACAAGATGGAGTCCTCCTTTCTCTGTGAATTGAATCAAAGTGGCCGACTTACACCGACGCTGTAGCCCCCTCAAATAAAATTCTGGATCTATACGATTCACGTGAATGCCATATCTCTTTGCAAAAACTGCAATTTTTGCCCGAAAACATTACATTTGCAGGTATGTTCTGGTCCTTGTGGGTCTGAATTACTAACCCACCTGTACGTAATCAAATGTCTCAAGTGAGACTGCTGCAGAGGTTACTGTCAGGAGTTTTTTTTTTTTTATTATTTTTTTTTTTTTTTTTTTTTAACGTGTCCTGTCTAGCAGTATGCTACTCAGAATTGGTGTCTGAGTACCAAGTACAAGCCCAACAGTTTTACTTTCCCAAGCAGAGTATTACAGCTTCGCTGTAGTACGCCACTTGATGTATATGTATGAAAAATCTTTATTAGTGATTACTGTGGGTTCAATTTCCTGACGTCATGGACATTAAACTGAGACAAGAAGGGAGAAAGGAAGAAGGTGAAGAAAAGAAACCGGACCAACAGAGGGGCGAACCGACGACACAAGACAGGGAGGCAAATAAAGAACACAAGAAAACATCCCAGTCCTCCACCTCTGCCGGACGGCAGAGAAACAGTAATACAAAACAAAAACAACAAAGTGTACAGAACCAAACCAATAGTTCGGATCTGGTAGAATAAACAAAGAATTACACATTCACTACACACAAGCATTGATTAATGAACATAATACAAATGTTTCTGGTAAGCTCCTGTGAACAACTAACTAATGATGATAACCTCAGCTTAAGATATGTCCGTCCTCACCTATGTCCCCACACCTATGTGTGTGCGAGCATGCAGGTCGGAATAAGGTTTCCCCATGCAAGTGATTGATAGCTGGTGTAAGGAACCGTCAATCCGTCCTACAGGAATCGGCACAGACATGGAGGAGGCAAGAGATGTATGCATCCAGCGTCCCACAGAGTACAGAGTCCACAGGCGGATCAGCGCAGGGTCGATCACCCGCCAAGAGGGGAACAGATGGAAGCCCCAGGGGAGCACCCACCAGCCGCGATGCTGGGGCCCGAGAGATCGCAGTGACGAGCCCACGGGCTCCGCCGGTAACCGGCTACGCCAGGGCGGGCCCGGACCAGGAACCGGAGGCCACGGGGACCAGGGGCACCCCACCCCCCAGCGGGGCCCCAACCAGTGACCAGCCGACAAGGGTCCCCCGCCGCCGCCGCAGGCAAGGAGGACCCGCAGCCAACCGACGGACAACACACGCCGCCGCCACCCCGGACCAGTACCCACCGCCAACAACCCGGCCCGCCCCCACACATCCACACGCCAGGGAGCCACAGCGGATGTACGCCCTCCCCAGGCCGCGCCCAGCCGGCACCTGGACATCCAGATCTTCCAGCTCCAGGGTCCAGATCCCGCCCCACGTGGGGCGCCAAGATCAGGGGCCCAGCCAATGCCGGACAGCCCCACCAGGCGAACAGACCAGCCAGCTGAAGTCCTGGAACCGGCAGGAGGATTGGGCGCCAGGCACGGTCCCCACCGATCCACCGGACGGCACCAACCTATTCTACAAACCCGGCACCCCCATAAGAGGTGCCCCAGTCAATCCAAGGAGGACATCGGCCCGAAACAGCGGCCGCCCGACACACCGGACCACCCAGGACCCGCCCGACATGCACCAGGACCGAGCCGGGCCGCAACCGGGACCCCCAGCCCCATGCATCGAGAGTCATCATCAACCAGCGGGCAGGAGCAACCATCACCGACGGGGAGTGACGGGGAGGGAAGAAGATGCATCAGGCCAGAGAGCAGCCAAACACCCAACCTGACAGGTAGACATAGACAGACAGAGACACTCATACGTACCCTCCCTCTCATGTGTACACATTCTTACAAATACAGGACATACGAAAAAAGGACGCTATACCCTCATTCATACCCCCCATACGTACACTATACTCCATACTCCCAGGCCCAGGGACAGACGCCCCAGTAGAGAACCCTGCCCCTGCACCCAGGAGACAGACCCCTTTGCCCACCAGGACGGGGACAAGTAGACCGCCAAGGCCCCACACCGGCAAGAGCAGCCCACCAGCCCAGGACCCCGACCAGACGGCGTGATGTTCTATCCGGGCTCCGACCCCTGATGGTCCAACGAACAGGGGTGTGGAAAGACCCCCCAGCCTCTCTCCCCCAGCTCAATGTGGTGTTGTTGCGTGTTGTTCTAATGTGCACTTAAAACAGAGGGGGGGGACATGGGAATACTGCCGGGTACCCCCATCTCCCCCCCCGGGCCCTCAGTGTCTAGATGCGTTTAACCAGTGGGTGCCGGCACCACAGGCGA
>JAPXFQ010000254.1:0-30308 GCA_028564705.1 Apricaphanius iberus
TTGTGTAGCTAGTGTAGGTTGTGTAGCTAGTGTAGGTTGTGTAGCTAGTGTAGGGTGTGTAGCTAGTGTAGGTTGTGTAGCTAGTGTAGGTTGTGTAGCTAGTGTAGGTTGTGTAGCTAGTGTAGGTTGTGTAGCTGGTGTAGGTTGTGTAGCTAGTGTAGGGTGTGTAGCTAGTGTAGGTTGTGTAGCTAGTGTAGGGTGTGTAGCTAGTGTAGGTTGTGTAGCTGGTGTAGGTTGTGTAGCTAGTGTAGGGTGTGTAGCTAGTGTAGGGTGTGTAGCTAGTGTAGGTTGTGTAGCTAGTGTAGGTTGTGTAGCTAGTGTAGGTTGTGTAGGTTGTGTAGCTAGTGTAGGTTGTGTAGCTAGTGTAGGTTGTGTAGCTAGTGTAGGGTGTGTAGCTAGTGTAGGGTGTGTAGCTAGTGTAGGTTGTGTAGGTTGTGTAGCTAGTGTAGGTTGTGTAGCTAGTGTAGGTTGTGTAGCTAGTGTAGGGTGTGTAGCTAGTGTAGGTTGTGTAGCTAGTGTAGGTTGTTTAGCTAGTGTAGGGTGTGTAGCTAGTGTAGGTTGTGTAGCTGGTGTAGGTTGTGTAGCTAGTGTAGGGTGTGTAGCTAGTGTAGGGTGTGTAGCTAGTGTAGGTTGTGTAGGTTGTGTAGCTAGTGTAGGTTGTGTAGCTGGTGTAGGGTGTGTGTGTATCTGCTGTGTTGATGGACAAATAATCCGGCTCTACTTTCCGGTTGCTGCTGGGTTTTTCTTGGCTGTTCTGCTTCATCCCAACATGGTGTCATGTAAGCAAAGGTTGAGAGAAAACGCCAGAGTCCAATGTGGGATTACTTAATGCTAGAATATGTACAAATGATGAGAAGCATCATTACTCCTGGTAGCTTGGCTTTTGTTTTATGATGCCATGTGGTGACGGAAGCAGGCGGGGGCGTCTCTACCTTCAGCCTTAAATAACCACGTCCAGCAGCAGCAGCAGCAGCACACTGAGCTGTCTTTAACCCTGCAGCCACTGGGCTGATTGCAGACATTTCTACAAGCCGTGGCAGATAATGCCAGCCGTTTGCTGCCAGGATTGGCTAACTGCTGGCAACTGATCATTAGCTGTGATCTTGCAAATGGAGAAGCCGTTCATTATCAGAACCTTTCCTTGCTCCCACTCTAGTCTCTCTTACTTCTCTTCTAAAAGCTTCCAGCACACAGAAACGATGAACAGCCATGCAGGGTTTGTCAGCTTCCAGACGAGCTGCCAGTCAGGCCCAGCTGGGCTCAATCAGATTCTCTGGATCTTTTCAGACAAATCAATCCAAAGAACATCAGGACTCTGACCGGAGTTCTGCTTTTCTCCCACAGTACTCTAAGCCCAGCCTCATCTTGGAGGCAGTAACTCACCGTTTTTAGCCATCTCAGCAATGATGTTGGCAACCTTGGGGGTGCAGGAAGACTGTGGCTTCAGCAGGGTGGGGAGCAGGACCAAAATGTCCATCTCCTGCATCTTCCTGCTGACCTCTGTGTCTGCAAGAGGACAACATAGAGTCACACTCTGATCATGCTAACTGATTCATGGGGAATCCACATACACTTTCATCACTGCAATATTTTGTGTCACATTATATCCAACTTACTTTGTTCTGTTCAACTCTAAAATACTTTATTTCACTCAAAGAGAAATTCAGTGTTGTTGTAGCTCATATCATAAAAGTATCTTCAAAGAGTTACTGTAGATCAGTGGTTCTCAATATCTGAAAATATTTGAATATTTATCAATAAGACCCACTGGGACCAGCACACTGCATATAAAATTTACTGATTAGTTAAATGAGCTGCAACAACTTCAAGTGGTTGCAGCTAGTTTTATTGTTTTAGGTCTTAAAGGAAAAGTTTGTTTTTCTTCAACCTGGACCTTATTTTTAGCATTTATTACGTTCATTTACTCACCCAGACAAGTCTGGAGCCAATTGGAGTCCTTCAGAAGAAGTTTATATCCAGTCTGATCAGAGTATATCTGTGTAATGGTAGTCAATCAGGGCAGGATACTGGTATCGGCCCCAATACTGCCTAATGTACTGGTATCGGTATCGGTTAAACTTAACCGATACCATGAACGGATACTCAAAATGGGGAAAATCTGCAACAAAATTCACCAAAAAATACAAATTTTTCACTTGAAATTTTATTTTTGTGGTAATTTTATATTTTAAATCTGTTATTTTGTCTCAGTTATGTTTAGTTTGTAAAGTCTGGTGCATTTAGTCTCTTCAAGAAAGGCACCAGAAGTTATACAGTTTATTAATTCAACAACATGTGGCAAGGTACACCCAGGCGGGATTCGATCCAAGACTCCCAGGTGAAGGTCATGTGCGCTAACCAGTCAGCCAAATAGTATCGGATCAGTATCGGGTATCGACAGATACACAAAATCCAGCCATCGGTATCGGGACTGAAAAAGTCGGATCGGTGCATCCCTACCTGCCCCCAAACTCCTTCATTTAACCAGGTTTTGTTATTAAAGGGCATATATATCATGCAAAATCAAGTCTTTGGAGTTTTCAACCATCTGGTAGTGCAATTTTCTCATAAAAACCCCACAAGAGTGGTTTTTGGCTTAATTCACGCATGTCTGCGTAATCCTCCTGTATTCTGCTCTCTGAGCAGCTGCGCCTCCCTCTACTAGAAAACGACTGAGTGTTCAACTAGTGACATCACTGGTTGAAAGTCGAGTGATAGAGGTGTCTGCACCGCCCCCTGCAGGCAGAGCAGCTTACCCCTGGTAGATTTTCAAACTCACTATTGTCCACCTCACAGCTCATAGCTGCTTCGGGTCAGAGTTGTTTTGCTGTACAACTGCATGATTTATTTACAGAACTATTAAACACGGATTAACAAACTTATTGTTTTTTTATCATCACCAGGTAAACTCATATCAGATACCTACAACATAAATAGATTAAATGTTTTTAGTAAAGGTTTTTGTTTTATTACAATGAAACAAATCAATCAAAAAGTACAGGAAACAAATACTGTGACTATCTTGTCAAAAGCAATAGTTCAAATATTTATTTTCAAACAGAGAAGATGGGGAGACTGAAGAAGATGATCCAGGACACGAGTAAAGATCTCTCAGAGCTTTTGGGAAGTCTCATCAGAGCATGAAATCAGAGCTGCCAGCATAAAACTAAGAAAAATGAGAGTTTATTCTCCACCGATCCGATCTTAGGGAAATGTTCACAGTGCTCCGTTTGATCATTAACGGGTACTGTGGTAAAATTATTTTATTACTATGAATTTACATGACAAAATTGTTTTATAAACTTTAACGACACATTTTATGAAATACCAATATAAACTATTGTTGAATTAAATATTATAAAAATTAATTCAGTGCATGTTCAAGCAGAGACAAAATGGAGCCAATTTCCAGTTCTTAACATTTATTTTGAACAGATTAACAAATTGCAGTTTACAGAGAAAGATGCCCTAGTTTCTCTGGGCCAGATTTAAAGACATCTGACAATTGAATGATTTTCATGTCATAACTTTTATAGACACCAGACTTCGCCAGGATTGTAGGCGTTTCTTCTCCCTCGAATCTGCTCCAATCAGAACATTTCCCAAACAGTGTCTTAACCATGATTGGCTGTCAGAGAATTATGCAGTCATAAGATGAGTTGTGTCCCTGTCCCTGGTCAAAAGTTCATTCTGAGAATTATGGTTTTATGGTTCTGGTCCTCCCAAACTTTTCTCCCAGTTTTATGGCCTGGAATAAGTCCTAATCTATAAAAATCCTGGTTTTACAGCCTGCAATAAACTTACCCAAGAGTTTTATGACTTAAAAGCTTGTCCCAGTTAAATACTGGTCAAGGATATGCTTTACAACCATGCATAATAGACAAACAGACTTTTACCTCTGAATAATAGATGTTGAAAACATATGTAGAAATAATACAACACTATACAGATAAAAATCTATTTTATAATTTTCTAATCCTTGCAGTTATCCGTCACATTTAATACTAAACCCTTTATATGTGACTTTTAGCCGCTACTAACAGATCAAACGTAGTGGGTTCAGGCTGCAGCGAGCTGCGAAAACACAGTCCAACCGCCCGCTGAGACTGCAGCTAGCGCCCCCTATCTGTGGTGCTGAGCTGAGAACATTTAAAATAGGCAGATTCTTACTAAACTGACCATATAGATGAAGTTAGAAGGTCTACTTTCTCACCTAAAAACATCTTTCAACCGCCTTTTGTTATGAGTTAGAAACGTTAGCGCACTAGTAATCGCAAGCCAGTTATTATTTTTGTTATTAACGTTCATTTGAGATCCAATTTACCGTATCAACTTCAGCCATCTCTTCTTCTGCTCTTCGTGGTGGGGAAATTGGTAACAAGATCGTTTTGTCACATCGTTTCTGTTATTGCGACACGGGACGCAGCACTGCACTATTTTAATGCCGCTGTAGTCCAGCGAATGGACACGGAAGTGGCTTTTTTGGACATGATGACGTAGCGCCTAGCCTTCCTGTAGAGAAACGAGCAGTTTCACTTCGTGGTCTAACATTAACTACAGCATACAAGTTAAATTTCAGGACAAATTAATACAGTAGAACACCAACGGTAACATTTTATCATGCGCATGTCTATCCCAGAAGTTGAAAGCTGTAAAATGGCATGAAATAGTCCTTTTAATAGTTAATAGGTCTCCCCTCTGAGTTCAGAAGATCTCCGAAGTGATTATTAGTTCTGTTCCAGGGTGATTTAGAGGCTATAATCCGACTACACTATCACATGATTACAATAACATCACTACTGTGCTCCATCCCAGCTGTAGTCTGAGCAGGACTTTTACTCTGAGCTCTACGGCGGTCGCTTAGACAGAACTACTGCAGACATCATCATTGTTCATGTTAGTGTGTTTCCAAATTGCTCTAACTGAATGAACAATAGGACTTAGTTCAGCTTCTACAGGCTCCATTCTGCAACCTACACAGACTCCAGCTGGAATGGTGAGCGGTGTAGATTGGAATGGGTTGGATTAAGTCTTGTAAAATACCCAGAGGAGATGTTCCAAACTCACAGGGGAATATCTCTAACTATTCATAACAAAACCTGCTTAAATGAAGATGTTATGGGGTGTTCAGACCGAACTTTGCTGCCAGGCGTCAAACAGCTCAAACAGACTAATGTTGCTGCTTAGAAAACTCAAAGCCCACTGCTTGCACATTTATACTCTGCGTCGGTTGCAGCGCGTCACGTCAGTACATCAGCAAGCGGGTGGAGATTTCTCTTCCACCAGGAAAACTAGTAGTGTATATTTAATAACCGTAGTTGCCCTAACCGGGTTTGTTCTAGTCTTAGCTAATATAATAAGAAAGTTAAACGAACATATTTAACTGCTTACCTGGCAATCTGATAACTTCCACCAAATAAAGTCTGAATTTTTCCTGAGTCTCCAACTCCCCAGCCTTCCACTTCCATCTAGCTGACTCCCTTCTGATCATTGCAGAGACCCTGCTCGTTGATTAGCTACAGCGCACGGCTCATCCTCCATGCTCCTCTCTCCCCAAGTGGCTCCAGCCGGCGGCACGGCTTGTCTTCTCCGCTCCCCACGTAGCTCCCGTCCGCGGCTCAGTTTGTCCTACGTATGCCGGCATCCCGTTGCTGATTGGTTGCTGCCCCGCGTTTGCTGCCCCAAAGTTCAATTTTACCAATTTTATGCTTCAGCAGCGTGCATGCCATGACGGCTCGTCGGAGTAGCAGCTGCTGCTCTGACGGGCGCGATGAGATGCATGGCAGTTTGCCGCAACATGACGCCCACCGGCTACATAGGTACCATAGACTTTGCATGTAATCCAGCTGCCCTGCTGCCAAGTGCTGTGTGAAACCACCATTATGGGGCAGATAATCTCTGCCCTGATTGGCTCCCATTATATAGATATACACTGATCAGACTGGATAGAAACTTCTCCAGAAGGACTCCAGGTGGCTCTAAACTTGTCTGGGTGAGTAACTAAGCGTAATATTTGCTAAAAATAAGGTCCAGGTAAAAAAATAATAATACCTTTTCCAGTTTATTAACTCACTTGGTAACATTGAGTCTGGGTGAGGCCCTGAACAGAAACAGTTTCAATGATTCACTGGGATGTGCATTTTTAGACTAAACTAACATACAAAGCTTTTTTTAAATGTTAACATTGGTTATTTGTCAGCTTCATCAGCTTATTAATTTTCAAAAAAGGCTACATAACTTCTTTTATGTCACATTCACTATTTTTCTTTTCAACTCTAGAGCCCTATGAAATCCATTCAATTATTTTTTTTTATTTAATTTGAATTTTTCTCAATTCTTCTTTTTCCATTCTGACCATATTAACCAAAAAAGCGTGTAGTTATGGTGACTGAAAACATTATACAAAATCAATAACCAAATAGGTCCATATTTACTGGTATTCACAACTATTTTCACAAATGTAAGATTGCTGTGGTGTAAGCATTTCCCTGATATTTTTATACAACTAAAACTTGAAAATCTCCAAATCTCATAAGGAGAGGTGGAAACAGTAAACCATCATACTTAATCCCATAATGAGCCGGACCTTTGTTCATTTTTATTTTCTACTCTTTCCCAAACTCCAGTGAAATAAATACGAGTGTTTTTATGCTTAGCACTCTTCCTGCAGCGCTCTGTTTGCGTTTTTTCCCTGATAGAGCTGGTTTTTTCTCCTCGTTTCTACTGCCACCCTTCACTATCAGGTCGTCATCATGAGCTGACAGAACCTATAGAAGGATTGTTCTCCCGGTTTCATAGACCCTTTGACTCTTGCGCTAAGCTTCGAGCTGTTGTGGTTGGGTGCTCTCTGTTTCAAATGAATTTTCATCTCTGCTAATCTGCCTCATTTGTTTCTACAGCTCCTCTTTACATCTCTTTTTGACCATATGGTCAGAAAGACGTTGGACTTGGAGATATGATCCATCATGATGGTTTGAACTTCCGACTCCTCTCTCTGGATCCATGAAGCTCCTTTTCAGCTTCTCTGGGTCAGAGGTCATAGTTCAGATATTATTTTTTTAGGTCAGCTGCTCTTGGTTATAAAAATAACCCTTTGTTGCCATGGTTGCTGTATCCTAGATACAGGAAGGAGTTTTCTCAGCTCCTTCCTCCCTGCAGCTGGTAGACCCTACAGCCAGAACTTCTCCCAACAAACTTAAAATACATCTCTGCTGTAAATTACACAACTGTTTTTCACAATTTCTGTTTTTTTTACTACTTATAAATATTATGTGTATTAACCCTCAAATACACACTATAAATAACATTTTTTGGTCTGCTGAGTTAACCATTCATCAAATCTTAGAATACCATTTATTATTTTACTTTCTCAAAGTACTTGATGTACTCAGAATAATTATACTTTATTCATTTTTTTATATTTTACTCTAGTGAATCTAATGCTTCTTTATGAAATGTCGCTTTGCTGCTGTTACAGCTGATCTTCCTTCAGAGACAGCATAATCGCTGGTTCTATTCTATACTGAGCTGAGGAAGCATTATTACCCACAGTAAGCCTAGCCTTAAACAGTGTCCATGCAGACATTAATACACACCTTCAGCACACATTCTGCATATTTCCTATCTGGACCAGCTGAGCTATCATCTAATCATCACTCCATGGGCCCTCCTAAGGACGGAGAGGATGTAAAAGCTATTCTACGCTATCCTGCATAGTGAAAGCACTCTCCATAGACAACAGTGGAGAAGTTGACTTATGGCCCAGAAGTAGAAATCTATAGTGTGTACTCACTGTTCTGGGAGAGAGCACTCAGCAGGCAGTCCAGACCACTCTCTGTGCTGTCAGTGGTTCCCTCTGTAGACGCCAGCTTCAGCTTGTCCAGCGCTTCTCTCAGGTTCTCTGAACACAAACACATGATGGTGATATGGAGGAGGAGGAGCCTATCTCAACGGCCACAAAGCTACAGAGTTTAGAAGGTGTTCAATCCAGGCATGGGATTAACAATCATCCAGTGACTACTTAAAACAAAGGGTGGCACTGGAATGCATTATTTTTTTGGGTGGGGGTCAGAGTGTGCATGAATGACTGAATGTAGTGTAAAGCAAGTTTCTACTCATAGGGGTCATTTTAACCGGGGACGCCGGTCCCCGCATGTCCCAACCTATATTTATGATTGACGGCTTTGTCCCCACCAAACCTGATGCGGAACTTGTTTACCTGCACTGATCCAACAGCCACTTCTGCTCCCAGTAAAGTTTCTGTATCAGTATCTGAACAGAATATTATTTAATTGACTCCATTCCGCTTTCTTAGCCGTGTTTCTTTCTGCTCATGTGCTACAGCATTCTCTGCAGTAGATAATTCTGTCCTGTTTTAAAAGACGGGTCGTCAGCTACAGGGCAGAGTCCTGTAATGTCTCTGGTACCCGTTTCAAGATGGAAAAAAGATAACGTTATACAGTTCCCTTGCTATAACGCAGGTTTGGTGGATTTTTTTATTAGCACAATTTAAATGCTTTCTTTACGGTGCACTAACACGCGTTGTGTTCATCCTAAATGATTGGACGCATTTGTCAATCTCCTCCCGTCATGTCTCCTGCTCTTGTCAAATTTATAATGTCTGGTTATAACAATTTTCTCATCCAGAAGGAAAAACAGCACAAACAACTGCCCGTAATGATGTTCCTCACTCGGAAACAACACCTGTTCAGAGAGCTTTAGTGGAGAAAGACCTGGAGCAGGGATGGAGTAGAGATGGAGCAGGGATGGAGTAGAGATGGAGTAGAGATGGAGCAGGGATGGAGTAGAGATGGAGTAGAGATGGATCAGGGGTGGAGCAGAGATGGAGTAGAGATGGAGCTGAGATGGAGCAGAGATGGAGTAGAGATGGAGCAGAGATGGAGCAGAGATGGAGCAGAGATGGAGTAGGGATGGAGTAGAGATGGATCAGGGGTGGAGCAGGGATGGAGTAGATATGGAGCAGAGATGGAGTAGAGATGGAGCAGAGATGG
Organism: Apricaphanius iberus; assembly: GCA_028564705.1. Taxonomy (NCBI): domain Eukaryota; kingdom Metazoa; phylum Chordata; class Actinopteri; order Cyprinodontiformes; family Aphaniidae; genus Apricaphanius; species Apricaphanius iberus. The sequence continues at coordinate 9,012 of JAPXFQ010000254.1, forward strand.
ATCAGGGGTGGAGCAGAGATGGAGTAGAGATGGAGCAGAGATGGAGCAGAGATGGAGCAGAGATGGAGTAGAGATGGATCAGGGGTGGAGCAGGGATGGAGTAGATATGGAGCAGAGATGGAGTAGGGATGGAGTAGAGATGGAGCAGGGGTGGAGCAGAGATGGAGTAGAGATGGAGCAGAGATGGAGCAGAGATGGATCAGGGGTGGAGCAGAGATGGAGTAGAGATGGAGCAGAGATGGAGCAGAGATGGAGTAGAGATGGAGCAGAGATGGAGCACAGATGGAGTAGAGATGGATCAGGGGTGGAGCAAGGATGGAGTAGAGATGGATCAGGGGTGGAGCAGGGATGGAGTAGATATGGAGCAGAGATGGAGTAGGGATGGAGTAGAGGAGCAGGGGTGGAGAGGGATGGAGAGAGATGGAGTAGAGATGCAGGGTGGAGCAGGGATGGAGTAGAGATGGATCAGGGGTGGAGCAGGGATGGAGTAGATATGGAGAAGAGATGGAGCAGAGATGGAGTAGAGATGGAGCAGAGATGGAGTAGAGATGGAGCAGGGGTGGAGCAGAGATCGAGTAGAGATGGAGCAGGGATGGAGTAGAGATGGAGCAGGGGTGGAGCAGAGATGGAGTAGAGATGGAGCAGAGATGGAGTAGAGATGGAGCAGAGATGGATCAGGGGTGGAGCAGGGATGGAGTAGGGATGGAGTAGAGATGGAGTAGAGATGGAGCAGAGATGGAGTAGAGATGGAGCAGAGATGGAGTAGAGATGGAGCAGGGATGGAGTAGAGATGGAGTAGAGATGGAGCAGGGATGGAGTAGAGATGGAGCAGGGATGGAGCAGAGATGGAGTAGAGATGGAGCAGAGATGGAGTAGAGATGGAGCAGAGATGGATCAGGGGTGGAGCAGGGATGGAGTAGGGATGGAGTAGAGATGGAGTAGAGATGGATCAGGGGTGGAGCAGGGATGGAGTAGAGATGGATCAGGGGTGGAGCAGGGATGGAGTAGAGATGGATCAGGGGTGGAGCAGGGATGGAGTAGAGAAGGAGTAGAGATGGAGCAGGGATGGAGTAGGGATGGAGTAGAGATGGAGCAGGGATGGAGCAGGGGTGGAGTAGAGATGGAGCAGAGATGGAGTAGAGATGGAGCAGGGATGGAGTAGAGATGGAGTAGAGATGGAGCAGGGGTGGAGCAGAGATGGAGTAGAGATGGAGTAGAGATGGAGTAGGGATGGAGCAGGGATGGAGCAGAGATGGAGCAGGGGTGGAGCAGAGATGGAGCAGGGGTGGAGCAGAGATCGAGTAGAGATGGAGCAGAGATGGAGTAGAGATGGAGCAGGGATGGAGTAGAGATGGAGTAGAGATGGAGCAGGGGTGGAGCAGAGATGGAGTAGAGATGGAGTAGAGATGGAGTAGGGATGGAGCAGGGATGGAGCAGAGATGGAGCAGGGGTGGAGCAGAGATGGAGCAGGGGTGGAGCAGAGATCGAGTAGAGATGGAGCAGAGATGGAGTAGAGATGGAGCAGGGATGGAGTAGAGATGGAGTAGAGATGGAGCAGGGGTGGAGCAGAGATGGAGTAGAGATGGAGTAGAGATGGAGTAGGGATGGAGCAGGGATGGAGCAGAGATGGAGCAGGGGTGGAGCAGAGATGGAGCAGGGGTGGAGCAGAGATCGAGTAGAGATGGAGCAGAGATGGAGTAGAGATGGAGCAGGGATGGAGTAGAGATGGAGTAGAGATGGAGCAGGGGTGGAGCAGAGATGGAGTAGAGATGGAGTAGAGATGGAGTAGGGATGGAGCAGGGATGGAGCAGAGATGGAGCAGGGGTGGAGCAGAGATGGAGCAGGGGTGGAGCAGAGATGGAGTAGGGATGGAGTAGAGATGGAGTAGATATGGAGCAGAGATGGAGCAGGGGTGGAGCAGAGATGGAGTAGGGATGGAGTAGAGATGGAGCATAGCTGGAGCAGGTGTGGAGTAGAGATGGAGCAGAGGTGGAGTAGAGATGGAGTAGGGATGGAGTAGAGATGGAGCAGGTTCTCCATGTTCTCCACCTCATTAGAAGCAGGTTCTCCATTCACGGCGACAGGGCAACGCTGAGCACATCAGTCCAGCTACCAGCACCACAAGGAGGAGAATCAGATGTTGGAGGAGCTACTCCACCCCGAGGACGGGGTGCGCGCATGATCTGCGCGTTCACACGCCCATCTGGGTCCCAGTGAGCTCCACCAATGACTGAAGAGTCTCTACGAAGTGTCCCACCCCGGCTGCTGATAAACAGCTTCCCACTGAATGGAGACTAACTCGGCTGCTCGGTTAGCCTGCTACTCACCCATCTCAGCAGGATATCGCTCCAGAAAGCCGACAGAGGATCTTTAAAAACCGAACCGTAGCAGCCGGAGGCCCCACTCTCCGCCTAGATTCTGCTTCAGGCAGCGGCTTGATGTGGGCTAGCTTAGCGAGCCAGAGGAGCCGGCTGGTCCCGTTCGGATGTACTCTGCCGTCCGTAGCGTGCTGCGGGGCGGAGAGGAGAGGAGCGGAGCGGGGTGGGCGGAATGTACTCCGGGAACTACCAGGTTAACGCTCCTTACTCCCTCTCATGCCCACACTCACGGATTGGAGGTTCGCTCAAACACTGTCTCACTGAAACACTGGCTCAGCTCAGGAGGCAGGGTGGAGACAACAACTTCCGCTCTGACCCTTCAAAATAAAGCAACCTGATCTACAGACTTCTTTCCCCTAGATGGCGGTAGAGGGTACTATGGCCATTAGACCAAGGTTGGGCTTAGGTTGCCATCGGCCCTACTGATTATTTACAGGGTAAATCATGATAAATAGAGCTAATAAACACAACCAGGAAGAACAATGTTAAACACTTTAGCTGGGGGCCACCTGGCATCTGATTGGCCAGCCCACATCTCATAGATCTACACATGATGCGATATTCTTCAGATGTTGAGGATATATTAAAATGTGTTTCTGCAAGAGCAAAATGTATTTGAATGCTGTTGAATATTTGTGGAAATTCTCAGAAAATATATAAATTGATGTCATTTCTATGTATTAGCATTTATTGCTGGCATTCCCACAGGTATAATTAACAACAGTCATGATAAAATTGTATACAGTGTTAGTTATTTATTTACCTTTTTTGAATAATCTTCAGGTCTACTGATGAAGATGAGTCTGTATCTACAGTATACTAATATCTGATGCTGACAGCTCCAACGTTCCTTCTGCTGTAACAACACATTCTTCACCATCTGGTCCCCATGGTACATATCAAGATTTCCTCTTTTCTACACACAACTGACGATTTATAATCAGAGTTTTGTCAGAACTGTAATTTCTTTAATCAATATTGTTGTATGAATGTCCTTTAAATATACATCCATTTGGGGTAATTTTCAGATATTTCAGCCTGTAGCTGCTGGTCCATCTCAGCCAATCTTGAGTCATTCCAACTATAATGCAAAGCGACCAGTAAAATATGCTTCAACAATGACTGGTACAAACAGTATCCTAAAACCAAGCCTCATCTTATTGTTTGGCAAAGCAATAAAGTCACATGAAGCCACTTTCAACTACTGTAGAATTTAAAGTGTTTCTTGAGATTAACAAGGATCTTTTCTATTCTTTTTTGTGTGTCTTTTTAACAGTTTCACTACCAGTAAGTACAGCAGCCTGTCAGAGAAGCTTTCCAGCTCTTAAACTAATCAAAACCTGTTTGTGCAGAACTACAGTATGTCTAATGGGAGGCTGTGGAGCTGGGGTATCCGTAGCTTAACTGTTTTCATCATTTCTATTTGTTGTTTGCAGGGCCGTGCAGAGAACTTTAGAGGGGCTGGTGCACAAAATTAAAAAGGAGTACACAGAGCAACATTTTAAAACAGCCTACAACATAACTTATACCATCATGAAAAACAATAACCAATATTCATCAAGAATCTAATGGGGAATCACAGCATTATATATCATTGTCACTCGATAAGGACCTTGAAAAGCAAAAGGAAGCTGTTTTTTTATCTGATCAAGAACAATGTTGCTGTTGAGACGCTGCTGTTGCTTCTGGGCTGTTGATGTCAGACTTTAGACATTAAAACAAATATATGAGAGCTGCTAGCTGATCAAACAAGTATTATAAAGTTCCTTACTAAATAAACCCTAAAATATGTGACCGCACAGACCTCCACAGTAACTCAGCTGCAGACTGCTTTAAAGAACCAACCAGCTCAGTGAAGCTAACTCTACTTTTCTACAGTACAGCAGTTATAGCATCTCTGAGAGCTTTCAATTTGTAAAGTGGAAGTGGTGAAATAAAAGTGATATCTTCAGCACACAGCCATGGTAAAAAGTACTATTACAATTTTAAATAATTTAATTATACATTTTTAGAATGTATTTATTAGGACAATTATAAATACATTTATTTGAACAATTCTTTTCAAGTTTTATTAAAATTTTACATTATTATTATTATACATTTTTGGATATTTTGATTCATCAAATTGTATGTCTGGCTTTTCATACCTGCTAAAGACAAATTTGTGTGTACGTTATTTTGAGGCTACTGTAAATGTGACAGTTTTAGATTGATCTGCACATGCTATACATGGGCCAAATCTTTCTTTAAGAGCTGAGATTCTACAGCAGTGACTTCATTTCATTTGAATGCTCACCTCCAGCCCGGAACAGGTGTTCAGTGATGAGAAGGAGCCTGGTAGCATCAGTTGAAAGGAGCGGAGAGCCAACCAGAGGTAGCCTGTAGCTGTTCTTTGAGCCATGTTCCTCAGGTGAAACTCACATGGGTGTTTCTATAAATGAAAGTGACTGGGAACGCCTGACCCAAAGCAGGGAAACAGGAAGAAACCTCGACAGGAACCAGAACCTGGCTCTGTAAAAGCAGATATCTGCCACAACCATCTGGGGTCTGAGGAAACTGTGAAGAGACACAGCAAGAACAAAAGGAACTGATGTATGAGTACTTTCTACATTAAAGAAAGTAAAAAGTATGCCAACTGGCTTTTAGATCAGATAGTTAGTTCTGTAATCTGTTGACCTTGTAACTTCACATTAATAAGACTGCCTTAATCCAAATGTCATGATGTTGGGTGTTTGTGTTTGGAGTTTAAGATTCTTAATTTAGTTGATGTTATCATTTGGTTTTATTTCTTGGCGTTTTGTTATGTTTTACTTTAGGACCTTAGCATTTTGATTTTGGCACTTCTTTGTTTCCCCTTCCTGCACTAAGATGTTCTCACCGTTTGTGTCGTTTTTATATTTTATATTTTATTTGTGTTTCCTTAGTTTGTCAGTCTTTGTTGTTCTCATTACTTTCCTCATTTATGTCTGCTTTTAGTATTTATTCCCTTCAGTTCTGTTCTCTCCTTCGTTCACCAGGCCTAGTGTTGTTAGTGATGGTAGCGATGACAGTGACATAGCAACTCGGCGGCCATCTTACTGTAGTGAGCTGTCCTTTTGGTAACATTGCTGTCAAAGGTGCTTGTACCATTTGAAAAACGCTAACTTGCTCAATTTTCAAAAGGTTTGATTTGTATAAACAGCAGAGATATGGCTGTGAAATATGTCTGTATGGGTCAGAAAACTCCCATTGTTTCACTCCACTTTCCCACCGTCTTCATTTAGTCTGTCAATTTCCCAGACCTAATAATAAAATATGATTGTTTTAAAACTTGCATGCTTGTAGATGTATTTTATGTTCCAGCATACTCAATGCATATTTTAAACCAAGCTCTTTTCATAAATATGAATCAGATAGCTACACACACAGGACATTTAATCACTCATATACAACACATTTAATTGTGTATTACAGTAATTTCTTGCATACTTAGCCTATAACTGCATACATAACAGTGAAATATTTGTATATGTACTCATCAGTATTATTTTGCCGTAATCTATCCCTGTTCTGTGAACTAGGATTTGTATTGTGATGAGGTTTCAAGGTTCTTTTGAGGTAAAGACCACATGAACAGATTACAGTCACACAATTTGCACACAGAAAAATAGCAAAGTAATCCGAATCGCACATGTCAGCCAGAACTGGCCCACAAGTAATAAAATCCACCCCAGCAAATTATTTTTCAGTTTCACTACCTCTTGACAATTTTTTTTCTCTCTCTTCCACTCTGGAGTTGCTCCCGTTGAGCGTCGCCGAGCTGGGGTGGGCATACTTGTTGCAAGCATAAGGATGTTCAGGTGTGCACTTGGCAACAGGACTCCCTAGGCCGAAGCTCGATGATTGACTTGGTTGTTGTTTCATCTGATATGCAGCCGCATGTTTTGGACACTCTGGTGAAGAGAGGGGCGGAGCTATTCACCGACCACTACCTGGTGGTGAGTCAGCTCCGGTGGTGGGGGAGGACGCCGGACAGACCTGGCAGTTCTAAACGAGTTGTGTGGATCTCCTGGGAACGTCTGGCAGAGTCTCCAGTCAGAAGGAGCTTCAACTGTTTACTCCGGCAGAACTTCGAACACGTCCCGGGGGAGGCGGGGGACATTGAGTCCGATTGGGCCATGTTTCGTGCCTCCATTTTCGAGGTGGCTGACTATAGTTGTGGCCGCAAGGTGGTCGGTGCCTGTCGCGGCTGCAACCCTCGAACCCTCTTATGGACACCGGCGGTGAGGTAGGCTGTCAAAGGTGAAGAAGGAGTCCTATCAGGCATTTTTGGCCTGTGGGACTCTGGAAGCAGCTGATAGGTACCAGCAGGCCAAGCAGAGTGCGTCTCGGACGGTCGTTGAGGCAAAAACACGGGCGTGGGAAGAGTTTGGAGAGACCATGGAGAATGGCTTCCTTATGGTTTCGAAGCGATTCTGGTCCATCATTCGGCGTCTCGGGGGGGAAGTGATCTGCCACCAACACTGTTTACAGTGGGGGTGGTGTGCTGCTGACCTCAACACGGGACGTTTTGGGTCTATGGGTGGAATACTTCGAAGACCTCCTCAATCCCACTGACATGTCTTCCTGTTTGGAAGCCGGGTCTGGGGACTTTGGAACGGGCTCTCCAATCTCTGGTGCTGAGGTCACCAAGGTTGTTAAAAAGCTCCTTGGTTGCAAGGCTCTGGTGGTGGATGAGATTTGCCCGGAGTTCCTCAAGGCTCTGATTGTTGTAGGGCTGTGTTGGTTAACGCGGCTCTGCAATATTGCGTGGACATCGGGAGCAGTTCCCTTGGATTGGCAAACCGGGGTGTGTTCCAACTATAGGGGGATCACACTTCTGAGCCTCCCTGGTAAGGTCTATTCAGGGGTTCTGGAGAGGAGGGTCCAACGGATAGTTGAACCTCGTATTCAGGAGGAACAATGCGGTTTTCGTCCTGGCCGTGGAACACTGGACCAGCTCTACACCCTCGGCAGGGTCCTGGAGGGTGCATGGGAGTTCGCCCAACTGGTCTACAAGTTTTTTGTGGACTTGGAGAAGGCTTTCGATCGTGTCCCTCTGGGAATCCTGTGGGGGATACTCCGGGAGTATGGGGTACCGGGCCCTTTGATAAGGGCTGTTAGGTCCCTATATGACCGGTGTCAGAGTTTGGTTCGCATTGCAGTAAGTCGGATTCGTTTCCAGGGAGAGTTGGACTCTCCCAAGGCTGTACTTTATCACCAATCCTATTCATAACATTTATGGACAGGATTTCTAGGCACAGCCAAGGTGTTGAGGGGATCCGTTTTGGTGGCCTCAGTATCGGGTCTCTGCTGTTCGCAGATGACGTGGTCCTGTTGGCTTCATTGGAACGTGATCGACAGCTTTCGCTGGAGCGGTTCGCAGCCGAGTGTGAAGCGGCTGGGATGAGGATCAGCACCTCCAAATCCGAGACCATGGTCTTGAGCTGGAAAAAGGTAGAGTGCGTTCTTCGGGTCAGGGATGGGGTCCTTCCTCAAGTGGAGGAGTTTAAGTATTTGGGGGTCTTGTTCACGATTGAGGAAAAATGGAGTGGGAGATCGATGGACGGATTGGTAAGGCGTCTGCAGTTATGCAGGCGCTGTACAAGTCTGTCGTGGTGAAGAGAGAGCTGAGCCGAAAGGCAAAGCTCTCGATTTACCGGTCGTTCTACGTTCCTACCCTCATCTATGGTCACAAACTCTGGGTGGTGACCGAAAGAACAAGATCACGGATACAAGAGGCTGAAATGAGTTTCCTCCGTAGGGTGGCTGGGCTCTCCCTTATAGATAGGGTGAGGAGCATCATCTGGAGGTCATCTGGAGGGGGCTCAGAGTAGAGCCGCTGCTCCTCCACATCGTGGCTCAGGCATCTGGTCAGGATGCCCACTGGACGCCTCCCTGAGGTGTTCTGGGCACGTCCCACCAGGAGGAGGCCCAGTCGAAGACCCAGGACTCGCTGGAGGGACTATGTCTCCCTGCTTGCGTGGGAGACTCATGACTCATCGCAGTCTGCTGGAGTTACTTACATAAAAAAACTTTGAGCTGATTGGAATGTTTGAATAATTGTAATGACATGACTTTTGTTGAAAAGTGCCTTGAGATGACATTTGTTGTGAATTGGTGCTATAGAAATAAAATTTAATTGAATTGAATTGAATAATGTACAAGTATCAGTTTCTTTGCAACAGTTGCTCTGAGGGACTTAATCTCCTCCAGCCATGGCAGAAACCTGTTAAAACCAAGCATAAGCATAAGTCAAAACACACAGACAGCCTGGCATACAAAAATAACTTTAGTAAAAGCGTCTTTTAGTCATAAGCCCTCTCACCATTGGTAAGGTACAGTTTAGGCTACAGAGAGGGAAAATGTGTTTTTTGTTTTTTGAAAAACAGAAAATTGAAGTTAGGCTACCCAACATTTTTGTGATTTTACCAAACTAGTCTTCTTGAACATGGAGAAATTATGGGATAGCGCTACAATAACATTGAATAACATGCCAGTTCTGGCCTCACTTAATTGGCTTCCTGTCTTTTGCAGGATCCATTTTACATTTTTACTTTTTGTTTTTAAATCCCTTTATGACCTGGCCCCATTTTATATTTCTGAGCTGCTGACTGCTTATGCCCCTGCCAGAACCTTGAGGTCCACCTCTCAGCCACTATTAACCCGCCTAAAGACTCGCAGAGACAGAGCTTTCTCTGTGGCTGGTCTCAAGTTGTGGAACAATCTACCTCTTCCCATTAGGACTACACAGATTTTATACTATTTTAAATCCCTTCTTAAGACGCATCTTTTTGATCTGGCCTTTAATGCAGGTTGACTTGAGCATTTTAAATAGTATTTAATAGTTTTATTTATCATGATTAATTGTTTTGTACTTATCTTGGTCTATGTTACTCCTGATTATTTTTGCCGATTGTGTTTTGTGCCTTGTTCAGCACTTTGGGGCAGCTTATGCTGCTGTAAATGTGCTATATAAATAAAATTGAATCTTGACCTTGACACTGCAATTATTTTAAATACAATATGATAAAAAAAAACTTCAAATACTTTAAAACTGAGTTTTGGGATCATGGTGCTGAGAACGATGTACTCATTTTAACAATAACATAAAACTATTCCGAAAGTTTTCATTAACAACTATTTTGTTTTATGTCGTACAAACTTTTCCAAAACTTTATTCCAAAACTTTTCATTAACAATTATTACTAAACTATTGAGGTTATCATTTAATGAAATGCATTTTCTGTTTTTCATTGTAAATAGGAAAAAGTCAATTTAAATTGCATTTTGATTTGAAATTATAGCCACATTACTGTTAATATGAACCTGACTACCTCAATGACAAACAAGAAATTTCCTTTTTGTTGCACAGTACATCTATTGTGCATACGCTGATAAATAGAAGGAAATTGTGAATGGTGAAGGACACGATGAACAGCAAAGACTGAGCCGCAAAGGAGACTGTTAAAGAGACTAGAGGAGGCACGTACGTGGCAATGACATAACTACCAACGAAAAAAGGAGGACTAATATCTGTTGTGTGACAGGTTATCAGGGGAAATTTTAAGAGGAAAGGAGTCGATCAACGTCCTTACTCCCTTCTTTACTTTGTTAAATAAAAAATGGTAATTTTAAGTTGTGCAATTATTCTCTGTAAAGGCTGTGTATAGTAATGTTTGTAATAAAGGAAACCGTTTGTAAATCCGTTAATGTTTAAGTATTTTTATGTAAGCTGATCACTCACCTTCCATCTGCTGGCATAGAGTGGGGCTCGTCAATTGACTGGAGCAAGATGGCCGCGGTTTAGCTACACTGCCGAATCCCGCTGGTGTCATCTAGTGTTTCTACATGTCTATCACTGCATCCAAATCCTTAGTATAGTAGCTGCTACTTGCACGTTGATGCAGTGTATAATGCGTAGCAAACGAGTGAGTAGTAGACATAGCAGGGGTATTCGGATACAGAGTATGCATATGGAGATCTGCTTTATTTAGGGGAGGAGCCAACGAGATGATGTCAGAATCTGCACTGCCCAGCTGTACCACGTGACCGCTTTAGGAAGTGGTTCAGGTTTTGCTGTGAGGTTTGACAGCAGTATAAACCCCTGAAGCCTAGTTTATGCTTCTCTGTTTTGACGGAGACAGATTGACGCAACGCCATTATCCGTCAACGCAAGGGCTCTCCGTCACCTACGCAATAACGCAAGGAGTGGAGGTCCATTTTCTTACTATCTGTATCTGTCAACGGAGAGCATATGCCTGTGATTGGTCAGTTTCAGCAACAGCCAGAGATCGCTTCACCAGAACGTTGCTCTATAGTCGCTGTAATCAGTAGCTAATGCAGCGTTTGGCCTCTACATGCTTTATATTGAAAGGATCATTTAGTCTAGTAGTAAAGCTTTAAAGCTTAATCAGAACTTAATTTCTGTCGTCCATTGCTCCTTGAGGAAGAAATGTGTTGACAAGGCCAGAAAAAAACTGTGATAGTGGGCAGAGACTCCATGAAAAGTTAGCGCCCCCTGCTGTCCTGGTCGAGCAACGCTGAAAAAACAATAAATAGTGGAGAGGAAAAAACGGAGAACTATAAATGGAAGACGTCTCCTTCAATACAAAAGTCTGAGCGTAAATTTGCAGTCGGAGAAGCATAAACTGGGCTTCAGGTTCCATTCAAAATGTGGGTTTGTGTAGGAGAGTTACAGTCAGTTTGGACAGAGTTTGGATAGTTTGGCTGGAAGAGTTTGGTTAGAGTTTGTATATTTTAGAGATAGTTTAGAGAGTACAGAGACAGATAGTTGAGAGATTTGGGAGAGTCAAGGAGAGTGATAAGTAAGAGGATGGAGCCTGATAGAAAGATGAGGATTTCTCCTATATGGGAACATTTTTACCTGATAACTCCTAATAAGGTAACCATAATCTAATATTATGCCTCAAAAGTTAGATTTGCTTTCAAGAACTGTATTTTTTGATGTTTCTTATTTTATTCAAAGGAGTTGGGGTAGGCTACAATAACACCTCATCCATGTTAAGGCATTACTATGATTTACATGAAAATACGGCGCTAAATATTAGCAGGCTGGAAAAATCCCCTGGAATACAGGGAAAAGCAAAAATTACTGTACATCTAATTTATATAGTCTCACCCTTGTGTTTTTATGCACACAGCCATCTTATTTGCCTTGTGAAACTGTGGTTTTAAAAGGCTGGTGAGACGGTGCCAAAACCTAATATTGTTGAGAAAACTGCTAATATGGAACAAAAATGAATAAACATCATCTATACATCATCACCCATGTTACACAATCATATTCAGTGTTCTCTTCCTAGTTCATCAAACAGTTTCGCTTTCCTTTGCCTGCTTAAGTCCAGGCCTTTTGCCTAAAGTTTTGGGATAATTTACAGACAAAGAGTCTCATCTGACCACATGATATTCTCCCAATCCTCGTATGGATCAGCTAGATGGTGTCTGTTAAAGTTTAGACGGGCCTGGAACCGTACTGGCTGAAGCAGAATAAGATGGCGTCTTTCAGCCAATCGAACAACACCAATCAGGAGATTTTTCTGTGTCATATTTTATAAAAGGAACGTAAAAAACTTATTTTAAAGTCTAAGTGGCTGCCTATTTTTTTGTTTTTAATGTCAGAAAACTGAAAGGTTTTGCCTATTAATGTACAATAATAGCATTTTGAAATAAAAATCAAATACGGTGTTTTATCACCACTTTCTAATGGAGAAACCCATTGACCAAACCATGCACATACAATAAAAGAGTATGATTACTTTATGCTCTAAGTGCCACTCATTTACCAAAGAGTTAACAGTAAAAATAATAATTGACAAAAAGCATTGCCTCTCATTATTTTGGGATTGGTAGAAGGAATATGATCTGAACTTCATTATAGAAGATATGCACTAGATGGCAGCATTGTCAAATATTATGAACACATTTACAGTGTTAGAAATATATAAGTTCCTGTGTTGTTACAGGGGGAAAAGAGCAATCAGCTAACATAATAATAATAACTATACAGTCAAAAATATGATTTGCTTTGAATCAGTTCCTAAACTCTGAGCGTCACCCTGAGTAATGTAACCTCCAGATGTCTGCTCCTGTGAACTCTGACCCCATCCAGACTGAGTCAGGCCTTTTGTTTTAAACCAGACTAAACTACCTGGGACCGTTTTGTTTTTTGTGTTAAGCAGTGAGGAATGAAGAAATTGGGAGAGAGTGTGTGCCACACATTACATTTTAATCTAAGAATGTAAGCATCGCTTCATCAGAACGAATCAATGAACAGGAAACTGTCATGAAACCTACAGAGAAGGCTAAGGTTAGATTTTGTTCAAAAAGCTCATCTCTATTTAAAGGAAATTATTTTTTAACTGTCTGTTTAACAAGAAGTTAAAACATTTTCCCAAGGTTGATCTTTTTTCAAGAAAGAAGATATTTTTTTACATTTATAAATGCTCAAATGATAGCGATGATGCTGACAGACCACTGGTTAGCCTGCTGAGCAAAAACTGTGCCTTAACAAATAGCTTCCTGTCTGTGAGGTTCATCAGCCCAGAAGGATCTTATATTTATGTTCATTTAAATAAGAACATGAAAAGTACGCATAAGGATTTAAAAAAGTTTAATTCAAATTACATACATTGCCATGGAACAGTAAAATCTTCCTCTCTTCCGCTGAATAGTACTACACGGGTTGGTGTGGTTCAGATCACTATCGTCTGTTTCCATTTTAGAAGCGGTCCATCCGTTCGACCCGTACCGCTTCAGTTATAGGTCCATAAAACAGCGGTAATGTACAGTTAGGGCAGAGCTACTGGTGTCAGAATCATGAGACAGACTAGATCTCAATGTTTGTTGTTACACTAGTGTGGCGCCACATTAGGCGTTTGGATTTAAGCAGGCCTGTCCAGTGAGAGCCCAACTGGAGGTGGAAACACTCTGCTGAAAACTCTGGACCATAAAGCAGCGTACCGAACCGCAGCGTACCGAACCACAGCGTTCCGAACCACAGCGTTACGAACCACAGCGTTCCGAACCACAGCGTTCCGAACCACAGTGTACCGAACCACAGCGTTCCGAACCACAGCGTACCGAACCACAGCGTACCGAACCACAGCGTTCCGTACCACAGCGTACCGAACCACAGCGTTGTGAACCACAGCGTACCGAACCACAGCGTTACGAACCACAGCGTTCCGAACCACAGCGTACCGAACCACAGCGTACCGAACCACAGCGTACCGAACCACAGCGTTCCGAGCCATAGCGTATCGAACCACAGCGTTACGAACCACAGCGTTCTGAACCACAGCGTTACGAACCACAGCGTTACGAACAACAGCGTACCGAACCACAGCGTTCCGAGCCATAGCGTACCGGACCACAGCGTTCCGAACCACAGCGTACCGAACAACAGCGTACCAAACCACAGCGTACCGAACCATAGCGTACCGAACCACAGCGTTCCGAACCACAGCATTCCGAACCACAGCGTTGCAAACCACAGCGTTCCGAACCACAGCGTTCCGAAGCACAGCGTACCGAACAACAGTGTACCGATCCACAGCGTTCCGAACCACAGCGTACCGAGCAACAGCGTACCGAACCACAGTGTACCGAACCACAGCGTTCCGAACCACAGCGTACCGAGCCACAGCGTACCGAACCACAGCGTTACGAACCACAGCGTACCGAACCACAGCGTTACGAACCACAGCGTACCGAACCATGGCGTTCCAAACCACAGCGTACCGAACCACAGCGTTACGAACCACAGCATTACGAACCACAGCGTTACGAACCACAGCGTTCTGAGCCACAGCGTACCAAACCACAGCGTTCCGAGCCACAGTGTACCGAACCACAGCGTACCGAACCACAGCGTTCCGAACCACAACGTTCCGAACCACAACGTTCCGAACCACAGCGTACCGTACCACAGCGTACCGAACCACAGCGTTGCGAACCACAGCGTTCCGAGCCACAGCGTACCGAACCACAGCGTTCCGAACCACAGCGTACCGAACCACAGCGTTCCGAACCACAGCGTTCCGAACCACAGCGTACCGTACCACAGCGTACCGAACCACAGCGTTGCGAACCACAGCGTTCCGAACCACAGCGTACCGAACCACAGCGTTCCGAACCACAGCGTTCCGAACCACAGCGGTCCGAACCACAGCGTTCCGAGCCACAGCGTACCGAACCACAGCGTTCCGAACCATAGCGTACCGAGCCACAGCGTACCGAACCACAGCGTTCCAAACCACAGCGTCTAGATAGCTAACATTTTAGTGTTATATGTTGAGTATGAATTTTATTGTCAACATGCAGTCTCATGTCCTATTGTCCTACTGTCTCATGTCCAGAAGATCATGTTTTACAACTGTGGCTGGAATTTTTCTGTTCTGGGTTTGCATGTTCTTCTCAGGCAGACACAGGTTCTCTCCTGGTACTCCGGTTTCCTCCTGCTTTCCACAAACCACTCAGAACTGGGCCTAGGTGATGGCGCAGAGCCAGCCCAAACTGGTGCAGGGCCCTGGGCCCTATGTGATATGGGGACCCCTTCCACTTAATACCTTTACTCGCAAAGCACCACGGGTCATTTAGAAAAGCCATGTTTTGATTCTACACACATTCGTCTTGCTTTTATTTTAACTACTGAGCTCATAATGTGCTCCTTTACCGACTGGATCACAGGGCCTGTTTTACTGGCTGGTAAATGTTCACTGTTATAAAACAAGACCATAAAGTTGACGTGATTGTTGTTTACTGACAAACTCACCACCATCCATCCACGATCTACTGTCTGTCTTCTGCAGGGGTTGTGGGGGGGTCAGTGCCAATCCACAGGGACAGATCGCCACTGCATCAGAGGGCAACACACACACACAGGACAAACAACAATGAACACACACACACAAATCCCTAAGGAAAATTTAGAGAGACAAGTTACCTAACAGTCATGTTTCTGGACTGGGTGAGGAAGCTGGAGTACCTGGAGAGAACTCAGCAAGCATAGGGAGAACATGTAAACTCTCCATTAATAAAGAACTCAGGCAGGGATTCAAACCCAGGACTCTCTAGCAACACTCACTATGTCCCTATGCACATCTAAACTGAGCATTAATCAGTAATCAGACTAATGGCTTAGCCAGAGTTGAGAGGAAAGTCTCAGTTTAGATGTCACTCAGAAAATCTAATTATTGACTGACGCGCCACTAGGTGGCGATATGCGTCCTTTAACGCCGACATTGTCCCCTTGGACTAAAGTCCCACAGATATGAAACAAATGCTAAAGGCAGAGAAGCAGAAGGATTAAAGCAGGATATGCAGAATGATCAAACAAATTGACAAAACAACAAGGCAACAGCACAGAATAAAAAAAAAGATAAATATTGATTTTGATAATTGTCCTTTTTCCTTCTGCATGTTGGTTCAGGAGGAGTGAACGCTGCCAATCAATCTGCTGGGATTCCTTAGATAGAAAACTGTTAAACTGAATATAATGTTTTTATGATTGAACTGAAAGGATTTTCCTCTAATATGTCTCTAGATGACATATGTTGTTCCTACAAACATAAACTCGGTTGAACTGAACGATCTGATTTTTGTTCTTTTTTTTTAACAACATAATTTCTCCACAGATATTACCACACAATAGAAACAAGTTTGATCCTATTTGTGCAGAAGTTGAATGTTTTTATTATAAAACCTAAAAATAAAATAGTGACATTTTGAATGACAACAGATTTCCTCCTGCAGCTATTTTGTCTTTTTTCATAAAGTTATATCATATTTGAGCCAGTTGTATACAGAGGGCAGAAATGTGAACTGGGTCGGATCAGAACCTATGCCTGAGCTACATGTGGGTCAGCAGTTTTCCACCCAGCTCTTCGTGAGCACCATCACCTGATGGATGGAGGTGGAGAAGCACCTTGTATGGGGGAGGGGCGCCATCCACAGAGCGCTGCCTCCACCTCCTCCTCCACCTCCACCTCCTCCGTGTCTGCTGCTGCTGCTGCTGCTGCTGCTGGCCGCCAGTCTGCAGGAGTCCTCTGCGTCTCCACCAGAATCATTGTTCTGTCTTCACGATCTTTTCTTCCTTCGTTTGGGACGAAAGCTGCGAGGAAAAGATGGGCAACGCGGAGCGACGCGGAGCAACAGTGAGAAGCCTGCTGAGGAGGAACTGGCTGCTGCTCGCCACGGTTCTGTCGGTGCTGCTCGGTATGTGAACGCTTCTGTTGTATTCCTGCTAAGCTTCCTGGCTGGGTGAGGTGTGTTGGGCCGGGCTGCGTGCCGTGGGGGGTTCTGGCCACAGGTTCGGTTCTGGACGAGCTTCAGTCAGACGTGAGCGGACTCCCTCTGTGATGGGTCGCGTTTAGACAAGCAGCCCATTCAGACATGGACGGAGGCGGGAGAGCCTTCAGACACATAATACTTGCTTTCATTCACACCTGATGATGCAGAGCTTCAGTCTGGATATGGTTTCCATGGAGACCATCTGGCACAGACAGCATCCATCATCAGTTCATACCTCTGGACGTTTGGGTTTTATGGGACATTCCAACAAAGCAGCACACTGTTGTTATCTTTTCATAAGTAATAAGCATGATACTCCTAAAATGAAAGAAATTACAGTCAGCTACTTTCATAATTAATTAGAGGCCAGATATGATTAAACAGCATCATAGAGACTGATGAAGCCAGCATCAGGGTTAGGGAGGAGGTTCTGGTCCAGTTTACAGCAGGGTTAGGTTCTGATCATCAGCCCATCATCAACAACCATTAGTCATGGTTTCCGCAGAGCGGGGTTTCATTTATTCTGCCTCTTACACACAAAACAGAGTCTAGAAACTTAAAGTCACTATCTACGCCAAGTTTGGATTTATGGAAAAATGTAGATAACTTTGAACATTAATAAGGTCCTAAAATGAAAATATGAATAAATATGTTGCATGGAATCACAGCATCAGTACATTTATTACAGTATTTGCACTCATTGATGCATTAAATGTGTGAAGTACAAATATAACCACAATGACATCATCATGATTGATGCTGGCGCTCATTGAAGATCAGCCAATGGCAGCATCTGGATGTTGGGAGCTGATGTAGATTCTCTAAAGCGCTCCTATTAGATCCACCTGCTGAACTGGACCTGGTGTTAGATCTACTGACCTGCTACAATCATGCATCCTCCCTCCTGGTTTATGTCTGCCACATTGTCGCATCAATGCTGTGTACTAATGCTTCTACAAATAAACAGCTCCACAGTTTTTTTTGTGTGACCCCCAAATAATATTTTGCATAGTTTAAACTTTTTGACAGTAGACATAAAACATCTTCTTCTGTCTGCAACTGCTGAAACTTATTACGTTCTACTGTAATTTTGTTTTTATTTGTTTTTATTAGCTTTTTTTCCCAATATTAATGTTGCTACAAGAAGTAATCACATAATTCTAACTTATTCTTACAAACTTGTACAAACTTACAAACTATTATTCTTATTTTTATCATTGTGCTGCTGCTTTAATTTGGATTTTTAAACATTTTACTGTTGTTACACATTTTTAATGCTAACTATATTTTTGTCTCTTAATGCCAAACACTTTGGTCGCCCTCTGGCTGAATAAAGCTCTATTTAGATAAACAATGATTGATTGGCTCAAATAACAGTCTTCTGCTTTCTAAGCGTCTCAGTTGGCATGGTTACTATGGAACTGCCCCATATCAGCCGATTTAAGTTAAGTAATAATAATAATACATGTTATTTAAACAGTGCCTTTCTGAACACTCAAGGTCACTTTACAGACATAGATAAAATACACAACAATAACACACAGAACAATATAAAACAAACAAACAGAGTGGAGCAAAGGGAGTAGTTATTGGAATGCTAGACGGAACAGGTGAGTTTTGAGTCTAATTTTGAAGAGAGGCAGGGAGTTAATGTTACGGATATCAGGGGGGAGTGAGTTCCAGAGCTGGGGAGCAGATCGGCTAAAGGCCCTGCTGCCCATGGTGACCAAACGGACAGGTGGGACAGTGAGGTGGATGGAGGAGGAGGACCTGAGGGAACGGGTGGAGGTGGAGAGATGAAGGAGGTCTGATAGATACCGGGGGGCTAGGTTATGGATGGCGTTTAATGTAAAGAGAAGAATTTTGAATTGGATTCTGGAGCCAGTAGAGTTGCTAAAGGACAGGGGTGATGTGATGAAAGGAGGGAGTTCTGGTAAAGATGCGGGGGGCCGAGTTCTGAAGAAGCTGGAGTTTATGGAGGGATTTCTGGGGAAGACTGAAGAGAAGGGAGTTACAGTAGTCAAGACGGGAAGTGATGAGGCTATGGATAAGGATGGCAGTAGAGTGAGTGGTGAGGGACGGGCGGAGGCGGTTAATGTTACGTAGATGGAAGTATGCAGACCGGGTAATATTGTTTATGTGGGACTGGAAGGATAATGAAGAATCGAGGATGACACCCAGACTCTTGACCAGAGGGGAGGGGGAGACTAAGGAGATGTCGACAGGGAGATTAAAGCTATTAATTTTGGATAACAAGGATTTAGTGCCGACAAACAACATTTCTGTTTTATCACGGTTAAGTTTGAGAAAGTTTGAGGTAAACCAGTCTTTAATTTCAGATAAACAGTTGGTGAGGGAGGAGGGGGCGAGTGAAGGTGAGGGTTTGGAGGAGACATAGAGCTGGGTGTCATCCGCGTAACAAGGAAAATGGATGTTAAATTTACGGAAGGTATTTCCACGGGGAAGAAGGTAAGTGATGAAAAGAAGAGGGCCGAGGACAGAACCTTGGGGGACGCCGGTAGTGACAGGGGAGGGACGGGAAGTGAAGGATTTGAGTAGGAATGAACTGAGATATGAACGGAAACAATCAAGTGGGGTATGAGAAATGCCAAGGGAAGACAGTCTATTGAGGAGAATGGTGTGAGAGATGGTATGGAAGGCCGAACTCAGGTCAAGGAGGATGAGGATGGAAAGCAGCAGCAGTGAGGAGGTCATTGGTGATTTTTAGAAGGGCGGTTTCTGTACTGTGGCCAGGGTGAAAACCAGACTGGAAGGGTTCGTACAGGCTATTGAGGGTGAGATGAGCATGAAGTTGAACAGAGATGATTTTTTCTAGGATTTTTGAGATGAAGGAAAGATTTGATATGGGACAAAGATTATTGAAATTTTTGAGATCAGCGGCGGGTTTTTTCAGTATTGGGGTAATTTATGCGGTTTTGAAAAGTCAGGGAACGATACCGGTAGAGACGGAGGAGTGGATTATGGCGGTTATGAGAGGGAGGAGGGAGGGGAGGGGGTCGAGAGAGCAGGTGGATGGTTTTGATTTACAGATTAAATCAGATATTTCAAATGGGGTATCTTCAGTCAAAGGCTTCTTCAGTTTCGCTGCAACACAGACCGCTACAGGAAATCTACAACAACTCCTTGAAGAATGACTTAGTTATGAGCTACAACAACAACAACACTTAATTTCCCTCTGGGAACAATGAAGTATTTTTGAGTTGAATTGAATTTGTAACTGCGTATTTAGAAATCAATAAAGATATTTTGTCCACATTGGCATGAGTAGAAGGAAACACACTGTCCAATATGTCCACCCCCATAAACTTGGACCTGTGCGCATGTATGTTAGACCCGCTTTTTATGGTTATATGTTGTGAAGCAGCCAATGCTCTTCAATGATTGGGCATCATTTTATTTTTTAAGGCTTTTTGTTGCAACAGTAGCCTTTATTTACAGTGGACAGTTCAGAAAGGGGGCGAGAAGTGTGGGACAGACATTTGGCAAATGTCCACAGGGATTCGGGAGTCGAACCGGGACGGCCACTTTGAGGGCTAAGGCTTCTGAATATGGGGTGCCTGTCTTAACCACTACTCCAGGCGACACCCCATTTTATCCATTTTCAACTATATTTTGATGGGTCTTTCTGCATGGAGTTTGCACGTTCTCCCCGTGCATGCGTTGGTTCCCTCCGGGTACTCCGGCTTCCTCCCACAGTCCAAAAACATGACTGTCAGGTTAATTGATCACTGTAAATTGTCCTTAGGTGTGACTGTGTGCATGATTGTTTGTCCTGTCCTGTCCTTTATGTGGCCCTGTGATGGACTGGCGACCCGTCCAGGGTGTACCCCGCCTCTCGCCCGTTGACAGCTGGAGATAGGCACCAGCACCCCCGCGACCCCTTGAGGATTAAGCGGTTAAGAAAGCAATATAGAATTGAGGCCATATTGCCCCAGCCTGCTGCTGGTGCCTATCTCCAGTGGGCGAGAGGCGGGTTACACTCTGAACAGTTTGCCTGTCCATCACAGTCCTAGCCTATTCGTGTAGATGTTTTCATGAACATTTGATGTGCTTTCATGTGCTTCTCCAAGACACATTCTATGTGAAGTGAACATCTGACTGGTGGTGGGTTAAAGAAACTGAACCTCATGTTTCTGTTGGGAACATAAACGATCAACAGCTAAGAAATATAAAACGGGTCAAGGGATTTAAAAACAAAAAGTACCATTTAAAATGGATCCTGTAAGAAACAGGAAGCCAGAGGAGAGAGGCCAGAACCGAGGTTATGTGTTCACTAGGGATGAGTATTAGCAAGAATCTGTGGATAAAATATGTATACAAAGGGGACCATAACAATATATTGGGCTAAATTGCATATACCATGAAGATGACTATATATTGTGATTTTTAAAATTAAACTGAACTTTAGTAAAAACTGTCCCATCATTCTTAACACCCCACCCTGTTTCATCCATAAGACATCCAGGTTTATTACTACATAACTGATCTACTGGAATGAAGGAGGAAAAACAGCCACCAACACCAGTCATCATTTTAAATCACTACAAACATTCATGCCTTCATTAAT
>JAPXFQ010000255.1:0-33226 GCA_028564705.1 Apricaphanius iberus
TACAGCTGAGTTAATTAAAAAGGGGGCGTTTGATTTCCACAGCTGAGTTAATTAAAAAGGGGGCGTTTGATTTCCACAGCTGAGTTTATTTAAAAAGGGGGCGTTTGATTTCTACAGCTGAGTTTATTAAAAAGGGGGCGTTTGATTTCTACAGCTGGTCTAATTAAAAGGGGGCGTTTGATTTCTACAGCTGAGTTAATTAAAAAGGGGGCGTTTGATTTCCACAGCTGAGTTTATTAAAAAGGGGGCGTTTGATTTCTACAGCTGAGTTCATTAAAAAGGGAGCGTTTGATTTTTGACAGCTGATTTTATTAAAAAGAGGGCGTTTGATTTCTACAGCTGAGTAAATTAAAAAGGGGGCGTTTGATTTTTTACAGCTGAGTTTATTAAAAAGGGGGCGTTTGATTTTTTACAGCTGAGTTAATTAAAAAGGGGGCGTTTGATTTTTTACAGCTGAGTTTATTAAAAAGGGGGCGTTTGATTTCTACAGCTGAGTAAATTAAAAAGGGGGCGTTTGATTTTTTACAGCTGAGTTAATTAAAAAGGGGGCGTTTGATTTCCACAGCTGAGTTAATTAAAAAGGGGGCGTTTGATTTCCACAGCTGAGTTAATTAAAAAGGGGGCGTTTGATTTCTACAGCTGAGTTAATTAAAAAGGGGGCGTTTGATTTCCACAGCTGAGTTAATTAAAAGGGGGCGTTTGATTTCCACAGCTGACTTTATTAAGTGGGGGTCGTTTGATTTCTACGGCTGAGTTCATTAAAAAGGGGGCGTTTGATTTCTACAGCTGAGTTAATTAAAAAGGGGGCGTTTGATTTTTTACAGCTGAGTTTATCAAAAAGGGGGCGTTTAATTTCTACAGCTGAGCTAATTAAAAAGGGCGCGTTTGATTTTTTACAGCTGACTTTATTAAGTGGGGGGCGTTTGATTTCTACGGCTGAATTTATTAAAAAGGGGTCGTTTGATTTCTACGGCTGAGTTCATTAAAAAGGGGGCGTTTGATTTCTACAGCTGAGTTAATTAAAAAGGGGGCGTTTGATTTCCACAGCTGACTTTATTAATTGGGGGGCGTTTGATTACTACAGCTGAGTTAATTAAAAAGGGCGCGTTTGATTTTTTACAGCTGAGTTTATTAAGTGGGGGGCGTTTGATTTCTACAGCTGAGTAAATAAAAAAGGGGGCGTTTGATTTTTTACAGCTGAGTTTATTAAGTGGGGGGCGTTTGATTTCTACGGCTGAGTTCATTAAAAAGGGGGCGTTTGATTTCTTCAGCTGGATAACCTAGGCTTAATTTGATCTGCTTGAACCTGTGGTGTGTTTGATTTTGACACCTGGCTTCACAGGATTCTGTGTGTGTCTGTTTAGGGCTCTGAAATCAGCTGTTCTGCTGCGTCTCCTCCTCTTTGCTCCTTCCTGTGTCTCCTCCTGCCTGCGGAGCTGGCTCTGCCTCGTCCTCTTCTGCTCTTCTTCCTCCTCTTCCACTCGGTGTGTTGTGCTGTCCTCTACAGGCTCTCCTCTGAACTGCAGGCTTTGGGTGGGGGGTGTCTGACTCAGTCAGAACCAGAGGAGGTGTTGGGTTACCGGGTCTGGATCTGGGTTTTGATCCAGACGTTTCTGTTTTAGGAATTACGTTTTCCAGAAACGTTTTGTGAAGTTTGATGGGAAAAATCTGATGTATTTCGGCAGTGAGAAGGTAGGAAGCCCCTCCCACTTCTGATTATCATCGCTGCACACCTGGTCAGTCTGCTACAGCTGCTCCAGGTGTTTGACCTTTGACCTACGTCTTCCTCCAGGATGTCTACCCTAAAGGAGTAATCCCATTGGCTGCCATCCAGTTGGCCCGCCCAGCCAAAGACAACAAGTTTGAGATCGTGACGAGTCAGCGGATCTTCGTGTTCCGGACCGATAACGCAGGTGAGACGTTCCAGGACGTTCCAGGACGTTCCAGGATGTTCCAGGACGTTCCTGTTTAACAAACATCTGAGGTCCGCTCACAGCCAGATGTTTTTCTACATCTGGGTTAATATGTCATTCGGATTCAGCCATTTAATTTGGCCCACAAGGGGGCGACCCTGACCTCGTATAATAATTTGCATTGATCAGACAATCACACCAATACGCACGATTATTCTTCCACTTCTTTTACCACTTTTCATAAATACTCCCAATGAATATTTGAAATAATTAGGTTTAAGATTGAAATATAAGCAACTATAAGAGGCATGTAGAGTAAAATTGTGAACGTTTACTTTTGCACACTATAAAGACCACAAATCGTCATATCTGGTTTATGCAACATCCCATGAGCCTTTGCTGCAGCACCAGACTGAATCAAACTACTTCCAGGTTCATGGGTCACCAGGCAGGCTGCTGGTTTAAGCAGCTATTACCAGCATGGAGCAGCATTGTTAGTGGAACAGACATTAAAACCACGTTAAAAATGCTGAGAAGAAGATTATTTTTCACTGACATCAGTACTAAATCTATAAAATACTGATGGTTAGATATGGGTTCTAAATGCCTGCGTTTGACTTCTCTGTCATATTTTTTGAGTTATTTACACAGAAAATAATGTGTAAATCCCTGTATGATGAATAAAAAGTACTTTACTTTGCTGTTAACGTTTTTTATTTTGGCCCCTGGCGCTATGATAGAATTTCACTTTGGTCTCGGAGTGAAAACGTTTGGGCGCTCCTGGGGTAAAACGATGCTGTGGAGACTAAAACTGTCATCATGGTGCAAGACATTTCTAACAAGAAGCATAAAGTTACTTTTTTTCTCGCATTTCCAAAATCTTTTCTACTTTCTAAAAAACTCTCTTTTGTTCCTTCCTACACTTGATTATTCCATGTGTGGCTTTATTTTAGAGAGGCCGCTGATTTTTATTATTACATTAAAAAGACTTTTATAATTTCTCAGATTTATGTAATTTCAGATTTTTTTGTGTAATGTCTGTATGAATTAATTAATGGTTGACCTGTGAAAGCCCATCTGCAGGTTTTAACTAACTTTTCTACCTGAACATACAGAGACGGAATACTTTAAATATGATAAAATGATGTCTTCTTTTGGTAAACAGAGAATGAATGAAGTGCTTCAGACTGGAGCAACATTGAAATCAAAATATGGTAAATCCTTGGATCAGAACAAAACTTAAACTTTAATTTGGATGAACTCAATCAGGCTGTTTCCAGGGTTTGATTGTTTCTGTAAATATCTGAATCTCATTTCCTCGTTTCATTCAGAGATTCGGTAACCATGGTAACGAGGTGGGGAGATCTCAGTTATTCACGGACAGTGAAATTGTGCATCGTCTAGTCTGGTCTGGATCGTCACTCCTGGAGAAAGCTAGGGGGCGCACATCGAATATTTAAGTGTGAGAAGGAATAAAAAAAAAGAGAGTTTTACGAAAGTGGAAATAATTTGTTGGAAATGTGAGGAAAAGCTGTCGCTGTAGCGACCGGTTAGAAAACTCCTGCTTCTAGATGACAGTTTTATCGTCTCTGTCCTCATTAATGACGGAAATCTGACATCATAGCGGGGAGACGCCATCAGCCAATCAGAGGACAAGCTGTGTAGAGAGAGGAAGCTGGAGTACCCAGGGAGAACATGCCGATTAGGGCTGCAGCAAACGATTATTTGATTAATCGATTAATCAAATTAGTGGGAACATTTTTTAAAAGTGCTACGGAAACGTTTTTTTTCTCTCCTTCCTTCACTTTATTTAACAACAGGATATTATTAGAAAACAGTTCAATACCTCACAAAACAATTTATCACCTCAAGTGTCTTACAGCTGTTGAAATATTAAAGAAACTATAAATGTGCATCATCAAAAATCATCAAAGCGCTGTAAGGACAAATGTGTCACTTTACCAACTTAAAAATATTAATTTTTGTTGCTTAAAAGTGACACAATAAATGAAAATGTAAATGAAAACATCACAACATGCTCACATATCCTACAGCTGCTGAAATATCAAATAATGAAGAAAAAAATGGCTTTAGTTGATCAAATTTCTTTGAGGACAAATTTGCCATAAATCAACATGGAAACAAGTATCATAATAGATATAATCACATAACCAAATACATGATGACATAATCATAGCGTAGCTTAGTGGTGTAATCAGTGGCGTTAACGCATGTTGCTCTCTGTTTGTTAGGCTAGCCATGCATGTGTGTAGAAATGCTCCAAACTCTTACAGACTCCTACTGCCGATTCATCAGACAGTAACTTAGTTTTTAGTGACTCACAGAGACACTGAGCTCTCCAACATGCTGCCGTTCATGATGCTGCATCATCGGCGCTGAGCCCCCGTGTCATACAAAGTCAGACTTACAGGTAACAAACGTCTTTTGCGTTGATGGTCTTAGGTCTGCCTGCTCCTTCGTGACGAGTTGCTCGCGTTGACTTTTACATAAAGGTTACGGGGGGGAAAAAGTCGACGACTGGCGACCAAATTAGATCCCAATACACAACGAATCGATGACCAAACTCAAATTTGATGGATTAGTTGTTGCAGCCCTAATGCTGACTCTGTCCGGTTTGGGGGCGGAGCTTAAAGGCTGATGCAGGTCTGCCGTTGTCATGGTGATGAGTGTTTCTCCTGTCTGCGGCAGCGCTGCGGCGGCGCTGGGTGGCTACGCTGCAGGAACACGTCCGGGACCATCGGGTGTTCGGGCGGCGCCGCTTCGGACCCGGATCCCACTGCCAGAAGCACGGAGTCCTGGAGCTCAAAGGAACCAAGTCCAGAGTGTACGCCGCCATCAACACGGACCAGATCTGGCTCTACAAGAGCGAGCAGGTGAGCCGGCCGGTTCCGTCCCACCTTAGCGGCGCCGGACGGACCCGGTTCCTGACCCCGCCTCTGTCCGCAGTGCTTCCGGAACGGGATCGGCATCACCGTCATCGAAGCCCGAGGAGCCACCATCCGAGACGGGAAGCACCGGAGCTTCGACCTCATCACGCCGTACAAAACCTTCAGGTAGGCGACGTCCCTGGAGGCGGTTCCGACGGCCCGGCGGGTCTCACAGTAGAACCTGTGTCCTGGTCTCCCCAGCTTCACGGCCGAGACGGACCGGGAGAAGCGGGACTGGATGGAGGCGCTGCAGGAGGCCATCGCAGAGACGCTGTCGGACTACGAGGTGGCGGAGAAGATCTGGTCCAACCGATCCAACCGGATGTGTGCCGACTGCAAGGCGCCGAACCCGGACTGGGCCTCCATCAACCTGTGTGTGGTCATCTGCAAGAACTGTGCAGGTAGGCCCGTTAGAACCCGCTCCAGACGCTCTTTCTCCTCCCTGAGGAGGTTCTGATCCAGCAGACTCAGGGATCTGCCAGGTTACCGTGGCAACCACAACCAGGTGAAGCGGGTGGGAGGGTTACACCTGCAGCCCAACCCGACCCAACCCGACCCAGTCCGACGCCGGCGGTGTAACGTGTTGACGAGTTCTAACTCTGCAGACCGGTTTGTCCTCGGAAAACTGGTTCCTGCAGCTCACCTGCTCAGGTAAACCCGGACTGAGCGTGTGCAGACATGAACCCTGCAGGTGTAACCGTCACTCTGGCTGCAGTCAGGAGCATAAAGGTGAACGGTGGGAAAGAAGTTCTGCAGGAACCTGGAACCAGTTACTAGGAACCAGTTAAACTCTGCAGCCTCTTCAGAAAAAACCCAGAAAGGTTTTCATTCTCACTCTATTCACCGTCTGTCTGTCTGTCTGTCTGTCTGTCTGTCTGTAGGGCAGCACCGCAGTCTGGGGACGATGGTCTCCAAGGTCCAGAGTCTGAAACTCGACACCAGCGTCTGGAGCAATGAAATCGTCCAGGTGAGACTCCGTCCGTCTGTCCATACAGGACGGCGTCTTCGTGCTCCTTTTCCACTGGGGTCGCTTCAGACCCAAACGGTCCGGTCCAGAACTCGTGTTTTTCCGTTACCATCTCAGAAGAACAGTAGTGGATGAAGACATGGGAGGCTTAGCTTAACAAAAGCTCCAGCATAAAGTCATCCTAACGACACAGATCCTCTCTAAAGTTAAAACCTTTTTGAATCTCTCAGACATGGATCTGTTGATGCCTCCATCTGCTGATTTATCTTCCTCATGCCAGCACTGATCTAACCAGCGATCATCCGGTCTGTGGAGACTCTTCCAGACGATCACTGCAGAGACGTCCTCCTTCTCTGCTGCTGTACCGGCTTCTCCCTCCCAAACATCGCTGCTGCTTTTCCACCCATCACACATCCACTTTGCCTGCTGCTAACCCGCCTGTGGAAGCAGATAACAGCTCCAGCTCTCTGCCTCCTTCCTCTTTCCATCACTGCAGACTCACGGTGGTTTCTCTGGTCTTTTCACACACCAACGTGTGGAAGGAGATAACGGCCCCGATCGCAGCTCCGCTCCTCTTGCCAATCTGACAAAAATCTGCCATCACTCACAGTTTTCCGATGTTTTCTCCCCTGCTGCAGGTGAAGCTGCAGCCCGTATGAATCTAGATTCTCCCCATCAGCTTTTAGCCTCAGCTTCATCAAAACCTCAACCCTCCATAAACGCTATAAAACGCTTTATAAAACACTCAGTTATGTTTTTATGGAGCTACTTAAAGCAGGAAAATAAAACCTTCTCTGATACTTTGATTATTTCTTATTTTTATGGAGAACATTTCTGATCTTGGTGCCGTTACTGTTATTACATTCTGAGACCAATCAGCAGCTGCTAGGTAGGAATGAGTGACATCACATTACTGGACCAATCAGACCATAGGTGGGCGTGTTTGGGTCACTTCAGAACGCTTTGCACCAACGCAGAGGTAGTCCCAGAAAGAAGGGGGTCGGTTTGGACCGGACTCAGGGAATGGAAACTTGCCAGAACCGTTCTGAAGCGAGTGGAAATGGAGCGTGTGTGTTCCTGCAGGATGGAGCTGGAACCACCCGACCCGGTGGACCTGCAGGTTCTGACTCAGAATAAAGTCTAAGTTTGTTCGCCAGCTGTTCATCATGCTGGGAAACGACCGGGCCAACGAGTTCTGGGCGGCCCGCCTCTCCGTGTCCGAGGAGTTGGACTGCGACGCTTCGCCCGAGCAGAGGAGGGACTTCATCGCCCAGAAGTACCGAGACGGTCGGTTCCGTCTGGCCCACCCCGGGTTCAACAGTCAGGAAGAGCTGCTTAAGGTCCGACTGCCGGGTTTCCCTGCAGGAAGGTTCTGTTCACTGTTTGTCCCACGCCAGCGAACGCCTCATCCTCTCCCCGTCTGTCCCCCTGTAGGTCCTCTGCTCCGCCGTCTCTGAACAGACGCTCCTGAAAACAGTCACTCAGATTTTCTCTGAAGCGGAGTCGGCCCGGCTCGCCGGCGACCCGGCTGACCGGCAGCAGCAGCGCCACCTGGAGCACCAGACAGGTGAGGAGCGTCCCGGTACCATGAGGTTGGTCCGATCTGTGGAACGGGCCGGTGGTTCTGTAGGACATCAGATCAGACCTTAGATACAGTCAGCCAGTAACAGTTTCTTAAACTTGGCCAGAACCAGAGGGGGTTCTGGTAGAAAGTTCTGGTTCTGTTTGCTGGGAATAAACTAAAACTATTTCCTAGACCTGCAGAACAGAAAATATTCGACCCAAATAGTTCGGAACCAGAACATCTTTCACAGATTAAGGAAAACGTCTCTGGCCCACTGGTTTAAACCATCAGTGAAAAGGTTCTGGTCCCAGATAGAAGCAGAACCTGGGGGTCCTGGTCCGGTTCTGGTAAACTGTGTGGTTCTCCTGCAGATCCCAGCGTGTACGACGAGATCCTGCAGCCCGTCCTGCACTCCGGCTTCCTCTACAAGGCGTCCTCGCTCAGCAGGGGGACGCTGTCCAGGAAAACCCGGGAAGGTGGGGAAAGTTCTGCAGAACCAGCCGGGTTCATGTTCTGGTGCCGTCACTGACATTACCGCTCAGCTGAAGGAGGCACTGCCATGCCGCCGCTGTAGTGTGTTCAATAAGATGAGTTCTCAGAACCAGAACCCAGCCTGTTCTCCTTTTCAGACTTCCAGAAGTTCTGGTGCTCCGTGGATCAGTACCTGGTTCTGTACGAGTCGGACCGCTCGGGCGATCCCTGCCTGCAGCTCAGCGTGAAGGACATCGTGTGTCTTGGCGTCAGCCGGCCCGACCCGTCCAACAACAACAACGGCTTCATCGACAGGTCTGCGTCCGTCCCACCGGCGCCCCCTGCAGGCGTCCATCCGGACCTGACGGTTCTGCTCCGTCTGTCCCGCAGGTTCCGCTACACCTTCGAGCTTTACATGGCGTCCGAGAAGCTGCTGCTGTTTGGGCTGGAGACGGCCGACGCGCTGCACTGCTGGACCAGAGCCATCGGACAGGTCCGAAGCTCCCCGACCGCCTGGTTCTGGTTCTGATCCACAGGAACCAGAACCAGAACAGGTTGATGGAGACACCAGCCTGACATTTAATGTTCAAATATTGGGGCGACTGCAGCTCAGTAGGTAGAGGAGGTTTAATTCCAGCAACCTTAAATTCCTGAGGCAAATATCCATTTATTAAAGATAGATTCATCATGTCTAGAATAGGGCCAGTAACCAGAGGGAACGATTCCTTAAATAATTTGGTTGGTATTGGGTCTAACATACAAGCTGAGGGTTTAGATGAAACTAATATTTGTGATAATTCATAAAGTTCAACTGAATCAAAAAGGTACAGACATAAACATGGTTCTACAGTTCTCTCTGATACTGGCTCAGTTACTGAGAGAGAGAGTTAATCATGTTTGGGAGAATGCCAATGATTTTATTCTTTATAGAATTTATTTAATTTATGGAGAATCCCATAAAGTCATCACTACTGAGAGAAGGGAGAATAGTTGGCTCAACAGAGATATGACTCTGTAAGTTTGGTAACTGTACTAAAAAGAAACCTAGGATTGTTTTTATTTACCTCTATTAATAATGAGAAATATGATGTTCTAGTTTGTTG
This sequence comes from Apricaphanius iberus, assembly GCA_028564705.1. NCBI lineage: Eukaryota > Metazoa > Chordata > Actinopteri > Cyprinodontiformes > Aphaniidae > Apricaphanius > Apricaphanius iberus. Next base: position 8,967 of record JAPXFQ010000255.1, read on the forward strand.
AAGGGCGTTTTTATAAAGTAGTAACTATTTTTCCAGGTTAAAAAGGAATCATTTAAGTGTGTAGAGCGTCATTTTCTCTCCAGTTTCCTAGTATTCTGCTTTAAAGTACGTAACTCTGCACTAAACCAGGGAGCCAGCCTCCTATGGCTGATTACCTTCTGTTTTAAGGGGGCTACACTGTCTAGTGCCAAACGCAGTGAGGAAGTAATACTTTGAACCAGAACATCAATATCTGAAGGGTTAGAGTTGGAATTACTGCCATCCACTGTGGTATTCTGAGACACATACGGAAACAAGAATGGAACAGATTCTTTAAAACTTGTTACAGATTGTCTGATAAAGTTCTACTGTAATGAAATAAAGTAAATTCAAAGGTTATCAAAAAATGGTCAGATAGGACTGGGTTTTGTGGGAGGACTATTAGTTCATCACACTCAATGCCGTATGTCAGTACAATGTCTAAAGTGTGCCGACCAGAGTGTGTGGGTCCCTTCACTTTCTGAGTAAAGCCAATTGAGTCTAAGATAATATTAAAGGCTGCAGTTAAGCTATCACATTCAGTGTCCATGTGAATATTAAAATCCCCTATTATAATTACCTGATCAGTGTTTAAAACTAAATCAGATAAAAAACCTGAGATCTGGTCCAAGAATTGAGAGTAAGGGCCTGGTGGACGATACAGAACCACAAACAAAAGTGGTTTTAATGTTTTACAGTTTGGATGAGGAAAACTAAGGATTAGATGTTCTAAAGAGCTGTAGGTAATAACTGGTCTAGGGGGAATTTGTAAATCCCCTCATCACGTCTAAGTGCTCCTGAGCAAGGCATTTACCAAGCTCTGAGTCAGTGTATGAATGTGTGCGTGTTTGTGAGTGTGGGTCCAGTGTACAGTGCTTTGAGTTGTCTGATTAGAAAGCGCTATATAAATCCATACCCGCTACCACAGTTCAATCTGGAAAACAATCAGAAATTATTTTATGAAAATCAGACCATCTGTAGATTCTAAGCAGTTCTGCTGTGGTCCGGTAGGCCGCCACGCCGCTCAGCTGTCACTGCCTGCTGACCCGGGAGTTTGAGCGGGTCGGGCTCCTGCGGTACCGAGCCATGTTGGACCCTCAACAGTGGAAAGAGGCCTACTTCGTCCTGCAGAAGTCCAACCTGTTCATCTGCCCCCGGAACGACGGAGCGGCCGAGGACATCATCAACCTGAACCGGCTGCAGGAACTGAGTCAGTGTCCCGGTGCAGGTTCTGGTTCTGTTCGTCAGACGGCAGGCTGTGGTTCTGGCTGGTTTCAGTGAGGCCGTCTGTGTTTGTGTTGCAGGTATCACCTCAGAGAACGAGAATCAAGACAAGAAGGACATCCTGGTTCTGGTGGAGAAGGGAAGGTGAGGCGCGGAGCGTCCCGCTTCTCCTGGTCCGTTTTGGTTCTGGTATCTAATCTCTGTGTTTGTGTCGGTCAGAACGCTCCACCTGCAGGGCGTCGGGCGCACAGACTTCTCCCTGTGGTACTCGGACATCCAGCGAGCGGCGGGCGGGAAAGGGAACGCTCTGCGGGAGCAGCAGATGAGCCGCAGCGACATTCCCATCATCGTGGACAGCTGCGTCGCCTTCATCACGCAGTACGGTGAGGAACAGCTGCTGGTACCAGAACCCGGGACCAGAACCCGGGATGGATGACCAAAACTGACATCATTAAAAATGAAGGCGGAAATATATATTGTGTTTTTATTTCGCCTTATTTTTGCTGTTTTGTGAAGATATTTAGTTTGCTTTTCCATTCCCTTTACTTTATGCATTTCTGCCTCAGTATGCAAATGAAGAGGGCGGTCCTTCTTGGTCCAACTGCTCCTCTATTGGTCCATAAACAGGAAGGAGGAGGTTCCCTGTGCAGAGTGTGCATGCCTGTGCGTTCGGGTGCGAGAATGCCTTGAAGTCTTACCAGAAGCTGCTCCATTTAGCTGCAGGCACAGATAATGAAACTGAGCTGTTAGTTCTCCACATGTTGGAGGAAGTGGCTTGTTGCAGACATGAACAATCGATCTGCACATGGATCCTCCTCCTTCCTGTTTATTGGCCAATAGAGGAGTTGGACCAAGAAGGACCGCCCTCCTCGTTTGCATAATGAGGCAGGAATGCATAAAGTAAAAAGAGGAGAAAATGGAATGGAAAAACAATGAATGCATGTAGGAAAAGGAAAAACAAAAAATATATTTTTTAACAAAGAATCCCCACAAAAAAGTAGGAAAAACCCCACAATGCATTTATTTCAGCGTTAGTTTTTGATTATGTCAGTTTTGGAAACCTGGGGAGTCAGAAATTAACACAATAATTTGGGTTATTTAGCCTCTCATATGGGAAATAAATGAACTCTTATTTGTGTCCATGTTATGTATTTACAAATGTCACGGCATCAAATATATACTTATATAACAAACTAAATATTTAGCTAACATCCAAACTTCCTTGCTGATAAGTGGACTACAGAAAGAAAAGCTGCGTATAGCTAATCTCTGTATAAATAAAACGTCTCCTCTTTATCACTCTTTATTTTCCTCACATTTCATCTTAAAATGTAAAATTTGTTTTCCTCAAACGTTTTACAGTGAAACTCTCCAAGCACCACATGATGACCAACCGAACGCTGTTAGCGATAGGCAACTAACAAAGGAGGCTCATTTACTCCTAATAACCATTGTTTATTGGTAATAGTTGCCAGACTGTGAGTGAATTATACATTTCTGAATAAATAATATTTTCGATGGCGATGCAGCAGCAGCAGGTTATATGGAGGTTAGCAAGAACCAGCTTCTGCTTATTGGGAATTAAATAAGCTAAATATTTAGCTGACCCGTTTAGCTTGGTTCCTATGTATAGTTTGTAAAATAAAGATTTAAATTAAATATTGTAACATTTGTATGAATGACATGAAGGGATAACTTTAAAAACTGAACCATCTTTTTTTCTCTTATTACAGGCTTTGTAACCCAGATTATTTTGGCTGCAGCTTTCCAAACAGCTACAAGGGTTCTGGTGCCGGCAGCGTTAATAGAAGGGGCGTAGCTGTGGGGGGGGCATAGGCCAAGCAAAAATAAATCACCTCTAACAAATCATATTTATAATGTTTTATTTCTGAGGAGTGTCACTTAAACAGGTCATAAAACGGCTTGCTGTCATTGGCTGTTTGAATAAACGCCTTATAAACTCTGCAGACAAGCTAAGACTCGCTGGCAGATCCACATGTAACACCACAGATTCTACTTTCATTGCATAGCTCAACATATTCCAGACTAATCCATTAAAGTACAGTTCCTTAAATCACAAAGAATTCAATGTCACAGATTTGTCAAACGGTACTAAAAATATGTAAATGTTTTCCTAAGTACCGGTGGTACCGACCGAGGACCCGTTCAAACCGGGTTCCTTGATGGGCGTTGACACACTGACACATGCAGTCATGCATCCTCTTAAGTGCTGATGACGAGGGGAGCATTGATAATTAAAAACCTATTCCCAAATAACGTCACCAAAGTTTTCTCTCTAAAGGAGAAACAAGTTAAAACCCTGATCTGATCAGGTACATTTCATATTAATTGCAAACTTAGAGCTTCAGTTGTGAATCACGTATCATAATTTATTTTGAATGTCGGAATCAGTCGGATAGAAATAAACGTAGTAGTAAATCGTTAGCATTCGTAATGCGGCTAATGCTAATATAAGAAACGGTGGTGCGTTCACATCAACCAGAACGGCAGGATTCTTAAATCAATGGTTGAGTCCATCAGAGTCTCAGCGGTGCTTCGTGTGCGTTTATCGAGACAATCTTTAACATTTTTTGCTGCTTTCCAAGATCTCCATGAGTGCAAGATGATTGTGAGTCTATGGAGCTAGACGCTAAATTATTCTGTGAGAAATCTGAGATGTGATTGTAGGTTTAACAAGTTCATCATGGGTTATAGGAGGAAAGCTGAATGAACGAGTACGTATGAACTTTGGTTTTCTCACAGGTTGACTTGTTGCTGCCCATAACTAGCTAGCATTATGCTAATGACCGCTGATTGGTCAGTGAAGGACTGATTACAACCAGATGCTTGATGACATCGTAGCATCTGAAGCGGTACCAGAATGTTAAGCAGGACTTTTTATTTTCAAGCTAACAACTTTTTCTGGTTGCTAGCTCTGTTATCTGCCTATGGTTATGTATGTAGTGTGAAGTGTATCGTTTTAGGAGTATTGCTCCATAGACCTCCATTCATCCTGCACTCGCCATGAGAGCGCCCTCACATGGAACCAGAGTGGAACTGCAACCAGTTCAGAACCCAGAAGTGCCATCAGAGTGGGAGTTCTTTCTTTACTGGAATTTCTCTGCAGAAACTAAGCTAGCTAAACGTTCGGCACCGTTTCCTGAGCGTTAACCAATCAGAGCGTCTCACTGTGGTGACGTCGCCCGATGTCGATGTCGTCTAGCCAATCACGATCCACCATTGTTTAAAACATCTGAGAAAGCCCCGCCCACACGCTTTGCTAGCTGTAGCCTTAAAAAGCACCGAATACTGAAACTTTGGTACCGACCGTGACAACAAAAATAGCAAATAAATAAACTAAAACATTTTGTTCAAATGGTTAATTTAGTGAGGTTTTAAAAAACAAAAAACACATTGCTACTACATTTCCCATAGTCCCTTGGGAAAAGCTGACCAATCAATGAGCTCTCAGAGCCGCATGCTACTTCCGGTTAGCCAAAAATGGCTTCTAAATCTATCGTTATCTACAGCTAATATCGGTCCTTAATGTAATCAGATAATTATGAAAAGCTTTGTGTATCTGACTGAGGTTTATGCTTTATAGAGTTTCTCCATCAGCATCCAATGCGACATATAGAAACCAACACTTTGTCTCATCAGTGAGTGAAGTCCAATAAATCTGATCTATAAGCTATAAATAACTGCTGATTATGTCAGAGAGCTGATAGCTGTGAAGCTTTAATGTTTAGCCTGGACGATCGGTTCTAAGCCGTTTCTGATGTAAATAACTTCAGTAATATTTAGATATATTTATGTTTGTTTTTATTTGGCCCGGCTGCTGTTGCACTGAACCCGGCCGGCACCAGAACCCGTCATCACGCCGTGTCCGAGCTGCCCAGAAACTGAAGGTCCGGCTCTGATTCCCTGCAGGTCTGGGCCACGAGGGCATCTACCGGAAGAACGGAGCCAAGTCCAGGATCCGGCTGCTGATGGACGAGTTCCGTAAAGACGCTCGGAACGTGAAGCTGCGGATCGGAGACCACTTCATCGAGGACGTGACCGACGTTCTCAAGAGGTTCTTCAGAGAGATCGACGACCCCGTCTTCATGGCCGAGCTGCACCCGCTGTGGCAGGAGGCTGCCAGTGAGTCCGGTTCCGTTCTGACCACAGGGCCCTGCTGCTTAGGACGTACCGTTACCGTGGAAACGGACAGGTAGTCCAGAACCGCAGCGAACCCTGATCCGTCATCTTGTTCTCTTCAGAAATTCCTCAGAAGCGTTGCAGGTTGGACCGCTACAAGGAGATCATCCGGAGTCTTCCTCGGGTCAACCGCACCACTCTGGCCGCTCTCATCAGCCACCTGTACAGGTGAGTGTCTGCATCGGCGCCGGGGAAAACGCCGCCAGGTTCTGACCCGTCTCCTCCTCTCCGTCAGGGTCCAGAAGTGCGCCGACCTGAACCAGATGTGCACCAAGAACCTGTCGCTGCTGTTCGCTCCCAGCTTGTTCCAGACCGACGGGAAGGGCGAGCACGAGGTGAAGATTGTGGAGGATCTGATCGATAACTACCTCGACGTCTTCGAGGTGGGTGGAGCTAAACACCTGGAGGTTCTGGACCTGTGCAGAACCTGCTCATCTGTGGTTCTGTTTTAGATCGACGAGGACCATCAGACTCAGATCGAGCTGGAAATCAGCCTCATCACCAGCTGGAAGGACACTCAGGTCTACACACACACACACACACACAGGAAGCTCCCAGACTTGTTCCTGGTCAGGTTTTAGTATCTGGAGTCTGGAGAAGCAGCAGCATGTAGAAGACGGGAGCAGCAGTGAGATCTGACCATCAGAAAGAGTCTGGAAACACAAAGCAGAGCTCCACAGCTTCCTCTCATCCTAAACCTCCCCATCCGACACCTGAAGGTGTGTCTACAGGTGTTCTCTGCTCGAGACACACCTTCAGGTGTCCAACCCTGTCCGGTCTTTGGAGTGTGCCCATAGCATGATGCCACCTCCATCGGGAGCCTGTTTAGAGAATCTGATGTTTGGTCATTAGCTGAACGGGGGATTATGGGATATCCTGTGATTCATGGTGCGTTTCATTGATCCTCGGGAGTCGGAACTCTGAGCTTCGTTTGAAGTCAGCACCGAGTCGTTTTAATCTGTACTTTCCATATGGAAATACTTCTTCTTATTCACTTTAAAGGCACAGTGTGTAATTTTCGGCCAGTAGGGGGCAGCGCATACCTAAATGATCACAAGCTTGCGGTATCTGTGTCTTGGAGTAAGAAACTCAACAACAGAGGTCCAACTAGTTCTGTTTTCCCTGAGAATGATCTATTAGCAGCAACATGACGAGCACATCAGTCTCTCTTTCATCGCTTGGAACTAGCAAAGAGGTAAAAATGTATTTATGGAGAAACTTTTTTGCATTTTGAGGGGAAATCAATGTTTTAATAACGGGCGTGTTCCGTGCGCTTTGTCCATCCGGGTTCTTGTAGAAGTAAAGACGTCATCTAATATGGCTTTCCCCTGAAAAGAGGATTTAAAAACTGATTTCTAACGTCATATTTACAATATCGCCAATATTTTGCAATTAATGTGCTTTACGTAATTATTATTACATAATATTTGAATGGCTATTTTCAAAGATGTACTGCAAAAACTAAACACAGTCACTTTAAAGATGATATCTCCACATGGAAGATAGATTTAAGATTCAATCTGTAGATTAACCAATAGTCCCACAAGGGGAACCAGGAGTGTATAAATTATTTTTTTTCTTGCATCAACGAGGCAACACTGATTATTACAATTCACATATTTAAAAAGATGAATGGCTCTCTGCCCCTCCATTCCTTCGCTCTTCCGCTGGCCAAAAGGTTTGATGAGAGCAGCCCATATATTCTGCGTATAATACTCAGAGCACAAAAATGAGATGGAAGATAAATTAATACATGCATTACAGTTCTTCTTACACAATCATACTAGATTGTCTGATGAGATAGCCGTGTTTCCACCACAGCTACGATTGTTGATGCCAGGAGCGGCCATTTTGAAAACCAAAATCGGATTAAAATAAAATGTACGACTTTCCGAGCCGGCAGTCCGACTTTGGAAGGTGTTCCAGTTGATTTTTCCCACCCAGAAGTTCGGACTCCTAATAGAACGAACCATCAGATCTGGTTCAGATCTACTCTCCTGTTGGTTCTGATCGGATCCGTTCCTGTCTGCAGCTCTCTCAGGCGGGGGACCTCATCATCGAAGTCTATCTGGAGATGAAGATCCCCGACTGCTGTGTCACTCTGAAGGTCGGTCCACCTCCATCTGCCTTTGATTAATAATATCTGGGATGTCACGACAGTAAAATGTGTTCATGCAAAACTACTGGCTAAACTCTGATCTCCTAGATTATTGATCAAACGGTTTCTCAACAGTTAAACAGTTTCCTAACAATCAACCGCTTTGATATTTGGTTTCTGTGCTCATCACAGCGCTGAGACTGTCCTAGTCAAAGTTATCAATGACATCCCAATTAATACAGACTGGGGAATAAGGCAACACACACATTGTTACTTAGGGGTGGAAAGTCCCTTTAAGACCAGGAAATTCTTTGTTTTAATCAGAAACTTTTCATCAGAACCAACAGAAATCACATGTGGAGTTCCCCAACCAGCTGTACATTCAATCTCACCAGTTGACTTTCTAGGATTAAAGGACTGATGACACAAGGAGACCTAGAAAAACTCATCCATGCATTTATGATTACTGTAACAGTATCTTCACAGGTCTACCTAAAAAATCACTCAGACAGCTGCAGCTGATCCAGAACGCTGCTGCTCGTGTTCTCACTAGAACCAGGAAAGTAGAACCCATCACCCCAGTTCTAAAGTCCTTCCTCTGGCTCCCTGTAGCTCAGAGAATAAACTTCTAAATACTCCTACTAGTTTATAAATCATTGATGATGTATAATGGAGACCTGCTGTTACCATAGCAACCCCACAGACCAATCAGGTCCTCCATCTCTAGTTTACTGATCAGAACCAAACATGGAGAAGCAGCTTTTAGTTTCTATGCTCCTCATATCTGGAACAAACTTCCTGATGACTGCAGAGCTGCTGAAACACTGAGATGCTTTAAATGTCATCTATAAACGGATCCGTCTAGAGCTGCCTGATTCATAACAGCTGGAGTGTCATAAATTTAGTAAGCTTCAATGTTCTTCAGGTCTCTAATGTTGTATTTTATGCTTTTTGCTGTTTTATAGCTGCTTTTATTTTTTCCATTAATCATCCATAAATCCTTGAAAAGCTTTGTTGCTGAAACTGAATCATACAAATGAGTTTGCCTTGCCTTCTGCTGAGCTCTGAGGTGTGACCTCTGACCCCTCAGGTGTCCCCCACCATGTGTGCTGAGGAGCTGACCAACCAGGTTCTATACATGCGGAACGTCCCGCCGGCTGAAAAGGACGTCTGGATGACGTTTGAGGCCATCGAGGACGGCCAGCTGGGTGAGAGAGCGCACCTCTTCTCCTGGTTCTGTCCCTGTCTCATGGGTCAACACTGGGTTCCTCCTCCTGACCCGCGTCTTCTCGTCCTCTCAGAACGCCCCTTACATCCCAAAGAGAAGGTCCTGGAGCAGGCGCTGCAGTGGTGCAAGATGGCCGACCCTAGCTCCGCCTACCTGGTGGTGAAGAGGGTTCCTAAAGGAGAAGGCATCAACATCCTCACCTGTAGGTACCACACCTGGACCCCCCAGTACACTGTCAGAGAAGGGTGTGTAGAAGCTAGGTTAAAGGTCATCATGTAAAGTCGATGGAGAAGCGCACTGCAGCGCATCAGGGGGTCCCGCGTCACATTTGCGCGAACGAGGCGTTTGACGTACGTCGGAACTACGTGTTATTTTTATGTGGTGCATTTTGTGCATGACGAGCGTTTTTTGCGTCCGCCGCTAAAGCTGAAAAATCGGAATGGAACGCCGTCAATTCCAGCGGTAAATATATACATGACAGCAGCTGTTTTGTATACAGAGACATTATAAACATGTTAAACTATTTATAGACAGAAATGTTCTTACTAGGTTTGTGGGTGGCTCTTAAAACAGCCGTTGTGGCCCCAAAGGCCCCGCCCTCTATGCAGAGAAGTGAGCCATGAACAGCTTCCTCACCCAGACCTGGTAATGTCTCCACCACAGCTCGTCCCGCGCCGATAATATATTATAAACTTTTACTAACAGCAGACAGATGGACAGATGCTCAGCTCGGTAGTTGCTTGGACCTACGCAGGACAACGGAACCTCAAACTGGGTGGGAAGGCCCGGTTCTGCAGTGAGGGGCCAAGTGCGTGGATGTATCCGACGCCGCTCGACTGTAGCTCCGTGATCCTCAGCTGGAGAGTAACGCAGTCAGCTCTGGTCCACCGGCGGCACCGGAGATTTCGCCCCGCTCCCAGAGGAAGAGCGAGGAAGAGGAGGCAGCCAGCTACGGAGCGGTCCCGGTCAGCGTCCTCCACAAGTTGTGTATTTCTGGTTTCACGTGCATCAAAGTTACATATTTAGAAGCGTGTCAACCGAATCCCTTTATTTAATTAAGACGACGTATTAGACGTCTAACCCGGGCTTTCCACTGGACACCAGCAGCACGTTTTACTGGCGTATTCTGCTGCTTGGTCCCATCCACCAGGGGGCGTCAGCAGCACGTAGCAGCAGGGAAGCATCTGTCAACGAGAGAGCCCGAAATCATGCGATATCAGCAAAATCACGCGTGGTTTCGTCAGTAAACGCAACAACAAGCAGGAGAAAAAGACTACAACGTGGCTCCAAAAGGTCTGTGTTTTATGTTCTGTCCGTTTTACATTCGCCAATAAGTTTATGTTATGTAAGGGATTAGACAAAATCCCTCCAAGTGCAACAGAAAAATGTTAGTGGTGATAAGACGTAGTGTAGACCGTCCCGCGACCTACTGACGGGGCCGCACAGGTAGTAAAGTAAAGCTACCGGAAAGAAGCACCTTTGTTTTATTTTGAAAATTTACGGATGCCGAGCCGTCTGATTTCCTGTCTTCCTCTATCCAAAATGTCTAAATTTACAGGTTTCACAGGCGTAGCGCGTAGAAAATAGGACTGCCTACGTAGCTACTGTTTATGGGGTTTTTTTAAAGCACAATCTCTGCTAAACTATCTAAACAAAGTGAGACCGTTATAAAACAGCATTTCCCCAGGGACAGCTTAGTTAAAACCTTTAAACAAATTTACCGCCCTGCTTCACCGCTTCATCCTCCAACACAAAACCAGTAAACAAGCTGTAAATAACTTTCTCTCTAAAGTCTCGGACATTATTAATGCCATTGCTCCAACGAAAGTTGAACTAGTCTCAGGTAGAAAGAAGTCTCCATGGACCAGTGATCCTCTGGTGCGTAGTGAAAAAAGGGAGTGTCGACGAGCCGAGAAAAAAAAAATGGCAGAAAACTCCAGGTTCATTGTGAGAGCTACAAAAACAGGCTGAACAGATATAATTTAACTCTGAAAGATGCAAGGGAATCGTTCTTTTCTGAAATCCTTAAAAAAAAAACTTGATAATGCTCAGATTTTATTCGCAGTTCAAAAACTAATCGTCCAGTGACAGCAGCTCCTGCACTAAACTCCACCAGGACTTATAATGAATTTTTCTGCTTTTTCACTGAAAACATTCTGAAAATTAGAAGATCAATCTGTACAGCAGCACCAAACCCACCAACAGTGTCACCATCACTTAAAAATAATGTAGAAAAAATGTCTGAATTCAGTAAACTAAACCAATCATACCTTGATGACATCATTAAACTATTAGAGCCGCTTTGACTGATTAATATGTTTTAATGTTGTCTCTTATGTGCTTTATTGATTTTATTTTCATTTACCAAAGCACACTGAATTGCCTTGTTGTTAAAATGTCCTATAGCAATAAAGTTGTCTCGTCCACCTGTCCGTCCCCCAGCTTATAGGAGTGAGATCATGAAGGTGGGACTCCTGCGGTGTCGGGAGGAACCTCCGAAGCTCCTGCAGGGGAACCGGTTCCAGGAGAGAACCTTCCAGATCAGAGACAACAAACTGCTGCTGCTCAAAGACAGGAAGGTAGGCGGAGCTCCCAGAATCAGCGAACCCGACCCGGTCCGACCCGGTTCGACCTGACTCGTCTGCGTTTCCTTGCAGAGCATCAAGCCGGAGAAGGAGTGGGTTCTGAAGTCCATGAGGATCTACATCGGGATCCGGCGGAAGCTGAAGGCTCCCAGCAGGTGAAGCACCAGAACCAGAACCGTTCTGAGGTTCTTCTTCATTAAAACAGAAAGTTCTGAGTTTTTCCTGCTGTAGAAGGTCCAGAACCACCGTGTTAGTTACTAACCTTACTCTGCTGCCATCAGTTGGACCTGAAGGTCCAGTTCTGTTCAGCTGATGGACCAGCACCAGAGTTTATTGAGTTCTAACCGGGTCCATCAGAACTTTTCTGTAAACGGGCCACAGATTTACGGTACGGTTAACTGGAGCTTCTGGCTGTGAAATAAACCCAAACCTGTTCACCTGAGCGGGTTCTGAAGAACCTTTACACAGCTGTGGGTCAAACAGAACCTTAGCCTGAACCGGGACAGAACCTGAGGTCGGGTTCTGGCCCGGGAACAGCGTTTCCATGGTAACGTCTGTGTCTCTGCAGGTGGGGCTTCACTGTGATGTCAGACAAACACCAGCTGTGAGTATCCCACGAGTATCTGGCAGAACCAGAACCCAGCCATGGTTCTGTTGTGACCCGTTCCGCTCCTCTCCTCAGGTTCTTGTGCTGCAGCAGTGAAGCCGAGCTGTGGGACTGGGTCACCAGCTTCCTCAGAGCTCAGGTGAGTCTACCTGTCGGCCCGTCTGCCGGCCGCTCCAGAACCAAAGCGCCTCACCCCGGGGTTCTGTTCTGTTCCCAGAACGACCATCCGGGCCCTCCGGTTCTGCGGCGCCACAACTCCTCCGACATCTCCAAGCAGAAGTTCGGTACCATGCCGCTGGTTCCGATCAGAGGAGACGAGAGCAACAGCAGCATGCTGTCTGCCAATCAGACGCTGGTAAGAGCCTCAGGTACCGGGTCGGTACCGGGTTGGTACCGGGTCAGAGGTCTGGACATCAGGGCTGACCCGATTCTTTTCCGCTTCCCTCCCTGCAGAGGAAGCTACACGACCGGAGGACTCTCTCCATGTACTTTGTGAGTATTTTGTTCCTTCACTGGTTCTGGTTCTGGTGTACATCTGAGAGTCCAGAGTCGGTTCTGAAGGGGGAAAAACCCGTTTGTTAGGTGGAGCGGGTTCTGATGGATCCAATAGTTCTGGAGTTTATTTTATTACAAGAGAATAAAGAAAATGTGAGAAAACCAAAGACGGATTTCCTTCTTTAAGTCGTCAAAAATCTGTAAAAATTATTTTACGTTTAGAACTTAAAGGTTTTTATTTGTTCCAAAAATTAAAAAACCCGACAGTTTCACAAAATTATCAGAGTTCAAATTTTTATTTTTAAAGAAATCAGAAAACATACAAAGTGATACAGTTTAGTTGTTAGTAAAAGAGTAAAAATACATTTGAAAAATAAGTGGATATTTTTATATTTCCTAGAATTTAAAACAATTACAAAAAGTTATTTAAGCCTAAAAATAATCATGGCTTTGTTTGAGCTCCCTCTTGTGGTAGAAAAGAGAATGTAACTAGTGAATGGCCTGCATTTGTATAGCGCTTTTCAGATCAAGGATGAGACTCATCCACACTGTAGATAATGCTAACTAGCACGCTAGTTAGCATTACTTAGAGCTAGTTGCTTTTTCAGCTGTTTAAGCTAATTGCTGACCCAAACTCGGCACTAGAACCCTTTTTAAGTTTCCTCAAATGTTTGCTAGTTGTTGCTATAATTAAAAAAACATCTTTGAATTCATTAAAATGATTTGAAACATTTAAAAGGAGTCAATCTTTTAGAGTTTGGATCTTTGAAGTTCTGCAGAACCTCCCAGCTGCACGTTCTCTCTGTCTGTGTCCAGCCCATGAAGGTCCAGCAGGACTCGTTCGAGGAGCGCTCAGAGTCTCCGGACCTCCCAGAACCGCTCTACGAGGAGGTGGGGGACTTCGGCCTGCAGGTGCTGAAGTCCCTGGAGACCAGCTTCAGGTCCAGCAGCATCGCAGAGACCCAGGAGGTCCCGGACGAGCCCCCGCTCAGACTGGTCCTCTCAGAGAGCGGACGGCTGGACCGCGTGGTCCTCCCGGAGGACGCCCGGTCCGCAGGAGGCTCCGTGGAGACGCTGGAGCAGAGCAGCAGCAGCGGAGGAGGAGAAGGAGCTGGCTGCAGTTCCCCTGATCAGCCTGCAGGGGGCAGAGCGCAGCCAGGAGCCTGCACGGCGTCGCAGGAGCTGCTCCTGCAGGAGCTGTCGTCCGCCTTCATCGGGAAAACCGAAGAGGAGGAGGCGTGTGACGTCTGAGGGAGGCGGAGCCACAACCTATCAGGTCGCCTGCTGGACCAATCAGAACCAAGAGGGACTACAGAGAGTGACATCATGGTCATTTGATCTGAGACGGGAACGTTTGTGTGTTAGAGGTTCTGTTTGGATCCGGTAGGTTCTGATAGAACTGAGGATGGAAACGTGTTGTTGCAGGTGTTGGACAGAGGGGGGCGCTCCTCTACACCTTCTTGTTTGTTTGGGCTCAGAACCGACAGCTGCAGGTTCTGATACCGATGTTTGGACCCACAATGTGACTGAACAGATTACCAGAACCAAACCAGCTCTGGGTCCAGAGGAACCGGGTCAGAATGAAACTGTGAACAATAAACGTCTGCTTACCGTCTGGTTCCGTCTCGTTCTTATTAAACTCACTCAGCTTTCAGAACCAGCAGGCCTGGATCGGGCTCAGAACCAGATCCCATAAAAGGTATGGAACGACACAGAACCGACCAGAACCAGTAATAAATGCAAATGTAATAAACGTAATAAACCCAATAAACGCAAACGTAATAAACGTAATAAACCCAATAAACGCAAACGTAATAAACCCAATAAACGCAAATGTAATGAATGCGAACGTAATAAACGTAATAAACCCAATAAACGCAAACATAATAAATGCGAACGTAATAAACGTAATAAACCCAATAAACGCAAATGTAATAAATGCAAACGTAATAAACGTAATAAACCCAATAAACGCAAATGTAAAAACGTAAAACCCAATAAAAAACAAACTTAATAAACGTAATAAACCCAATAAACGCAAATGTAATAAATGCGAACATAATAAACGTAATAAACCCAATAAACGCAAATGTAATAAATGCGAACGTATAAACGTAAATAAACCCAATAAACGCAAATGTAATAAAGCGAACGTAATAAACCCAATAAACAAACGTAATAAATGCAAACGTAATAAAATGCGAACGTAATAAACGTAATAAACCCAATAAACGCAAATGTAATAAACGTAATAAACCCAATAAACACAAACGTAATAAATGCGAACGTAATAAACGTAATAAACCCAATAAACGCAAACGTAATAAATGCGAACGTAATAAACGTAATAAACCCAATAAACGCAAATGTAATAAACGTAATAAACCCAATAAACGCAAACGTAATAAACGTAATAAACCCAATAAACGCAAATGTAATAAATGCGAACGTAATAAACGTAATAAACCCAATAAACGCAAATGTAATAAATGCGAACGTAATAAACGTAATAAACCCAATAAACGCAAATGTAATAAATGCGAACGTAATAAACGTAATAAACCCAATAAACACAAACGTAATAAATGCGAACGTAATAAACGTAATAAACCCAATAAACGCAAATGTAATAAACGTAATAAACCCAATAAACACAAACGTAATAAATGCGAACGTAATAAACGTAATAAACCCAATAAACGCAAATGTAATAAATGCGAACGTAATAAACGTAATAAACCCAATAAACGCAAACGTAATAAATGCGAACGTAATAAACGTAATAAACCCAATAAACGCAAATGTAATAAATGCGAACGTAATATGCGAACGAATAAACGTAATAAACCCAATAAACGCAAATGTAATAAATGACAATAACGTAATAAACCCAATAAACGCAAATGTAATAAATGCGAACGTAATAAACGTAATAAACCCAATAAACGCAAATGTAATAAACGTAATAAACCCAATAAACGCAAACGTAATAAATGCGAACGTAATAAACGTAATAAACCCAATAAACGCAAATGTAATAAATGCGAACGTAATAAACGTAATAAACCCAATAAACGCAAATGTAATAAATGCGAACGTAATAAACGTAATAAACCCAATAAACGCAAATGTAATAAACGTAATAAACCCAATAAACGCAAATGTAATAAACGTAATAAACCCAATAAACGCAAACGTAATAAATGCGAACGTAATAAACGTAATAAACCCAATAAACGCAAATGTAATAAATGCGAACGTAATAAACGTAATAAACCCAATAAACGCAAATGTAATAAACGTAATAAACCCAATAAACGCAAACATGATAAATGCGAACGTAATAAACCCAATAAACGCAAATGTAATAAATGCGAACGTAATAAACGTAATAAACCCAATAAATGCAAACATGATAAATGCGAACATAATAAACGGAATAAATACAAATGTAATAAACGCAAACATAAATAAGCAAACGTAAAAAACGCAATAAATGCAAACGGAATAAATACAAATATAATAAATGCAAACAATAATAAACACATGTAATAAACACAATAAACGCAAACGTAATAAACGCAAACGTAATAAACGTAATAAACCCAATAAACTCAAACGTAATAATCACAAATATAATAAACGCAAACATAAATAAGCAAACATAAAAAACGCAATAAATGCAAACGAAATAAATACAAATGTAATAAACACAATAAACGCAAACGTAATAATCATAATAATGCCACATGCAGAAAACTTTGTAGATTAAAGTAGATAAATTATCTGGTGCGTTCAGGGCAACCATCTCAAAATGTAGAGCTTCATATACAGGACCAAAAAATGTAACTTTAAACGTCTTAAAAATTAGATTTAGACTAAAAGTTCCTGAATGGATAAATTCATTCATTCAGAGATTTAATTCTGATTTAAGACACATTAGTGATTATTATGAAACATCGGAAAACATTCTGAAAATTAAAGAAATTAGTTGCTTAAAGAATAAAGTATGAACAAGTTTGGACGATTTAAAGTTTACGATTTTAAAAGTATCCATTTTCCTGGGCATATATTAGCGAGGCCAGAGGAGCAACAGTCCACATGTCGACCGATTTCATTTTTCAACAACAGATTATAAAAAACGTCAGCAAACTCCTACCCAACAAAATAAAGGTTATATGAAGCATAAACATCATGTAACGTCCATCTACATCAGAACCAGTAATCAGAATATGTTAGAAATGATGCTGCATATCCTCGTTTCAGAGAGACCAGTCTGGGTGACGTTTGCTGTATTTTTGTTTGTAAAATATGTTTCAACAAAGTACTGTATGATTTGTATATTTTAATAACATCTTTAAAAAAAAAATCACATAGGTCTACAGGAAAATTCATAAATAGCAAAGCTTAAATTTTAGGGGTCATCGGATTGTATTTAGGAGTGTTCAGCAGTAGGAATGCACCGATAACGGCCCCGATACAGTCGAATGTAAACGTACCATGAACCGATACTCAAAATGTGGAAAATCTGCAATAAAATTACATAAAAAAGTAAATTTTTTACGTTAAATTTGATTTTTGTGGTAATTTTTTCTATATTTTACACGTTATCGTGTCCTGGTTATGTTTAGTTAGTAACGTCTGGTGCCTTTAGTCGCTTCAAGAACGGTATAAGTTATACAGTTTATTAATTCAGCAATGGTATGGGATCGGTATCGGCAGATACACAAAGCCCAGACATCGGTACTGAAAAAGTCGGATCGGTGCACCACCTAAAATGGGCTAAAATCACAGCTTCTCTCCAAGGACCCGTTAGTAGGACCCAACATGTGAGGTGCCCTCTGCATGCCTTTTTTAAATATTTAATTTTCATTTTTATTAGCTTTTGAAATATTTTGCTACTTAAATATGAAACAGCATCTAGCAGCCTTTTGATTGTAAAAATGATTTATTTTTTTGTTTTTTTTGCTGGGGTAGGCAGCATTTTGCTCCCCTTGGAGGGCCTCTCTGTGTTCAGGGATGGAGCAGCAGCCGTTACCGTGGTAACGGCCCACACCTGGACAGGTGCGTCCCCACTCACTTCCTCTCGACCTTCAGCCCGTCTATCAGCGCCGCGGGCCTCAGCGTTCGGTAGGCGGCAGATTTATGGAGCCGCTCTCCTTTCAGAGAAACGACGTGAGGCAGCAGCGGCGGCGTCCGCAGCCCGAAACCCGCCGCCAACGGACCGTGGACCCTAAGCTCCACCCGCTCGCCCGACACCGCCGTCACCGCCACCCAACCTGTCCCCAGGGACACAGCAGAGCGAGACAGGTGAGTCAGGAGCAGCAGGTCAACCTGGCCGCAGCCGGAGGGGGAGGAGCCTACCTGCTGACGACAGCGTGATGTCAGCGGCGGCCTCCAGGTAACCAAGACCCTCCACACCGAAGTCCTGAGGAACCAAGACAGGAAACCGCTCCATCCTCTCCGACCCTCCTACAGGCACCTGAATGCAACACAGAAACAAGAGTTAAGGCTAGTTTATAAGTCTACGTCGGATTGACGCCATTATCCGTCACCTACACTAGGACGGAAGGAGTAGAGCTCCATTTTCTATCCATCCGCCTCCATCAACGTAGAGCGTCTGCCTGTGACGGGTTAGTTCAGTAGCTCTACAGTCGCTGTAATCAGTAGTTAATGCAGCTTTTGGCCACTACTTGCTTTATATTGAAAGGATCATTTATCAGAAGAATCTTAGGGCTAAAAGTAGATCCTACCTGCCGAATTTAGGAGTAACTCCTAAAAAAATGTGGGCGTGTCACTCTTAAAATTAGGACTCCTAGTTTCTTAAGATAAAAGTTATTCACAACCACTTTTAGGCCTAAAAGTTGATCCTAAGTCTGGGAGTCCTTAAAAGAACCACATCAACGGGCGTGGCCTGTTGTCATGTGACTC
The DNA here is from genome assembly GCA_028564705.1 of Apricaphanius iberus. Classification (NCBI taxonomy): domain Eukaryota; kingdom Metazoa; phylum Chordata; class Actinopteri; order Cyprinodontiformes; family Aphaniidae; genus Apricaphanius; species Apricaphanius iberus. The sequence goes on from JAPXFQ010000255.1 coordinate 27,353, forward strand.
ACCCCCAGCAGGGCGTGGCCTGTTGTCATGTGACTCACCCCCAGCAGGGCGTGGCCTGTTGTCATGTGACTCACCCCCAGCAGGGCGTGGCCTGTTGTCATGTGACTCACCCCCAGCAGGGCGTGGCCTGTGGTCATGTGACTCACCCCCAGCAGGGCGTGGCCTGCGTGTTTCTCATAGACGCTGGTGGCTTTCTCCATACTGGTGATGTGAACTGGGATGCGACTGGAGGCCAGTATAGAAAACCAGCAGGACTTCCCTCCCTGCAAATGATATCATCCATCAGTTTATCCATCCGTTTATCCATCCATCCATCTGTTCATTCATCCATCTGTTCATCCTTCCATCTGTTTATCCATCCATCCATCAGTTCATCCATCCATCCGTTCATCCATCCATCCGTTCATCCATCCATCCGTTCATCATCCATCCGTTCATCATCCATCCGTTATTCCATCCATCAGTTTATCCATCCAGCCATTCATCCATCAGTTCATTCATCCATCAGTTCATCCATCCATCAATCCATCCATCCGTTCATCCATCCTTCCATCAGTTCATCCATCCATCCATCCGTTTATCCATCCATCCATCCGTTTATCCATCCATCCGTTTATCCATCCATCCGTTCATCCATTCATCCGTTCATCCATCCATCCATCAGTTCATCCATCCATTCATCAGTTCATCCATCCATCCATCAGTTCATCCATCCATCCGTTCATCATCCATCCGTTCATCATCCATCTGTTCATCATCCATCCGTTCATCCATCCATCCGTTCATCCATCCATCCATTCATTATCCAGTTCATCCATCCATCCATCCATCTGTTTATCCATCCATCTGTTCATCCATCCATCTGTTCATCCATCCATCTGTTCATCCATCATCCATCCATCCATCTGTTCATCCATCCATCTGTTCATCCATCATCCATCCATCCATCTGTTCATCCATCCATCTGTTCATCCATCCATCTGTTCATCCATCCATCTGTTCATCCATCCGTTCATCCATCCATCCATCCGTTTATCCTCCATCCTTCTCATCCATCCATCCATCATTTATCCATCAATCTTTCCATCATCAGTTCATCCATCCATCATCAGTTCATCCATCCATCCATCCATCCGTTTATCCATCCATCAGTTCATCCATTCATCCATCCGTTCATCTTCCCATCCATCCATCCATCTGTTTATCCATCATCCTTATCCATCCATCATTCATCCATCCATCCATCTTCATCCTTCCATCGTTCTCCATCCATCCATCTGTTATCCATCCATCCATCCGTTTATCCATCCATCCATCAGTTCATCCATCCATCCATCAGTTCATCCATCCATCCATCAGTTCATCCATCCATCCATCAGTTCATCCATCCATCTGTTCATCCATCCATCCATCCATCCATCAGTTCATCCATCCATCGTTCATCCATCATCCATCCATCCATCCATCCATCAGTTCATCCATCCATCCATCAGTTCATCCATCCATCCATCCGTTTATCCATCCATCCATCAGTTCATCCATCCATCCGTTTATCCATCCATCCATCAGTTCATCCATCCATCCATCAGTTCATCCATCCATCTGTTCATCCATCCATCCATCAGTTCATCCATCCATCCATCAGTTTATCCATCCATCCATCAGTTCATCCATCCATCAGTTTATCCATCCATCCATCAGTTCATCCATCCATCCATCAGTTCATCCATCCATCCATCAGTTCATCCATCCATCCATCCATCATCCATCCATCCATCAGTTCATCCATCCATCCATCAGTTCATCCATCCATCTGTTCATCCACCATTCATCTGTTTATCCATCCATCCGTTCATCATCCATCATCCATCCATCCATCCTGTTTATCCATCCATCCTTTCATCCATCCATCCATCCATTTTCCATCCATCCGTTCATCCATCCATCATTCATCCATCCATCCATCCTGTTCATCCATCCATCCGTTCATCCATCCATCCGTTCATCCATCCATTCATTCATCCATCCATCCATCCGTTCATCCATCCATCAGTTCATCCATCCATCCATCGTTTATCCATCCATCCGTTTATCCATCCACATGTTCATCCATCCATCCATCGTTCATCCATCCATCAGTTCATCCTCATCATCCTCTGTTTATCCTCCATCGTTCATCCATCCATCCATCTGTTTATCCATCCATCTGTTCATCCATCCATTCATCTGTTTATCCATCCATCTGTTCATCCATCCATCCATCTGTTTATCCATCCATCTGTTCATCCATCCATTCATCTGTTTATCCATCCATCTGTTCATCCATCCATTCATCTGTTCATCCATCCATCCGTTCATCCATCCATCATCCATCCATCCATCTGTTTATCCATCCATCCTTTCATCCATCCATCCATCAGTTTATCCATCCATCCGTTTATCCATCCATCAGTTCATCCATCCATCCATCAGTTCATCCATCCATCCGTTTATCAGTCCATCCGTTTATCCATCCATCAGTTCATCCATCCATCCATCCGTTCATCTTTCCATCAGTTCATCCATCCATCCCTCTGTTTATCCATCCATCCGTTTATCCATCCATCAGTTCATCCATCCATCCATCTGTTTATCCATCCAGCATCCATCCATCCATCCATCCATCAGTTCATCCATCCATCCATCCGTTCATCCACATTCATCCATCCATCCATCTTTCCATCCATCCGTTCATCCATTCATCAGTTCATCCATCCATCCATCAGTTTATCCATCCATCCATCAGTTCATCCATCCATTCATCAGTTCATCCATCCATCCATCAGTTTATCCATCCATCCGTTCATCCATCCATCCGTTCGTCCATCCATCAGTTCGTCCATCCATCCGTTCATCCATCCATCCGTTTATCCATCCATCCATCCGTTTATCCATCCATCCGTTCATTCATCCATCCGTTCATCCATCCATCAGTTCATCCATCCATCCATCCATCCATCCATCCAGCATCCATCCATCCATCCATCCATCAGTTCATCCATCAGTTCATCCATCCATCCATCAGTTCATCCATCCATCCATCAGTTCATCCATCCATCCATCCGTCCATCCATCCATTCATCAGTTCATCCATCCATCCATCAGTTTATCCATCCATCCATCCGTTCATCCATCCATCCGTTCGTCCATCCATCAGTTCGTCCATCCATCCGTTCATCCATCCATCCGTTCATCCATCCATCCGTTTATCCATCCATCCGTTCATCCTTCCATCCGTTCATCCATCCATCAATCCATCCATCCACAATCATCCATCCAACACACACCCCACCACACAACCCCACCACACCCACCACAATCATCCATCCATCTGTTCATCCACGTTCATCCATCCATCCTTCATCCATCCATCCGTTCATCCTTCCATCCGTTCATCCATCCATCAATCCATCCATCCATCAATCCATCCATCCATCAGTTCATCCATCCATCCGTTCATCCATCCATCCGTTTATCCATCCATCCGTTTATCCATCCATCCGTTCATCATCCATCCGTTCATCCATCCATCCATCCATCCATCCTTTCATCCATCCATCCATCAGTTTATCCATCCATCCGTTTATCCATCCATCAGTTCATCCATCCATCCATCCGTTCATCCATCCATCAGTTCATCCATCCATCCATCCGTTCATCCATCCATCCATCCGTTTATCCATCCATCAGTTCATCCATCCATCCATCCGTTCATCCATCCATCAGTTCATCCATCCATCTATCCGTTCATCCATCCATCCATCTGTTTATCCATCCATCCATCCATCCATCCATCCATCCGTTTATCCATCCATCCGTTCATCCATCCATCCATCTGTTCATCCATCCATCAGTTCATCCATCCATCCATCAGTTCATCCATCCATCCATCAGTTTATCCATCCATCCATCAGTTCATCCATCCATCCGTTCATCCATCCATCTGTTCATCCATCCATCAATCTGTTTATCCATCCATCCTTTCATCCATCCATCCATCAGTTTATCCATCCATCCGTTTATCGATCCATCAGTTCATCCATCCATCCGTTTATCGATCCATCAGTTCATCCATCCATCTATCCGTTCATCCATCCATCCATCCGTTTATCAATCCATCCATCCATCCATCCATCCGTTTATCCATCCATCAGTTCATTCATCCATCCATCTGTTCATCTTTCCATCAGTTCATCCATCCATCCCTCTGTTTATCCATCAATCATCCATCCATCCATCCATCTGTTTATCCATCCATCATCCATCCATCCATCAGTTCATCCATCCATCCATCAGTTTATCCATCCATCCATCAGTTCATCCATCCATCCATCAGTTTATCCATCCATCCATCCATCCGTTCATCCATCCATCAGTTCATCCATCCATCTATCCGTTCATCCATCCATCCATCCGTTTATCAATCCATCCATTCATCCATCCATCCGTTTATCCATCCATCAGTTCATCCATCCATCCATCTGTTCATCTTTCCATCAGTTCATCCATCCATCCCTCTGTTTATCCATCAATCATCCATCCATCCATCCATCTGTTTATCCATCCATCCGTTTATCCATCCATCCATCCGCTATTCCATCCATCAGTTATTCCATCCATTCATCAGTTCATCCATCCATCCATCAGTTCATCCATCCATCCATCCATTCATCAGTTCATCCATCCATCCATCAGTTTATCCATCCATCCGTTCATCCATCCATCCGTTCATCCATCCATCAGTTCGTCCATCCATCCGTTCATCCATCCGTTTATCCATCCATCCGTTTATTCATCCATCCGTTTATCCATCCATCAGTTCATCCATCCATCCATCCATCCATCCATTCATCAGTTCATCCATCCATCCATCAGTTCATCCATCCATCCATCCGTTTATCCATCCATCCATCAGTTCATCCATCCATCCATCAGTTCATCCATCCATCCATCCATCCATCCATCATCCATCCATCCATCCGTTTATCCATCCATCAGTTCATCCATCCATCAGTTTATCCATCCATCCATCAGTTTATCCATCCATCCATCAGTTCATCCATCCATCCATCAGTTCATCCATCCATCCATCAGTTTATCCATCCATCAGTTCATCCATCCATCAGTTTATCCATCCATCCATCCATCCATCAGTTCATCCATCCATCCATCAGTTCATCCATCCATCCATCCGTTCATCCATCCATCAGTTCATCCATCCATCCGTTTATCAGTCCATCCGTTTATCCATCCATCAGTTCATCCATCCATCCATCCGTTCATCTTTCCATCAGTTCATCCATCCATCCCTCTGTTTATCCATCCATCCGTTCATCCATCCATCCATCCGTTTATCCATCCATCCATCCATCCATCCATCTGTTTATCCATCCATCCGTTCATCCATCCATCATCCATCCATCCATCTGTTTATCCATCCATCCTTTCATCCATCCATCCATCAGTTTATCCATCCATCCGTTTATCCATCCATCAGTTCATCCATCCATCCATCCGTTCATCTTTCCATCAGTTCATCCATCCATCCCTCTGTTTATCCATCCATCCGTTTATCCATCCATCAGTTCATCCATCCATCCATCCGTTCATCTTTCCATCAGTTCATCCATCCATCCCTCTGTTTATCCATCCATCCGTTCATCCATCCATCCATCCGTTTATCCATCCATCCGTTCATCCATCCATTCATCTGTTTATCCATCCATCCGTTCATCCATCCATCATCCATCCATCCATCTGTTTATCCATCCATCCTTTCATCCATCCATCCATCAGTTTATCCATCCATCCGTTTATCCATCCATCAGTTCATCC